>JBBPFJ010000040.1:751884-1110698 GCA_037975025.1 Excoecaria agallocha | reverse complement strand
AAATTTAAAATGTGGTAGGATTAAAAAATTTGGGAGGCAAATTATAAAATTTGCATTAAGTTTTGCTTTTAAACAAAATTATTTAGTCTTTACAGATGCTGTCGATTCGCCCATGCGATCGATGCAAGCAAGAAACTACCTTTATATGCGTGTATCTCGGTGACTCGTCAATTAATAAATATACAACCACGACAATTAAGAGAGTTAGTACTTGAGTATATACGAAAGTGACGAGAGTGAGCAGAACTCTTACTTGCTCTGCTATGAACTTCTGAACAGCATCTTCAGTAAGGGAGCTGCTTGGCGAGCGAACAATATATGCTATTGGCACCTCACCAGCTTTCGCGTCAGGGAAACTAAAAATGGAAAATCCTCCTCATGAAACATCAGAAACAGACATCGGAAACCATGTAGCAACTTATCGAGCAAGAGGGACATATGAAAGACAAACATCTTAATACTTACGGGATTACCACAGCATCTAAAATTTCAGGGTGAGAAAGAAGTAACCCTTCAAGTTCTGCCGGTGCCACCTATTAGTAACAAAATAGATAAATTTAATTCACTGGCCAATTAATTCTATTGACAGTCAGGAGTGCATTTAGACTAGAAACAAAAATGAGCTATGTGGTTCAAATGTCCATAACCAGCCCTATTTTTGTTATTTACTTCATATTGTGAAGGTCAAGTCCAATATTGATGCACTCATGGATGTCTTACGCAATGCAGGTATCACATACATCTAAATCAATGTGGAAGACAGTCTTGGCAATTTAAAAGGTATATTAAGTAGAATTAAAGTATAACTGCATCAAGAACTAAGAAAAATCTGTTCCCCCTCCAAGATAAAAACAGAGCGGTACCCAATTGGACTATCACCCCAATTGAGTGATCCAGAAGCTGAGCTTAAAAAACACCGTTTATTATATTATCTCAAAAGCAAGTTACCTGAAAGCCGTTGCACTTAAGCTCTTTAATTCGGTCCACAACAAACAATTTTCCTTCATCATCAAAGTATCCAAGATCTCCAGTGTGTACCCAGCCTTGTTCATCTATGGCCAACTTTGTAGCTTGTGGATTGTTAAAATAACCTGTGAAGGGTCGATCATAATGAAAAAGTTCAACTGTATGATAATACAATAAATCTGAATGAATTGTCATCTTTCTCTTTTTAATATTTTCTCATTCTTGTTCTGAGTTTTGAACATAATGAGAAGTACAGACTTGAAACCAAGTTTTATTGTATAGAAAGTTTATCCACTGTCAATACTTCCTGAGAAGATTTAAATTGCCACCCAGGATATCATGAAACATTTCTACCAGCATCTAACATAATTCTCAATGATATTATATTAAGGGATAACTGAGTTGACATTTTGAAGGCAGCAAAACCATTTCTTCTAATCTCAAGATCTAAAACGTTGATTAAACAATTGAGAAAGGGGAATTTACTGTAGCTAAACTACATCACAAACATTTTGCATTATTTATATCAAATACCTACAAGTAAAGTCTATACATTTCTATATCAGATGTAAACTTGTATTGATTAATCTGCCACTAGCTATAAATCCGTTGCCTTTATATGCTTAATCAGGAAAAAAAAAAAAAGAAAAGGTAAACTGGAAACTCAGTCTAGCAGCTCTCCTGTCAAGTCGATCAAAATGAAATGTCCAAAAAATTCCTACCTTGCATCATATTTGGTCCTCGAAGACATATTTCTCCAAGTTGATTTGGAGGAAGAGGGTCGGAAGTATCTACACTAACAATTTGGGATTCAACACCAGGAACAAGGGTCCCACATGAACCAGATAGGTGAGTTCCTTCCCTTTCATCCTCTATTGATATAACTCCACATGTTTCTGTCATGCCATACCCCTGCCAAGGTAATTGCAAATTTTGAACTATGATAAACTTCATGAGAGAACCGTTTTTACGAAGGAAAATGCTTCTACAGCGTTTTTCACCAACTTAAATCATCCTAGTGACTGTCTTATATTTTCCCTTTTGCTATAGACGTCTTGTCAAGTTTCATAGAACTCACAAGAAGTAATATTTCTTTTTTTTTTCTTTTTTTCTATTTTTTTTAATCCGTCTATGACAAATTTATGATTGGATTCATACACCAACTTGTTAAAAGAATAGAAGTCCAAGAAAGCTCAATGACTGCCTCTTTATCAGGTGCTCAAACCCAAATTCACTTACATAACTCCTTTATTACCTTTTTCCAATGTTTTCTGATCAACCAAACGAGACCAAAATGGACTGAAACTAACAAATTAGAACTACAAAGTTCGATAAAAATTAAGAACCTGAGTAATGGCGACATGAGGCAGATTCTTAGAGCATTCTTCCATCACATCTTTCCCCAAAGGCGCCGCTCCTGATCCAATTTGTTTCAACGACGACAAATCAAACCTCTTTACAGTGCTCTGCTTGGCCAAGGCAATCACCACCGGCGGCACCACTTACAAACAAGTAACTCTATACTTCTCGACGCTTCTCATCGTCTTCTCAAAATCGAATTTCTCCATGGCGACCACCGTATTACCTCTCCAAAGCTGCGAGTAAGTCGTCACCGCAAATCCAAAAATGTGAAACATCGGCAAGAAACACAAGAACACGTTCTTCTCCTCCTTATACCTAACCTGATCGGCTGTCACCATTACCGATGTAGCCAAAAAGTTCCTGTGAGTTAATATCACTCCCTTGCTCGTGCCCGTAGTACCCGACGAGTAAAATAGAGCTGCGGTGTCGTTTTGGTTCACGTCATTTTTCGGTAAATCGGAAACTTCGCCGGATAATTTTATCAAATCTGAATAATTCCAAATTTTAGAATCCAAAACCGAATGGTTAGAATCAGAAGAATTTAAGAGAATCAATGGCAAATTGAACTGTTTAACTTTGTGGACAAGTTGAGGTAAGGTTATAATGAGCTTAGCATTACAGTCTTTGACTTGCTTAGCAAGTTCAGCTGTAGTATACTCAGGGTTACAAGTGGAGACCATAGCACCAAAAGAGACGATTGAGAAGAAACAAACAGGGAAATGGATTGAATTGGGAGCAAACATGAGAACGACATCGTGTTTAGCTATGTTGAGCTTGATCAAGGCGTGAGCTAGCTTGCAGACTTGGAGTCTGAGCTGGTGGAAGGTAAGGGTTTCGCCGGAGTCAGCGTCGATGAGGGCGGCGGAGTCAGGGGAAGAGTGAATTGACTGGAAGAGGAAAGATGTAAGAGAAAGATTGGGATCTGTTGGGAAATGGACATTCGGTCTTGGAGAGGAATAGATTTGGGTTGCTGGATTGTAGGACGTGAGGAACATTTTGTGAGAAATTTTTTGGGGAGAACTCTTCGTTTGCTCGTTTGTTTCTCGGGGATTAATTTTCTCGAGAAAATTGGTGGTTTATAGCCACAGAATATTCATGGAAATGGCGATTGATGGAGTAGTTTGTAGTTAAATAAGATGGAGGTTTGTTGGCCGTCCCGCCCAAAAGTACAAATGTAGTTTTGTTTTTGAAAAGGTCCTAATTTGTTAGTTTATCTTGGAGCCTTAATTATTAAAACGTTAGAATCAGTATTTATTATTAAAACTTTTTTAAAATAGTATTTTTAAAATATATTTTGTTATTGATATTAGAGACTGTAAAATTGATTCAAATTTAAAATTTAATCTAAATTCGTTTAAAAAAATAATGATTTAAATTTAATCCAATCTAAATAAATATTTACTGTATCAATTCAAAATTTATCCATTTTATTTTTTAATCCACTCCAATATCTATTGGATCAACCCAAAATTGATTTATTTCACTTTATAATCCATTACATCTTAATTCAATGGGTGTTTTTAAAATCCTTCTTTTGGGTTATATTAACTTTGATAAAACATAGCTCACTAAATAAACTAACAGAATGAGACATCCTGGTGGGAGGAATCGTGCATGCCGGCACATGAGTGTGGCATGATATTAATAATTTTCTGTTTAGCTAAATGTAGTTTTGTTGGATTTAATTATGTATGGATGTTTATAAAGGACATGGGCAGCCGGCGGGACTAGATATTTGGACCGGAGAATGAGGATACTTTGAAGTCAAGGAGACAAGACGAGTTCCTTGGGCTCGTTTGTTTGTTTTTCCTGCTATGTTCCGGGAGTTTTTTATAAATAATATTTTTTTTCAAAATATATTATAAAAATAGGGTATATCAGATTTTATTTAGAGAAGATATGATGTTTTTTAAAAATGCAGTCGTTAACTGCGTGATTAAATGAATTTGTCTGCACAAAAGGTAAGTTCATACATATGAAGACGCAGCACGTGACTGCGTGATCAGAGAAAGCTATGTCATAATGTCACGTGTCGACTCTTCGTTGAAGACGCAGCTGCCACCTGTGCTATCAAAAAAGAAAAAAAAAACATAACTTTAAAGATTATGATTCTAAAGTAATTTATGTCCAAAAATTATCGATGATCAAAGAAGCTCCATGCATCCCAATTTCGAATCCTTTTCCCACTCAAAATACCTTTTAATTTTCTAAAAAAAATTCTTAAATTACGACCAGATATTTTACAAGGAAATTTAGAAATTGTTGTTAAACATATATATGTTTACTGTTAAAAGAATAGAGAAATATTTATACCAAAAAAATAGTTCAGAGAAATAGTATTATTTTGGTGACAAATTCATGTAAGGATTCACAAACATATCTATGTAATGCAAGATTTTCAATAAAAAAAATTCGAATAGTCCAACCTTAAAAGATTTTCAATAAAAAAAAATTCGAATAGTCCAACCCTAAAATTTTCCATAGATATGGTAATTAAGTTATCATAGTAAAACATTCTTAATCAGCAATTATTTTAACACAAATTATAAAAGCTAGCTTGGAGCCTTGAATTATAGGAAAAGAAAAGCCTATTGCCTATCCCTGGAGTCAGTAAAACGTATAGGATCAAATTCATCTGTTTTGCTTTAAATTGAAGCTAAATATTTGGCTTTTAATTAATTGTATGAGATCCAAAATTTGTGAATCCTTACAGGAATTTGTCACCAAAATAATACTATTTCTCTGAACTATTTTTTGGTATAAATATTTCTCTATTCTTTTAACAGTAAACATATATATGTTTAACAACAATAAACATATATATGTTTAATAAACATATATATGTTTAACAACAATTTCTAAAATTCCTTGTAAAATATCTGATCGCAATTTGAGAATTTTCTTTAGAAAATTAAAGGGTATTTTGAGTGAAAAAAGAATTCGGAATTGGGATGCGTGGATCTTCTTTGACGATCGTGAATTATTGGACATAAATTATTTTAGAACCATAATCTTTAAAGTTGTGTTTTTTTTTTTCTTTTTGATAACACAGACGGCAGTTACATTTTCAATGAGGAGTCCATAAGTGGTATTCTAGCGCAGCTTTATCTGATCACGCAGTTACGTTCTCTGATCACGCAATTACGTATTGTGTCTTCACATGTGTGGAGCCTACTTTTTGTGCGGACATACTCATTCAATCATACAGTCAATGACTGTATTTTTGAGAAAATACAAAATTCTCTCTAAATAAAATCTGACACGCCTTATTTTTATAATATATTTTGAAAAAAAATATTATTTATAAAAAACTCCTCTTTGTTCTGTTACAAATGGTTGAATTCTTGTATTTGTAGCGGAGATCACTACTAAATGGAAATATGGGTTTATTATTATTATAATTTTTCTTTATATATCAAATTATTATTTATATTATATTTTTAATTGAATATTATTATTATCGGATTCATTAATTAATAATAATAATTTATATTAAATTCATGGATCGATTCAAATTCGTTCAATCTATTTAAATATTGATTCATATTTTTTGATTCATTTATGATCTAACCATTAATGATCCAATCAAAATTCGTCCAATCTATCCATTTGCTATCTCTAATTTAGATTATTATTATTATTATTAAAGCAAAAAATGCTTGAATAACTATTAAAAATAGTTTTTGGAGCTAAAATACATGTATAATTCGTGCTAAAATACATGGAGAACAATTGCAAGTTCTAGAAAGGTCACATTATTGGTGACCAACCTTGATTTTCTAAATCTTCCGAATCAAAACATCTGTCTCGAAATATTTATTCTCAACAGAATATCTCGAATGCTTTTGAATTTTCCACAATTATTATTATTAATGCTATTATTGTCTTTTTTTTAAAAGAAAAGTTACTATTATTGTTGTTATTTTTTTGGTGGAAAAAGCAGAAAGCGATGATATTAACAAATTGGTAAAATTATTAATATTTAAAGGAAAAATATATATGTTATTTTATGAATTTTTTTGTGGAAAAAGTAGAAAGTGATGATATAAAAAACGATAATGCTCGGTTAAATACATGCGCGATGTTAATCAAACTTATATTATATTGCTGTTTGTATTATCAATTTTGGATTTAATATTTAATTTTAAAAATTTAGAATCTAATGTGAAAAAAAAAAGTTAAAATTCAGCGACGAAAAGATGGTTTTTTCATGTTTAAATTATATTTAATTTTCATCAAGGGTGGAGTTGAGAGAGAAAATTTTTTTGAAAAATTAAAAAACATAAAGATAATTTTTTATAGAAAAATTCGACCATCTAATAAAATTATGAAAAAAATTCAATTTACTTTTTTGTTTTTCAAGTGACAATTGATCTATTTAAAAGTCAAAATTTGGATTAAATTGGCATGTTATATGTAATTTATTGTCATTTAGTTTCATTTTGTCCAAAATAATGTCTTTTTTTAATTTTTTTTTCTATTTTTTTACACCACTAACTATATGATTAATATATATTTATAATATCATAATATAAATTATTGAAAATGTCATGCTAAGTTAGACTATACATAAACTATGGTGCAAGATAAATATATCATTAAAATATTAAAGGCCAAACTAATTTTTATTATTATTTTTTTTACTAAAAAAATTGTAACGCTCTAATTAAGACTTTAGTAGGAATGTGACATGATTAGGGATGTTTTGACAACTTTGTATATTTGGATTTTGTCATTCAATTGAAATGCTAAGTGATGTCGTGGAAGACATTGTTTTGGAGCATGGAGGGGAGGTGCGTTGAGTTGTGTTTGAATATAACGTTTCATATCTATCATTTTTATGGCTTATTTTGATTTGCATGAAGATCTTAGACTCCAATCCCACTTCCAGTTTGTTAGCCTTATCTGTCTCATAGGATATAATCTAAGTAGAAGAACAGTGAACAGTGAAATGGTGTATGTGTTTGTGTGTATTTTTTATGTTTTAGATCCTGTTAAGGTTCTGTTCCAACAACATCCCAAATTTTGTCCAGCAATTAAATAATGTGGGAACCGACCATTTACTGATCAAGATTTTCTGCTTTGTGTAGTTGCACTTTACCTTTTGAATTGTGAATTTCTTTTGTGGAGAATTTTGTTTGTTTGTGTGTAAAGCAGGCTAAGAATTTTTGAAGAGAGATTATTTTTGAGCAAATTTGTTATGGGTTGTATTCTAGTTATGTCCATTTTTTCAGAGTTGAACTGGACTGGTAGTAGAGACTTCTGGATCAGCCATAAACTTTGGCTTCTTGGTTTGTTCTGGTCCTGATTCATTTGTTGTCATAAATGTGTAATGCTCTTTTGCATAACTAAACAGAAGTCTTGTCAAGACTAGTGTTAAAAATCTGCGAAATTTGGTATCCTTTGGGCGCTGCTTTAAATTTCTGAAAGTGCCCAGTTAAAATTCAGTTACTGTCATACATGGTTTATGGATAAGTGAAATCAAAGACTTGTATGTTAGTCATGGAAGCGGTGAAACAGAACTAATTTACTGACTGTTATCTTTAAGGTGCACAAGCAACTGAAGTATCCTATCATCTCATTGTCTGGTTCCAGGAGGAATTATCTTTTTGTGGTTCACAAACATCTTCCTTGATATTGATTGCTCGTATATTGTCAAATGGCAATGCTTTTGGCATCTTTACTGCACTTGTCTGAACTTATGTTGGCATATTTTTATTGCATACTTCATATCACAGTTTCCTTTGTATTTGGATCAACAATCTAGCAGAAAATGAGTGGATCTTAATTCGGTCAGATTGCTTAGTTCTATATTGGAAATGACTGTTCCATTAAGGGTGTTACAAAAAGTTTCACACTTAAATTGAAAAGTTGTCATATCTGAAAAAAGAGTAGGAAAAACATATCTTAGATAACCAAATGAAGGATGACCCAACCTACAGTGCCAAAGCCAAACTTGCTCCTCCTTAGATTTATTATGATGAGTTGTGTAGCATGTTTTTCCCATTTTTACGTCCATCGGGTAATAAAATTCCCCCTTATCAATAGCACGACCAACAATCTCCTTGGTTAGAATATCCTGAAGAAAAAAAGTGATAGGACAAATGATTGTAACAAAATTCAAATCTTCAATAAGTTGACTCACATATACTAGTTTATAAGAAAGAGATAGGACAAAAAGAGTATTGAATAAAGGTAAATTAGGTGTCTCCATTACTATACCAGCACCTGTTACAAGGGATATTTTTCCATTAGCATTTGTGATGTTGGTTCTTTTAGGTGTGGATTGTTGGGAGAAATCGTTTTCATCATAGGTCATATGGTTAGAGGCTCCTGAGTTAAGAACGCATTGGCTATGAGTATTGTCTATATTGAATTCAGGTAGATTCATACTTGTTGCTGGGTTATGAAATTCAGTTGTTATAACATTTTGAGTTTAAACCAGAAGTACAGATAGTAGCTAAAAGACATATCACGGCTAGTATGAACCTTGACCTTTAATCCCCTGTTCATTCATGTTTGTATTACCGTTTCTTTTAGCATTATGTTTTTTATTTTATTGCAATTCATACCACCATTTAAGATAACCATGGATTTTAAAACAGGTCTCTTGAGTATGTTTGGATCCTCCATAATAAGAACATCTTAGTTTATCAAATGTATTTTTTGTTTTAGAAGAGGAATTTGACTTCCCATTGTGAAAGGGGGTTATCAAAGGATTTACAATCCTTAAACCTTTAGAAGCTAGTACCGAACTTGATGGTTATTCAGCCATAATTCTTACCATCACCGCTTGTCGTACCGCTTCTTGTCAAACATAGGCATAAGCCTGCTCCACCGCAGGGAATGGTTGCGTCTGTAGAATATCTCTACAAATGTTGTCTAGTTGATCATCCAAGCTATCCAGAAATATGTAAACTCGATCTTCCTTTAACATGTTATTGTAACGTTGAATATCAAGCTGACACTGCATTGGATTTAGCCTTCAAAATTCAATTTCTCTCCACAATCCTTGTAGACTGTTGTAGTATTTCTCCAATGAACCACCTCCTTGCTTTAGATGTGATACTTTGCGTCGAAGGTTATACACTTGAGAGGCATGCTTCCATTAAAATAAATGGTTGCTATAGCATTGCATACCATTTTTACGGTAGAAAATCTAATGAAATTTTCAATCAATGATGGATCCATGGAATTATTGAGCCATCGTTTTACTATAGCATCATCAGTTCGCCATTTTTGGAAGGTTGAATCTATTGTTACTGGTTGAGGCAAATCACCATTGATGTATCCCTACTTGTCTTTGCTAGATATGTACATCTCCACCACTTAAGACCACAGCCCATAGTTACTCCCAACCATGTCAGTGGTTTATGTTGTTTATTTTAGTATTGTTTTATAAGCAAAGATAGGGATTGAAAACCAGCTTTGATACCATGTTTTCAATAAAGGAAAAATACTGTATTTTCATTCATATATTTGTACATATGGGGGAGTATTTATACATATGTACAAGCCCCCTTATTTTGGTATACAAATCTGCTCTTTGATTTTACCTATAATTGATTTTTATTGACCAGATTTAATCCCGTAATTTCTACGAGCTTTTCATGCCTACACTTGGGGCCCCTAACGTTATTTTCTGGCTCCATCCTTGAGTATATACAACTAGAACTTAACATATAAGATATATATGTATATATATATATTTGACTTGAGAAGAGAAGTTAATAATTGAGATCATTATGTCTTTAATAATTTTAATTTAATTACCTTTTTATTAATAATTAATCCCTTTATCATCTTAATCTTGTTTCCAATTTGCCTTTTTAGTTGGATTGGAGCATAAAATGCAAGAAATGTGGTAGAGGATTCAACCATCTTTTAAATTTAGCTTTGATTACATAATTCATTTCAACACTTAAACACTTAAATTTTAACAATAACACATTAAAAACATGTTATTATTAGTTTTACAAATAATAAATATAAATTTATATTATTTTTGAAAAATTAAAGTGCATGACACTTAACTGTACTAGTATGTTATCACACAACATCATAATTAACCAAAAAAAATCATTAAAATTAACAAAACATTAATTTATTTCATTTTTAATTTACACCAATTTCACTCTACATGTCAAATACGTATCTTAACCATGATAATTCAAATTTTAATTCAGTGTGGTTAAGTATATATGTATACTAATTTTATAGAAATAGTATAAATTAATGGTTATTAGTCATAAGTTAGCAAATACAAATATTTAATAGATCATTATGGAATTTTAATTATTGAAGTAAATTATCAATTTCGATTTTCTTTATGTAAGATTTTAAATTTTGACTTGAAGGATTGAAGCTATGGGATCATGTTGCCGGGTGGATTCTGGTAGTGCGAAGTTTGCACTTGGAATAATCTTTTCGAAGCAACGACACGCCGTTTGAATACAAACATTATCAAAACGAGATCAAGTAATTACGAAAGCCAACCGATAAAACAGACTGAGACAGGACACAAAAGCAAAGTTGGATTCCACGTCGCTCATTGTAACGCCAGATTTTGCCACGTAATCATCGTCCACAACATATATGTGGTGTCAAAGACCCTTCTTTTCTTTTTCCTTTCCTTCCCTCCTTTTCTTCCCATCTCCAGATTCCCAATTTTCATTAGAATCTTTACCTTTTCTCCCTTTCCAATGGCGGACACTTCTGCTCTCTGCTTCTCTCGCTTTTCTTCAATCCCTTCCATTTCTCGCTCCAAGGAATATAATTCCTTCCTCTCTACGCCGCCTCTTTCTTTCCACTCCTCTTTTAAATTCTCCTTCTCTCGTCATCGCTCTCTTCGCTTTGCCTCTAAAGCTTCTGATACCGGCAACGATGATTTTTTCGGCCCGTTTCCCTGGTCCGATGGAGATAACGGTTCGATTTTCTATTCTCCTTGTTTCATTATCTTGACGAAATTTGCTAGAAGGCTTTTGTTTGTTTACTGAATAGAGAAGGGAAATTGTTAAAAATCCGTTCCACGTTCGAAATCATTTCCCAATTCCCACTAATTTGGTGGAAAGCGGGGGCAATTTGAATTCTTTACCCTTCCTGTGCACCATTTAGTACCCAAATCAGCTGTTAATGCATTATTTTGCTTTAATTTTTGGGATTCAGTTTTTGATGTACGCACTCATTAATTAGGTTATAATCAGCGTAATTTCAATTGCTAAAGCAGTTCGCATGACTATTGTGGCTGAGAATTCGTCTCTCTGTTTGATTCTCGAGAAATTGTTAGAATTAGATTAGGGGGATCAATATAAGATTGTAAAATTTACAACTTGGTGAATTATTCAGCAATTGAAATTGGGTCTTGTTTATATTTGTGTTTTGTTGAGTTTCAAATTTGTTATTAGGTAGCGTTTGTCAATTGTCATGCAGTTTGTCAGAAGTCTCTTTATTTTACACATTTGAATAGTGTAGTGTAGATGCTATTCCTTAAAGTATAAAATGTGGAAAGTCTTCTTTTTAGTATTAAAAAAAGGCGTGATGTCCCTCTCTGATTTTCGTATTTTTGGCTTGATGTGTTATTGATCAACTGTGAATGTGTTTGCAGCTATCGAATGGGTTCAGGAGGAGAAAGTCACACTTTTCACTGCTGATGGGCTCATTCAGATTGGAGGCTCCGTGGTTCCTCGCCTAGTCAGTTCTTCAGACGTATGCCATTTTGCCTTGCTCACCTTTTTCTCTTCTTATGTTTTGGAGAAAACTTGTATTCTTTCTTAAGGCTTAGTTCTCGATTTCCTTTTCATTTTTGTGAACTCTTCTTTATTGTGTGTTGGTGTTTGTTTTTCCTCATGTAAGCAATTCAGGAACTTTCTGTTAATGTAACTTCACACTCTCGTACCTCAACTGATCACCAATATCACTTGTTTAATGTTTAAAATAAATGCGCATTTGTGAACAGAGGAAGCAAGGTAGGTCCAAAACCTCTCAGAGATTCCAACGATTTCAAGAGAGCAACTATATGGACCCGAAGCAGGGCTTATGTTTGGGTGCACTCTTTGATATTGCAGCTACAAATGTAAGAAGCAATTCATATGCTATTGTTTGGATTTTTTTTTTTTCAAAAAAGAAAAAAAAAATCCTATAGCTCACACATATTGGACTGGTCATTTTAGGGACTCACTGCAGGCAGACGACTTTGTATATTTGGATTTTGTCGTTCAATTGAGATGCTAAATGATGTTGTGGAAGACACTGTTCTGGAGCATGGAGGGGAGGTGCGTTGAGTTGCGTTTGAATATAACGTTTCATATCTATCATTTTTATGGCTTATTTTGATTTGCATGAAGATCTTAGACTCCAATCCCCCTTCCATTTTGTTAGCCTTATCTGTCTCATAGGATATAATCTAAGTAGAAGAACAGTGAAATGGTGTATGTGTTTGTGTGTATTTTTTATGTTTTAGATCTTGTTGAGGTTCTGGTCCAACAACAGCCCCAATTTTGTCCAGTAATTAAATAAAGTGGGAACCGACCATTTACTGATCAAGATTTTCTGCCTTGTGTAGTTGCACTTTACCTTTTGAATTGTGAATTTCTTTTGTGGAGAATCTTGTTTGTTTGTGTGTAAAGCAAGCTAAGAATTTTTGAAGAGATATTATTTTTGAACAAATTTGTTCTGGGTTGTATTCTAGTTATGTCCATTTTTTCATAGTTGAACAGGACTGGTAGTAGAGACTTCTGGATCAGCCATAAACTTTGGCTTCTTGGTTTGTTCTGGTCCTGATTCATTTGCTGTCATAAATGTGTAATGCTCTTTTGCATAACTGAACAGAAGTCTTGTCAAGATTAGTGTTAAAATTCTGTGAAATTTGGTATCCTTTGGGAGCTGCTTTAAATTTCTGAAAGTGCCCAGTTAAAATTCAGTGACCATCATACATGGTTTATGGATAAGTGAAATCAAAGACTTGTATGTTAGTCATGGAAGCAGTGAAACAGAACTAATTTACTGACTGTTATCTTTAAGGTGCACAAGCAACTGAAGCATCCTGTCATCTCATTGTCTGGGTCCAGGAGGAACTATCTTTTTGTGGTTCACAGACATCTTCCTTGATATTGGTTGCTCGTATATTGTCAAATGGCCATGCTTTTGGCATCTTTGCTGCACTTATCTGAACTTATGTTGGCATATTTTGATTGCATACTTCATATCACAGTTTCCTTTGTATTTGGATCAACCATCTGCTAGGAAATGAGTGGATCTTAATTTTTCAGGTGGTTGCTGCAGAGAAGGCAATGGATGGTGGTCTGAATGAGAAGCTGACTATGACTGTGGCAGTACCATATCTGTGGGGGGTTCCTCCTGCTTCAGAAACACTCCGCCTTGCTGTTTGCACTGGCGGAGGGATTGTAGAGAAGGTTTATTGGCAGTGGGACTTCTTGTAATTGCAGTATGAAATCTCTCTAACTGCATTTTGTGTAATGTGTGCATATAATTCATATTCTATTCCTGTGTACAAAAATTCATGATGTTGTAAGATCTGTGCACAAATAACAATGTTAATACAAAATTCTTCTGCTTCTTTGTCCCATTGACAGGCCAACCTTGTCTCTTGATCATGGTTTGTCCGTGTCTAAATTTCTTGTTATACGTACTCTGTTCTTGATTCTTAATCTCGAATTCTCCTTTCTCAGTTTTGACTTGCTGCAAAAAGAAGTCGAGATTTTTTCCTTTAAACATAAAAATAAGCTCGGATTAATAATCACTCTTTCATCTGCTGAAGCTTATGGGAGTTAGAGCTCACCTTTTCCTATTTAAGTTGTCAGTTCATTTTGATCTTGCCATGATACATCAAAAAATGCGTAGTTTTTTATAACAACCTTTACTCCTAAAACTCAGGCAATTGAGCTACTCAATAATAGGACAACTATTATAATAGTCACATAGTTAATGCTTTGCCAGGGGGATACTCAGGCGATTGAGCTACTCAATGTATATAGGTATTAATAGGACAATCATTATACTTCCTCTATTTTTTTTATTTATCACTTTTATTATTTTTACTAGAATTAAGAAGTAATAAATAAATTTACATTTAATATTAAATAACATAATTAAAATTAAATTATTAAATCTGATTGATTCTAACTTTATTAAAAATAAAAAATAAATTAAAAAAATAAATTAAATTACATTGAAAATCTAAAAGTGATATATAAATAAAATTTAAATTTTATTCAAAAATGACAGATAAAAAATAACGAAAAAAGTAATAATTATATAATTAATGCTTAACCATTCCAATTCTCATAGGACATTATAGCCCTAGCCATTAATTACGTGTTGGGGTGTTCATCAAGTACGTTCGGATCAATTCCACCCGAACCCAAATTTTGAATTTTCCATAAATTTCAACCTTAATTTAAACTACCAATAGTTCGGATTCATACTTAAATAATCCGCTCGATGAATAACAACATATAAAATGCAGTGTTTTAAAGGATTGAGATGAGTTATTCGAACGGGTTGGATTTATATGATTTTAATCCAATCCGGATCGAACCCGAACAATCACAAATTTTTCAACCCTATCCAACCCTAATAATCCTATCTGAATATTTAGTTTTGATCAGTTTGTTCGGATAGGGTCGGATTTTGAACACGCCTAATTACATGCTAGAAAAATAACTCAATTTCCTTTTAAAATCGCTTTTTGTGTCGAAATTTTTTTACTGAAATTCCTATGTTTTCAAATGAGAGTTTGATATCGGTATACAAATTCATCATATTAGAAAAAGTGTTTAAGGATTGAGTGAACTCCTTATCTATTACATTGCTAAAGTGTTGAATTGGATCAAATGAAAAATTTGAAACTTCTCACTTTTCCATGTTTCGTTTAAATTAGTGTTAGTATACATTCGGTGCATCGACAAAATGTGAAAGTAGCCAACACCATTTCCCGGTGCAAACAACAAAACCAAATTTCGACACAAAATAATTGAATTTATTAATGCATGAACCATTCATCAATTAATCCCTAGAGTCAAACGTGTCTGCTTTTGTGTCTAAAGGAGCATCCTATGAACTTGTGTCCCTTCACCGCAAGCAAATTCAAAATTGTCTTTCCCTCGAACGTCAAGAATTGGCCATATACAAGTGTTCTAATGACCGTTAAATCATAATATGAATAATATTTTTAGTTAATTTAATAGTCACGAACAAGACACGTTCAATCATTAATACACAGATCTTGATTGCCTGTGACTGCTCAACAAAGTTAAGTTCATTTTTTCAATTTTCATTAAATGCAACCCATTAAAAACGGTACGAAAGACAATATAATTGAATCATTTAATTTGACAATTTTTAACTTTTCAATAGACTAAAAAATTTATAAAATATTTTTTATCCATTCAAAAACTATCAATTGAATAAAATAAAAAAATTCTTAAAAATTATCAAATTGAATTTATTATCCCTTAAGACACGTAAACACAATTAGAGGTTTAGAGTCAAGAGACTCAATTGATACCAGTGGCAGAAGATTCATTAATGCCATCGGAACAAAATTGATCAAGCACAATATTAATCAACCTTATCATATTAACATATCATTAGCTATAGCCAGCTAAACACTGTAAATATAAAAAAACCTCTAGAATCAAGTTAACATATTTCATTTTAAATTTATTTCTCTCGCGTCTCTCAAATTTCTCGTTGACTTAACTTTTGAAATGCTAATCCATTACCAACCGGAAATAAATATTAATTTATATTCCAGATATTGTATTCGCCACCAATAATTTTCAATTGGTAAATCTGCAAATAACTGCTGGCTATAAACAAAGACTAATTAAAGAACTTAGTTATTATGTAAAGAAAAAGGACTTATTCAATTAGTGGCCTCTTTTATTATTACCAGTACTGGTATTAGACTCTTTACTATAATACCAAAAAAATTGAGAAGAAATGGTGGAAATCCAATGTACCCATGATGAATGTCAAAAAGGTGAATAGGATTAGCATTAAATTCCTCAAAAACTTTTTTATAAGAAGTAACCAAATACTCCAAGGCATCTATAAAGCAATATTATTATAGCGTATAGCTATAATTTCAATATATAGTATGATATTTCAGACTCGAATTATGCACTTTTATTTATTTATTTATTTATTTATTTCCATAAAAAAAGCTCCAGCAGCCATTGCTTTAATGTTTGATTTTGGCAATTTATGGTGCCTTTTTTTTTGTGACATTCATCGAGTGTCAATTTTCATTTTCTTTTTATCTATTTTCTATGATATTAATTTCTAGTCAATTTACTTATTTTCTTCTTAAAATCACTCTATGATATTATTATCCATAGTTTTATTTAAAAAAAGTTTAAAAATAAACTCTAATAATTTTATTAATTCCGTACATTTTACATACTTTTAAATTTTATAAATTTATTTTTTATTTTTTATATTATTAATGAAGATTTAATGTACATTAAAAAATCATATTTTTTTGCTTTAAAAATAATTTAAAGTATAAATTAGAGTCTGGAGACAAATTAATATTAAAGATAAAATATCATATATATTTTGAAATTCATTAACTTTTTAAAGAAAAAAGAAATGCAACGTTCTCAATTTTGTCCTCATTTCTCACAGAGTAGGCCAAAATATTTTGGGTAATTGGGGGGGACTCTTATGGACATTAGCACTTCACTAGAAAAGACATTCCTAGAAAATGCTGAACGGTAGGGTTCAAAGAAAATATGAATTTTGAATCACATAATGCCCATAGCTGGCAGTGCCAAACCCCATTTATTTAATCTAATCTAATCTAATCTTTTTCAACTTTATAATCAAACAAAATCGGTGAAGAGGTCAATGCATTATTATTCACATTTCTCTGCTTTTCTTGGAATAAACAATATAAATACTATTTTATTTTTCTATTTATAAATATTTTTTTTTATAAAATCAAACCCCAATGAGTATCATTATCTTAATTTATATATCATTTTAATTGTTTTGGATTATTTATATATTTACTTTCGCAGTAATAGTATTGATGACCTCAAAATTTTCCAAATTGCACATTTTTTATTATTAATTAATGTTATTATTAAATCTTTTTTTTTGGCCCCTCCATGTTTTATACTAACTCAAGTCTTAATCACAAAGGTTGGCAATAATTGAGACATTGTTCCCACGTGTCATCTTATTGATAATCAAGTCTATTATGTATACTCAGATTTGATCAATGATTTGCTACTCTTTAATGCAATTGCTAATAGGGCAATAATTAACTTGACTGGCATATAAATAAATACTTAATTAACTAATTATCTAATAATCCACTATTACGTACACCAAGTAATGTTATTAATCTATACATCAATTTATTATTAAATTGATCAATTAATTTATTAAAAACTCTTCGTAGACAAATAATAACATTACTTGTAAATTTTAGCTTAGAATTATGACTCCCATGTCTCAAATTCAATTCCACAAAAAAACTTAAAAGCGCTATTGTTGGCAAGTAGTTCGCATTGTATGGCTTTGAATTGGTAGGTGACAGAATTCAATTATTATAGGCCATAAATAATTGAGTCATATCGAATTGGATCATAACCTAAATGAATTATAAATAAATTAAATTTTATAAATTTTTAAATTATTAAAAATAAAAATTATACCTATATAATATATAAAACTAATTGCATATAATATCAAATATTTATAAAATTATAAATAATATAAACGAGTTCTAAATTGCCAACCATGGTTAAATTAAACCACTCTGTGATGCAGCCGGATTGCCAAATTTAAACAATGTTTATTTACTTTCATGCAATAATAATAATAATAATAATATGATTGGTGTCCTGCCCATGATTAAAAAAAGCTCGACGGAAACATATAGTCAGGCTTATACAGTGATGTCAATTTTGGATTGATGCCTTCCTGCCCTCCATTTTATATAATTAATGTTTATTAATTATATATTTAACATATAAATTTAAAATACTTGTTTAAGAAGACTGAGATTAGGATTAACATCGAGTCATTTTTAAATTAATGTTCCATGATATACTGTCCACCATTATCTAAGGACCTCGTGCTTGACTATATTCAAATTTTTATTATTTCTTCTATGGAAAATCTCAAAACCACTGACTGAATGTTAATTAATTTTCCAAGAATAAATAGTAAAAAAAAAATACTTATGTGCCTCGATTTCAAGCTTTTTTTTTATAGTGAATGTCCCAATTTTTATCAATCAATTTATTTTTTAATTCACTAATTTGCAGTTGGCATTATTCAAGCCATTATAAGATCAATTATAAAAATGTAACGTTCATGAAAATTATTCAAATTATCATAAAAATTACTATAATATAAAAGTTATGAAAAATAAAATAAAATTGATAAATGTGCAAAAGACTAAATAGTAAATACTAATTATATTCAAACTAAGACACTGACATACACATATCATCAGTTCCGAAACTTCATTTTACAATGTACTGTCAAAAACTTACAGAATTTAAAAAAAAAAATCCCCCATTGATAAATAAAAACACCAAATCATCCATTCGATCCCCACAAAAGAAATCTAAGAATTTTAAATTTCTTTTGAGATTAAATCCATAAAAAATCTGATTGATTTTACTCGGTCACGATCACCATAATCAGTAGTACATCATCATCATCTCTTCCTCCGCCTTGTTTTCTTCAAACAAAAAGCTGTTACTCTCACTCAACCTAGTACTACTTGTAATAAGCTCCTTAATTTCTTCTATTGATGATCCATACTCTACTAAGTTGTTGTCTCCCCACCCACCGCCTCCACCTCCTCCGCCGTAGTAATAGCCTTGAAAACCCATCTGATCACTAGTAGTTGCACCACCATCAGAAGAGCTGCAGCTTCCTTCACCAGTACCAAACATTACTTGCTGATAATTTTGGAAAGATCCCATTACCGTTTCTTGAGGCTGCACCATTGTGAAGGAGTTGTTATTGGTAATTAAAGGAATTGATGATGACGATGATGATGATGATGATGATGATGATGATGATGATGGGGATGGTGATGCTGATGGTAATGGTGAATTATAATTAGACTGTAGAAGAGTAGAAAAACTATTTGCCAATAATTGATGGGTTAATTTTCTTTGAGAATTTGCATTCATCATCATCATCCCCATCAGCTTCTTCTTTAGCTTAGTGTTCCAGTAGTTCTTTATGTCATTATCTGTCCTCCCAGGCAATTGTGCTGCTATTATTGACCATCTGCATTTATTTTTGTAAAAATTCCCATTAATAATAAGAAATCAACTAATAATTCTTCAATTTTTTTCCTTTTTGAAGTGTATAATCATATCAGAAATTAAAAAAGATATTGCCAAAAAGGATACTGAAAAATAAAAGAAGTGGAATCAAGAGAGGACAGGGACAAAAGGAAATAAATTTTATAAAACAAATTTGATATATATATATATATATATACAAATAATAGTGGAGGAAAAATAAATATTATATAGTAAAAAAATATACCTGCTTCCAATGTTGGAATACAGAGTACAAATGATTCTGTCTTCGTCTTCAGAAAAATCTCCATGCTTGATGTTTGGTCTCAAATAATTTAACCATCTTAATCTGCAGCTTTTCCCACATCTCTTAAGACCTAAAGAAAATCAAGATCATTTCCCATGAAAGTTAGGGTATTTAATGAACTCCTTTAAGAAATTATTAAAACGAAAATTACCAGCTTTTTGAGGAAGAGAAATCCAATTGCCTCCAGTTCCATTTTTTTCTATGTATTCTTTGAGCTTAGCATCTTCTTCAGGAGACCATGGCCCTTTCTTCACATTAGCTTTATCACAACAAGGAGCTCTTCCCATGTTTTTCTCTCTCTATGTTTCTTTAGAGGAAGAAGAAGAAGAAGTTTCTCTTTCAATATAAACAAGATTGAAGGACAGGTGTAAAGCTAGCTCTTATCTAATGAGACTGAGGTTTGTTTTTGTTTTTTGTTTTTTTTTTTGTTTTAATTAAAATAATAAATATTTTATTTGAATGAAAGGAAACATATACACCAGTCAAAGAACAAGCTTTCTTTAGTTTTTCTATAATGATTTTCTTTTTTCTATTCATGATTAGGCAACAGAACTTTCTATCATAAATAAACAGCACCATGGTCATCCTATACATTTAAAGAATAATGTGGATGGGTTGGTTCCATTCAAAAACTAAATCAAAATAACTAAAAATTAAATTACATGTAAAAATTGAAACCAAAATAAATCTAAAATTTTGCAGTTTTGAGCAATTTTAAATCAAACCAAATTTTTTTTTAAAAAAATTGCCGATTAAGTTCAATTTTATTTTTTTACTGTTCTTTTTTATCTGTTTTATTTAAATAGAACGGTGTATTAATCGGTTAATTGAATAACCGAAATCAAATTTTATGTAGAGATTATAATTGTATCCAAACTAAAATTATGCGGTTTAAAAATACTAAACCGAAACTAGATCAAAATCGGTGCATTTTGATATTTTAAATTTAACCATATTTTTTTTCAATTTTATCATAGACGAGAGAGAATCTATTATTTTTAATTAAATATCTTTATTATTTTTATAAAATATTTAAAATATGATATTTTTTATTTATAAATTTATCCGAGGTAAATACATATTAATTAATTTGCTAAATTTCAGAACCAGTGATTAAAAAAAAAATAAAAAAACAGCAGCATGGTCATTTTTATATTCCATGGCTATCCTTTACTTCGTCTCTCTCTCTCTATCTATCTAACTTCAGTCATTCAAAGAATCCAAAGTCTGCTCAAGTAATGAGATACAATATAAGTGAAAATGATAGCCTATTGCTTTCTTGTCTAAATTATAGGCCGAGACATAGGGTAAGGTCCAATTAATAATTTCCTGCTAATTCAGATACTGATTCAGATGAAGATATACCTGCTAATTTTGGCAAGATGTTAACTGATATACATCGTATGATGAAAGGCAAGAATGTCGTTTCCAATAATCCCATCACTGCAGATTTCACCGCTTTTGCTGGTTTCTCAGGTAAACCCTCAAATTCTCCCAATTCTGATTTTTTTTTGGAAGAGTACTGGATCATTGACAGTGGAGCTACTTCTCATATGACTGCAAAAAGAAGTAGGCTGGTTAATATACATAATTTACCTTCCAAACAAACTGTCACATTGCCTGATGGAAAGGTTAGAATGGTTAAGGAGATAGGGGAAGTTCATTTGTCAGAAAAGCTATTTTTGGACAGAGTCTTGTTGGTTCCCAGCTTTCAGTATAACTTATTGTCTGTTAGTCGATTATTAAAACAAGCTTCTATTGAAGTTACTTTTCACAAGGATTATTGCTGTCTACAGGACCAGAAGAGTAAAGAGGTTATAGCGGTTGCCTGGAATCATCATGGTCTTTATCTGTTGGATGAGTATTCTTTTGATTCTAAGTGTCGAGATATTGTGCAAAGGTGTTTGTTTTCATTTAATGGCTGTAATAAAATGGCTACAGAAGATATTTGGCATTTGAGATTAGGGCATGCTTCATTTGAGGCTCTAAGCCATATACATTATGATGTAGTTTCCATTGATTGCTTAAATAAAGATTGCAATGTTTGTCATTTGGCCAAACAGCATAGATTTTCCTTTTTCAGAAGCACCACGATGTCAAATGCTTGTTTTGAGTTGATTCATGTAGATTTATGGGGTCCTTATAAAGAAAGATCATTGACAGGAGCCCGATATTTCTTAACCATTGTTGATGATTACTCTAGAGCTACCTTGTAACACGCTTACTGTAACAGTCTTATCGGACAAGTGATTGGTCGGAATTTTTTTTTTCAACACTTAATTCCTTTAACTTAACAACCTTCGTGCATATAACTTTCATTAATCATTAGCCTATAACTGTCGAGAAATCACTATGCATTTAATAAAATTTTGGCAATATAACGGCTATATTCTTAACTAGCCCCCTGAAAAGCAGACATTTACACAGCCTCTCAGAGGCACAACAGTTTATATCAATCATATAACACATCCACAGTTATTATCAAGCAACACTTATATTTCATCCATTCTCTGCAATTCCTTATCCCCCATACTACCATAAATAATACATAATACGATAATAGCTACAATATTATCTTCATATACAAAACATGATAAGTATATATATATACATGCCACAAAAATATTCTTTTTAACTCTTCAGTTTCAATTTTTCTCTGTGTACCCACGCTCCAGACTATCTGTACATGCACACAGTAAATTCTACGTGCTGAGCATTAAACACGCTCCAGACTATCTGTACACGCCCAACGGTGAATATAAATATATTAATAATTTTGATTTAAGTAATTTATTATCGATTTTTCTTATTTAAAAGCAATATTTATTTTATGAATGACTAATTTTCCGTTCAATTCATAAACTCTCTTATATTTTCAAGTTAGTCCTTAAACTTCTCATTTATTACAAAAATGCCCTTTTTACTCTGTTAATTACTAGTTTGCCCTTTTTATTCCTTATTTTCTTATCTTACCTTATTAGCTAACTTATAATTTACTGTTTAATCCTTAATTTAACCTTTTTCATGTAAAATTATATTTTAGTCCTTTAACTTTATACGGTTGGCTTTTTACCCAATTAGTTGACTAAATTACCATTTTACCCTTATTACTTATTTCTTTTGTTACTTTTATCAATTAATTTCACCTTTTAGGCAAATTACCGTTTTACCCCTAACTTCTAAATTCTTTTCATTTTAGTCCTTTTTCATATAAAACTTTCATTTTAGCTTCTCTTTCACACTTTTTAACATTTTCTTATCAATATGTCCCTAGGACAGACCCGGCAGAAAACTCTCAGACCGGATATGCGGGACATGGACCCTACAGGGCCACAACAGAATGAGAAATGACCTCCAAGAATCATTCCTCATATAACATATGACATGTGACAGTACGTATGATAAATATACCATGGAGATCAGTGATCCGTCCATAGTAAAGCAAGTCGCCATGACTTGCACCGCGATATATGTATCCCTATGGCCAGCCAATTATATCCTGAACTAGGTTTTACTGCCGGACTCTTTCTAAGGGCATATATTTTCTTAATTTTCTTACTTTTCATTTCTTGTCAATACAGTATTAATACTTTATAATTACAGTCAATCTTATTTACACATACTACGAAATATTTCACAGTAGTTCACCATGTAAGCAACAAATTATGCCATAATTCATTCAAATTTCACATTTTTCAACTAATACCTAATTAATATTTATTCCGAAAATATTCATTTAATTCCCATAAATTCTCTAAAAATTCATAACTACTTATTTACATTAATATTGACATTAGAATGCCTAAAATCTCTAAAATCACTTAAAATCACATTGTTTTCTCTTGAATTACCATTCGGTTTCTACTACAACTATACCATATAAATTACTTTAAATTCATTCAAAGGTTCTAATACACATATTTAAGTCCCTAATACATAAATATAGCATTATATTCAATTTTTCTTTACTATATGAGATTTTCCTTAAGAAACCTAAAGGAAATTCACTTAAATCTTAGGGAAATAAAAGGATTAATTAGTCACAAACCTTTTTCTATGGATTAGCCTTGCCTAGGCTTCCTTTTTCTTTCCTTTTGCTTGAGAAACTTGCTCCTCTTCTTGGATTCCTTAACCAACCGAAATTCCCATCAATAATAACTCAATTAATTTGGCCTCAAATGCTAAATTTAACAGAAAAAATGAACTCTAGGCACCCAAAATTAGTAGTAGGCACCTAAAAACCAAATTAAAATCAATAATTTCACATACCTAACTTTGACACCTAAACTTTAACCCTTGATTTCTCTTGATTTCCTTCCTTGAATCAAAGAGTAGAGCTTTCTAGGGTTCTCTAGAGAGGCTGAAATCACTTTGGTAGGCTTTGATTTGGTGAGATTTGGTGAGAATTTGAAAGAAAAAGAGAGGAATTTATGAGAGAGGGAGTTCGGCCACTTAAAAGAAATGAAGAAAGACTGAGTTGCTGCTGGAGATTTCTGTAGAAAGGCACCTTATATATGGCTTAATAGTGGGCTATGGGCTGGGCTTTAATGGGCTTGAACAATTTAATTGTTTAAGCCTGATAATTACCCGATAATTAGCCCTAATTAATTTATCCCACTTTCCAGATTCAATTCTCTTCAAATTTGATTCTATTATTCATATCACATTAAAAATATGCTATACCTAAAATTTCAGCCCAATCGGAGTTCATTTCGGATCCGATTCAATTTTATCGGTTCGATTCAAAAATACCGATATTCCTGAAAAATTTACTTTTTACTACCAAAATATTCTACATATTATTTTAGAAACATATATAATTTTTGATAATTTTTAGACTTCATTTGATATTTTTAGTAGCTAAAACGATTAAAAATTCAATTAAAAATCCTAAATCTTAATTTTCTCGATTTTCGTTCTTTTGGCTTTCGGAGGCCTAATTGACCTCAATTTCACTTCAAATTTCAACCCCGAACTACCCGTGACTAGTAATTTTCAATAGTCCAATAAAATATTTTTCACTTCCGGGTGTCATTTTCAATCCGGAGATACTATTCACTATCAAAAAGTACTATTCACAATCAGTCCGACGTTGAGGCCATTACATACCTGGATTGTTTTGCTGCAAAACAAGGCCCAAACCATTGCTGCTCTGACTACTTTTCTGAATATGATTGAAGTTCAGTTTAATGTTAAAGTCAAGATGATCCGGTCTGATAATGGCAGGGAATTTGTTAACCGTAATTGTAGTCAATTGTTCATGGATAGGGGTATTGTGCATCAACAATCTTGTGTATATACTCCACAGCAGAATGGTACGGTAGAAAGAAAACACAGGCATTTGTTGGAATTGGCACGAGCATTCTTAATTCAGGCTAACCTTTCTACTAGTTTTTGGGGTGAAGCTATACAGATGGCAGCAGCTGTTGTTAATGTGCTGCCTACCAAAGTGCTTCGGTGGGTTACACCTCATGAAAAATTGTATGGTTATGCTCCTGAATATTCAAGGTTTCATGTTTTCGGTTGTGAATGTTTTTATACTGATGTACAGCCACACAAAGATAAGTTTGAAGCATAGAGGCTTGTTTCTTGGTTTCACTCCAGGCAAAAAGGGATTTAAAGTTCTGAATTTAGAAAGCAAAAAAATTCATGTCAGCAGAGATGTACATTTTGTTGAAACTAGTTTTCCTTATGGTTCAACATTGAATACACAGAACCTTGAGAATTTGGCCAAACCTGTTACTCAATTAACTTCAGTAGCATCAAATGATGTTGTGCCTTCCTCAGTTTCTGTCAGACATTCTACTAGAAAATCTGTTAAGCCACAGTGGCTTAAAGACTTTGTTGCTTATGCTTCTCAGAAATCTACGGGTGTTTTGCCTTAATTGTTTAAGTCTGCTGATCACATGGCTTTCTTATCTACCATTGCTCAGTTCAAGGAACCTAAGACTTATTCTGAAGCCACACAAGATCCAGCTTGGGTCTCTGCTATGAATCAAGAACTCGCAGCTTTGGAAGCAAATCACACTTGGGAGGTTGTTTCGTTACCAGCTCATAAAAAACCTTTAGCTACAAAGTGGGTTTATCGTATTAAATACAAACCTGCAGGAGAAGTTGACAGGTTCAAGGCCAGACTTGTAGCCAAAGGGTTTAATCAAGAATTTGGTGTGGATTATCATGAAAGTTTTAGCCATGTAGCGAAGTCTGTTACAGTCAAAGTTTTCTTTGCTGGGGGAGCTGCTTTCAATTGGCCAATTCACCAAATAGATGTGAATAATGCATACTTACATGGTCATTTGGATGAAGAGATTTATTTGCAACCACCTTTGGGGTATCATAAAGCTCAAAAAGGTCAAGCTTGTCTGTTAATTAAGTCCTTGTATGGACTAAAGCAAGCTGGCAGACAATGGCATAAAGAAATTTCAGAAAAATTGTTTGAGTTTGGGTTTACTCGATCTTACAATGATCATTGCCTATTTTTCATGACACTAAAGGGTAATTTTCTTGCTCTTTTGGTGTATGTTGATGATATACTCATTATGGGAGCTCAAGAAAATGATATAGATATTGTGAAATCATACCTGCATGATTTGTTTACTATCAAGGATTTAGGTGCAGCAAAATACTTTTTGGGATTGGAAATTACTCGAACAGTAGAAGGTATCTTCTTATCTCAAACCAAATACATAGCAGACATTCTGGCAGATGCAGGTCTTACTGGTGCTAAAATTGTTGCCAATCCTGCTGATCACGGTATTGATCTTACTGTTGAAGGGGAATTATTGAATGATCCAACTGTTTACAGGCGTCTGGTAGGAAGGCTTTTATATTTGCAATTTACCAGACCTGACTTGTCTTTTGTAACTCAACAGCTTAGTCAGTTTATGCAGAAGCCGTGTAAACATCACTTGGTAGCTGCTTTTCATGTCTTGAAATATTTGAAAGGCACGATGGATTATGGATTATTTTATAGCAGTACATATGATTTTTCCACAATAACTGCTTATTGCGATGCTGACTGGGCTAAGTGCAAACAAACCAGAAGATCATTGATTGGTTTTTGTGTTTTGTTGGGTAGTTCTTTGATTTCATGGAAAACCAAGATGCAGACTACTGTTAGTCGTTCAAGTGCTGAAGCTGAGTATATAAGCATGGCACCAACGTGTTGTGAGTTGAAATGGTTGCAGTTTTTACTGGCAGATTTTGGTATTTCGATCCAATTACCCATTCAACTGCATTGTGATAGCAGTTCAGCTATTTCATTGGCACACAATCCTGTTGCACATAACCGAACCAAGCACATTGACATAGATTGTCATTTGATTTGGGATCATGTGTCTGCTGGGTTTGTGCATCTTTCTCATATTTTCACTAAACAGCAAGCAGCTGATTTGTTTACTAAAGCGTTGTCTTTAGATCATATGTTGCCTACTTTGTCCAAGTTGGGATTGTTTAATGTCTTAACGGCTCCAACTTGAGGAGGGGGTGTGAAATATATCATGCGCACCGTTTTGGTGAGTTTTGTAGTTTTATTCAATGCACACCGTTTTGGTGTGATGGTAGCTAAGGCGGGAAATGGGACGGTTTTAAGTTGTCTTTGTTTTCTAGCTAATTTTTGAGCTCTGTTTAGCTCTGTTTTACAGCTTGTATAAATACAGTTTTCTTGTTCTTCAAGATACAAGAGATTATGAAATAATGAAGTTGGCTTTTATTCCTCTCGTTTCTCAATTTTTTCTATATCCATCCTCACGTAATAGATTTATTAGAATACATTTCATATAAAATTGTTACTTTTTATCTATAAAATAACTCATTTATAGTATTTTTCAACTGTAATACAAAAAATATATTATATCAGGATATTTAAATTATTACATGAACCTAAGACATCGAGATTAGATGCAGAGTTTATGTGAAATTGTTGTAATAAATAATATTAATATTTTTATTATGTTTCGCAACAGTTTTCTTTTGAAAAACATAAATTAATACACTCGTAATTGTATAGTTTGCATCATTTATAATCCTCTCATGAGCAAAATGATCATTTAATTTTTTGGCAGTGGCCAATTTGCTTCAAAATTAACTTTAAGTTAAATTACAACATAATCTTCGTAAAAAGAAAAATGGAACTTTTATTTATGGTTTTTTCCCCATTTCATTTCTAATAACTTATTTATCGTTATCATTATTATTATTATTATTATTATTGGTGTTGTTGTCTAGCTTTAATTTTTTAAACAATTATATAGGAAGAAAAATGATGGCAAATAGTGTATTTTAAATGAAATTAAACAAAATGATTGCAAATTAAAGTTGTAAATTAATTGAATTAAAATTTTTTTTTTTGTTAATTATGACAAAAGAATGAAAAGGCCAATTAGTTTCACAAGAAATTTCTATACTATTATAACGTCATTTTTTTTCTTGATAAATAGACTTTAAGTGAGGTTGATTGTGGTCCGAAATGCCAAATTTTATATCCGAAAAGAAAAATCAATCATATAATATGTGTTTTATTTATTCTTATAAAATAAAAAATCGATTGAGTCGCCATCTACAATTATTTTCAAAGATCTTATTACATTATTGAAAATGAGTTTGTTTCCTGTCCTTATATATTTGCGCTAAGGTCGTGAAAATATATATATATATAATTATGTGACACTTTACATTCGTTTATACTCAAATCAACAGTTCTTTCCGTATTAAGTTGAAAAATCAGTAGCGCGAAACTACCGTATGCTGGGTTATAATTGAATGCCTCTAAATCAAAATTTTGATTAGAAGCGATGTATGTATTTGCCGATCCTCAGTAGGGGTCATCCGATCCCAAAGGCACTTGTTATTAGCTAAGTTCTCGTGGCGGATGAACCGCATGGGACTGCCTTGAAGTATAATTCTCACTGGACGGTGAACATAATTATTTGCAAATAATTTAAATACATGACAGGGTATTGTAAGTGCCAAAGTGATCTTACTGCCATGATTCATTCATATACATTATATGTTGATATACAAAGGTATAGAATTGATTTAAAAAAAAAAAAATTTGTTCGGTTATCTGAATGCTCTCTACTCTCTTCTTTGTAAAACGACTTTGAGAACACATGTCGTTATCCTAATTTTCGTATTGAAAATTTGAGATGCCATCAATTTTCGTGTATTGAACTCATTTTAGATTTCCTTCCACCTATAACATTTGCTTAAGAAAAATGTCGGCAAAAAATTCGTCCAAGAAATTAATGAAGTGAGCAATTTAAGATAGTCTATACTATGCTGAATGATTTTTGCAAAATAATAATAATTATACTATGCTGAATGACTTTTGCAAAATAATAATAATAATAATAATAATAATAATAATAATAATAATAATATACCTCAATCTTAATTTTCGAATACTTTTATTGCATGTAGCAATATAAAAAAAATATAAATAAATGTGTACAAAAGCTTATTTTTCCTATATAGCAATATGCCACTAACTTATTTGTAAGCTATTTATTTGTTATATGATATATGATATATATGTGGATGGATTTGTTGTTTCATACCAATCGCTCAAATCTTTAGCAACAGATTTCCATTCCACGGATTTTTTTTAAAATAAAATTTCATAAAATATGAAAAATAATACAACTAATAAAGTTAACTTAGGCTGCTAAATTAACAAATAACTATTGAAAAAGAATTTTACGAATTAACATATGAGCAGTCTTATTAGTTTTACTAGATTAATTACACAAAGTTACTAACTCCAAAAATAAAAATAATAATAATAATAAAATTACAAAGGCGAGGAGAGCCTAGAGGCTACTATATAAACTAACATATTAAAAAAAAAAAGCTAAGGAATTTGAAGAAAGAGGAATCTACAAGCAATATTATTTCATTAAAGTAGGCTAAGTTAGGTTCAATTTTTAGACTGAATTAAAAGCAAGTTTCGTGTTTGATAAGGATTGTTACTCATGTTTCATTAATTTCAAGAACATTATGTGAAACAGAAGACAATTATTTGCAGTCCACGATTAAATTATTTGCCAAAAATCATAATTCTGGTTGAAAATTGGATATTTGTCTAATCTAACCCACATCAATACAGTATATATATATATATATATATATATATATATATATATATATATATATATATATATATATATATATATATATATATATACACACACACACACGTGTGTGTTTGTGTTTAATGGTAGATTCATGTAATATGATGAAAACTGCAAATTGTACGAACGATCAATTATTGGATGCATTAAAAAATCTTAAATTTTTTGCTTTCATCTTGATTAGTGTAAACCAAAACAATAATCAAAATTTCTGATAACAAAACTAATTAAATCCGAATTCATAAACTCGAATCAAACGAATATGTAAAGATATAGCCAGTAAATGCTGCGAATATTTATATTTATAAAATTTTATAAAAAATTAATTTAATTTAATATTGATGACAAGAAAAAATGCACCTTGAACCCCTGGCAATTACGAACACCTGCAAAAAAACAAGCAATGAACCGACGGATTTCCGACAAGGGAGTCTCCGACGATCAAGTTAAAAATTCTGAGTGAAAGGATAAAAGATTTTTAAGGTAAGAAATTAAGTAACCTTTTCATACCTGTCTTTGCTCCTTTTATAGGTGGACTTACCGCATTTCCAGGAGCTAATGGGAGGAGTTTCCCGTTTTTACCGACCACTATCCCATTATAGACGAATCTTGAGGGAACGTGGGTTAGTGGCGGTTGTGTGTCCAATGTAATAGAGTTGTTTTCGGGGCTAGCCTGTTGCCGGACTATAGCTCGGCTAGAGACTCTCGAGGAGTTTAGCATTAGGTCGGTTTGCCAGGTCCTCTTTGGTTGAGATGTTCGGTTTATCCCGGATCGTTGAACGGCTTAACAGACCGGTTGTTATCATAAGTCCCCCCAGAGAGCGACATTTATGTCTGCAACTGGCGGATAATCGCCGAACAAGTTTACCTAGTAATGCCGGATTCGAGCTCGTGGCGGCTGTGCCAAATGAGCTGGTACGGCAGCTTGAGTTTTTAGCGATTTTCGAACTTTGATCTGAAGTTCGGTCACATAGGTCGGTATATGTGACCAGGTGCTGGGGGGTGTATGGCAAGGCTGCCTTACCATACGCGCTTTTATAAGATGATGCCGTTTTCCATGCGTGTATTTATTGGAGTGCATTTATAGCTCCCTATTTTACCGGGGGTAACGGCTACTTTACTGTGTGTAACGGCTAGTGGTGTCTCGATCTGAGTGTGCAGCTTTAAACACGCTATTCTAAGTGCGGATCCTCTGCCACGTGTACGGCTCGGATTCATCGCAACATCCTATATAATCCTCCCCTTCCATTCTTCATTTTCGCTTTCACTCATTGCCTTCCTTTTCTGCTTTCTCCTCTGTGTTTATCGCTTTGGAGCGTCGAAGTTGTTGCCTCCTTCTCGCAACATTTTGTGTTTATTTTCACCAGGTTTGTTTCCCATCCTTCTTCTTAACTTGTTGTACTTCGTTTTATCTTTTTTTCCATGAGTTCGGAGAGATCTTCGAGTGAGGGAATCAGGGCCAGTAGGGATGCTCCTAGTGGCAGTGTCCCGGGTATGAGTAGATGTTCTTCCTCAAGTGAGGGGGTACAGCCTGTCGATACAAGCCGGACTGCTACCTCGTCTAAGAAGAAAGCTCTTCGTCGACTACCTGGAGTGGGGAGCATAGGCTCGACAGTTAAAGAGGAGGAGCTCGCTCTCTCCTTGCCCGACTAACTTCAGAGCCTGATTATTTCGTTAGCCGAGCCAGCACCTCACAGAGGGCGAACACCGAATTTGCTAACAAGAGGAAGACAGTAATTTATGAGGTACAACTGGAGGCCGGTGTTCGCCTCCCTTTGACGAGCTTCGAGGTGAGTGTGCTAAGATATTTCGAGATGGCTATCGGGCAACTCCACCCCAACGCTTGGCGGACTCTATCCGCACTCTAGATTTGGGTCATGGAACAGGGCATAGAGCTCACCTTAAACTTATTCCGAGCAACACATGTGGTCGGTTTCCGAGCGGATATCGAGGACCACAATTACATACAAGCTCGGCAGGGTATGGGGTGTCTACAGGGAACCCGGAGTTCCTGAAAAAATGAAAGGATCGGTTCTTCCTGGTGGAGAGAGTACGAGCTGACTTTCAAGTGCGCACAACGTGGGGGAGATACACAAACCGTAACGACGGTAATTTATGACTTTCTGACGAAGAAGAGTTGATCCTATCTCGTTGGAGGGAGTTGGCCCGAGACAAGTGGGACTTGAAGAATCTACTGGATCCTTGCGGTTCGGAGTTGGTTTCTCATCCCAGAAAAGGTAGTGTTCGATGCTTTCCTATTCCATGATACTGATGAGTTGTTTTAATTTGTTTTCTATTTGCAGCTATGAGGAAGATGAGCCGAGCTGCGGAGATTATGATGGCAAAAAGGCAGAAGCTTGCCGCCGGTTTGTCAAGCACGCCCGTGGTCGTGGAGGAGGAGGCGAACCCTCCTCCTAAAATTTCGACAGCGGCAACCACCGTAGAGGTCTCGGGGACTCCAGTTGCTGAGCCGTGCGGGACTCCGATTGCCAAGGCTGATGTTGCTGCGCCCTCCGAGATTTGAGGCCGTGAAGATAGGGAGCCGAGAGAGCTCCGAATCGTCATCAGTAGAATCCACGAGTTTTGGGAGGCTATGGGGGATAAATACTCCTCCCAGGATGCAGATTTTAGCACCTTCATGCATGTAGCGTCATGTGTGCCGAAGGAAGTTGCTCCTCTCACCGCCTTGAATGCCGAGCATTTGGCTGAGCGGTTAAAGAGGCATCATCTCGAGGTAGGTAGTTCGGACTCGTCCGTATTATTCTTTTTTTTAGAACCCCTTTACACATATATTTTTTGTGTTTTGTAGGGCTCCCAATTGATTGGTGCGACGATCGCAAAAATGAATGATCTGATTGCAAAGCGTCGCCGGGCCGACTCCAGCTTCGGCGCCATTAGATCTAAGATGGGTGAAGTTGAGGAGAAGGCTCGTAAAGTCCACGAGCAGGCCAATGAAGGAGCTCGCAAGGCCAAAGAGCAAGTTGAAGAAGCTGCAACGAAGGTGGCCGAGCTGGAGGCTGCTTTGACTGCGGAAAAAGAGTCCAATTCTGCTCTGCAAGCTGAACTCGACCAATACAAGGAGAAAGAGGCAGAGTGGAAGAAGAGAGAGGAGGATCGGGAAGAAAAAGATGCTAAAGCTTTGGCAGAGAAGTGCATGGCGTTTCGCACTAAAATTTCTGTAACTGTAAAGGAGAGATATCCCGATCTCGACCTGTCCTTCCTGGATGACGTGTATCCAGATGAGGACTAACTCATTGTAATACATTTTTCCATTAATAAAAATTCGAGCTTTTTCCCTTCTCCTTATGTTTTAAGTTTGCTATTCGTGTTCGGTTTAATTAACCTAAGATCGGTTTTTCTGGTATAACATACAATCGCTAAATCGCACTTAATTAAATAAAGACACTGCCCGAAGAAAGGGCTATTTAAATAGTGAGTGCGGCTTGATGCCTACCTTTAGTCCGGGACTTCGGCATAAGGGATTCGGAACACCTGGCTGACTGTGGCCTTAAGTCGGCGTAATCAACGTACTTAGCGAGATTGAGCATCATTAGTGGGTCGGGCTTTTAAAACGATGATTCCGAGCCTCGGCCTTTAATGAAATTGATTTTGCAAGTTAAGTTTTGTGGCGAATGGAGCCGAACTTAATTCAGTGATTATGCTATTTTGGCGGAGATGCCGAGCCATTTAACCGTAGGTATATTTAGCTTTGTTGGCAAGTTTAGCAGCGTATGGTGCCGAACTTGATTTGATAATAAGGCGATTTTGGCAAAATTACCGAGCCTTTTAACTATAGGTATGCTTAGCCTTGTTGGCAAGTTTAGCGGCGTATGGTGCTGAACTTGATTTGATAATAAGGCGATTTTGGCGAAATTACCGAGCCTTTTAACTATAGGAATACTTAGCCTTGTTGGAAAGTTTAGCGGCGTATGGTGCCGAACTTGATTTGACAATACGACGATTTTGGCAAAATTGCCGAGCCTTTAAACTATAGGCATGCTTAGCCTTGTTGGCAAGTTTAGCGGCGTATGGTGCCGAACTTGATTTGATAATAAGGCGATTTTGGCGAAATTATCGAGCCTTGTAGCTATAGGCATGCTTAGCCTTGTTGGCAAGTTTAGAGCCGTATGGTGCCGAACTTGATTTGATAATAAGGCGATTTTGGCGAAATTGCCGAGCCTTGTAGCTATAGGCATACTTAGCCTTGTTGGCAAGTTTAGCGGCGTATGGTGCCGAACTTGATTTGACAATACGGCGATTTTGGCAAAATTGCCGAGCCTTTAAACTATAGGCATGCTTAGCCTTGTTGGCAAGTTTAGCGGCGTATGGTGCCGAACTTGATTTGACAATACAGCGATTTTGGCGAAATTGCCAAGCCTGCGGATACATCCTGTTATAAATTTGACAAAGTGTTTTGCTCAGAATATGTTGTTCATTAATCTTGTGTCCGGCAGGCAGAAACATCTGCCGGACTTGCCATGAGGATAAAACATCGTGGAAATCAATTGCAATAGAGAATAAGAAACAATGACACAATAAAAAATTAAAGAAGATGAAACATGAACCAGTACAAAGTATGGCAAGATGTGTGTCGTGCTACTGATAGTATGGTTTGAGGTTGAATCCATTCCAGGAGTGCGGGAGTCATTTTCCCGAGACGTCTTTAAGCCTGTAAGCCCCGTTCTGACTGGCTTCCCGGACTATGTAAGGCCCTTCCCAGTTGGGATCCAGCTTGCCAACTCCTGCCGATGTGGAAGCCGACACAACCTTTTTTAGTACCATTTGCCCAACTCTGAAGGACTGTGGCCTGATCCTACGGTCGTGGTAAGTCGCCATGCGCTGCTTGTATGCCGCAGAATGTATCTGGGCGTACTCCCTCCTTTCTTCGAGCCGATCTAAATTATACGTCAGACCCATGTTGTTCTCTGCGTTGGGGAAAGATGCTCGGACTCCTTGGATCCCTATCTCATAAGGAATGACTGCTTCAGTGCCGTATGTGAGTGCGAATGGTGTCATTCCTGTTGTTGACTGGGGCGATGTTCGATAGGCCCATAGCACATTGTTGAGCTCTTCGATCCACAGGCCTTTGGCACTTTCAAGCCTTTTCTTGAGTTCGAATAAGATAGTCCTGCTCGTCACTTCGATCATCCCGTTGGATTGCGGATGGTAAACCGAGGTGAAGTTCAACTGAATCTTGAGCTCCGAGCATAAGCTCTTGAAAGCCTGACAATCAAACTGTTTGCCATTATCAGATATAATTGAGTGGGGGATACCGAACCTTGTTATGATGTTTTTGTTCAGGAACTTGAGAATGTTCGCCAGTGTAATGGTTGAAAGTGACTCTGCTTCCACCCATTTGGTAAAGTGGTCCACTGCTACCACCAGGAACCACCTCTGTCCTATTGCTCGGGGGAAAGGGTCCAGTATGTCAATGCCCCACTGAGCGAAAGGCCACGGGTTGTGGATTGGTTTCTGCTTTGCCGAGCTTTGGTGTGGAATGTTTGCAAACCTTTGGCATTTGTCGCATCTTTGGACCAGAGTCTTAGCATCAGCTTCTATGGTCGGCTAATAGTACCCCTGTAAGATAGCTTTTCGAGCTAGGGCTTGTGGCCTTCATGAGCCCCGCATATGCCTTCATGAATTTCTCTGAGGATGTAGTTCCCCTCTTCATTGCTCACACATAAAGACCACGGATTGGAGAAGGATCTCCTGTACAGCTTGTTGTCCATCACAGCATATAAGCTCGATTTCCGAACTATTTTCTGGGCTTGGGTTCGGTCCTCTGGCAAAGTTCCCAACTCCAAGTATTGATAAATGGGTAAGAGCCAACCTTTCATTGGCTCCTGGACTTGAACCTGATAGGTGTCGTAGGTGGGGCGCGAGATAATGATGGAAATAATGTCTGAAGTGTCAACCGAGCTGTTGATACTAGCTTTCTTTGCTAGAGTATCTGCCTCTGTGTTCTTTGATCTGGGTATCTGAGTAATGGACCAAGCTGCCCCCCTTTCCTCAAGCCCGGCCAATAGGGAAGAGGTTAACTCTTTATAACGGATCATTGATCGATCTTTAGCTTCGAAGTTTCCCTTCAGTTGACTGACTACCAATTGAGAATCAGAGAATATTTCTAGGTTGTCCGGCTTTATTTCTTTTGCCAACTGCAGCCCATAACAAAGGGCTTCATACTCTGCCACATTGTTAGAGGCCGGAAAGGTCAGGTGTGCCATGGCTCGGATCTTGATTAACAATGGACTCGTCAAAATTATTCCGATCCCTGCTCCCTCTGAACTCGAGGCTCCATCGACATACAGTTTCCATGATACTTCCTCTGGTTCTGGAATATGTTCATGTAACTCGGCAACAAAGTCAGCTAACACCTGTGCTTTCATGGATGTTCGTGGCTCAAACCGAACATCAAATTCTCCCAAACGGGCTGCCCATTCTGTTAATCTGCCCGAACATTCTGGCCTTTGTAACACCTTCCTTAAGTTTGTGTTTGTCCGTACCGAAATTGTGTGGGCCTGAAAGTACGGTCGGAGCTTTGTTGTTGTTGTGATGAGTGCGAGGGCCAGCTGCTCCAGGATGGGTTAATTTAGTTCGGCTCCTCGAAGTACTTTGCTGGTGTAGTAAATGGGGAACTGTTGGCCATCCTCTTCTCGGACCAGCACTGAACCAACTGCACCAGTTGAGACGGCCAGGTAGAGGTATAAGACTTCACCCGCTAATGGCCTGCTGAGCAGTGGTGGTGTTGAGAGGAACTGCTTCAAGGCCTGAAATGCCTATTGGCATTCTTCCATCTAGGCAAAGTTTTTGAGGTTTCTGATGGCTCGGTAAAAAGGCAAACACCGTTTCGCCGAGCATGAAATGAATCTGCCCAAATCTGTTATCCTTCCGTTCAGCCTTTGGACTTCCCGTACTGTTCTAGGCAGGTCCATGGCTACGATCGCTTTGATCTTCTCTGGGTTTGCTTCGATCCCCCTCTTCGATATCATGAAGCCCAGGAATTTTCCGGAGTAGACCCCAAAGGCACACTTCTCGGGGTTGAGTTTCAAGCCTGATTCCCAAAGTCTTTGGAAAGTCTCCTTCAGCTCGGTGCATATGTCTTTTGAAGCTCGGCTTTTGACAATCATGTCGTCCACATAGATCTCCATGTTTCTCCCCAACTGATCGGCGAACAGCTTATTCATCAGCTTTTGGTAAGTGGCCCCTGTATTTTTCAACCCGAAAGGCATGACCCGATAACAGTAGGTTCCTCTGTAGGTGATGAACGCCGTTTTCTCTTCATCTGTGCGGGCCATTAGGATCTGATGGTAGCCCACCGAGGCATCGAGGAAGGCGTACTCTTCAAACCCCGCTGTTGAGTCCACTAGTGTGTCTATGTTTGGCAGTGGATAACAGTCCTTCGGGCATGCTTTGTTAAGGTCGGTGAAATCAACACACATCCTCCACCTGCCGCTGCTTTTTCGGACTAGAACCACATTTGCAAGCCAATCTGGATAGAATATCTCCCTGATGAAACCACTATCAAGCAAAGTTGCCATCTCTTGCTCAATGGCTATCTGTCTCTCTGGGGCATGATTCCTCTTCTTTTGCTTTACTGGCTTGTATTCTGGCCGGACATTCAGCGAGTGAACAACTAAGTCCTTTTTGACCCCTTGGATGTCCGAGGTTCTCCAGGCAAAAACATCCATAAACTCCCTGAGGGTTGATAGTAGAGCTTCTTTCTCCGCACCTGTCTTTCCTGCAGATATTTGAATTTTCTTGCCTGGCTCCAGCTCGACTACCTGCAGCACTTCTACCGGCTCCGCCCTCCGTTCTTCTTTTTTTGGTACATCTATCGCGTCAAGGGGCAGGCCTTGATTGGCCTCTCTGAGCATGATCAAGTATGTTTCCCGAGCCATTTTTTGATTTCCTCGCAAAATGGCTACTCCTTCCTCTGTGGGGATCTTAAGCACCAAGTTTTTCACGGAGATACAGGCGTCCACTTTCGACAGTAGGGGTCAGCTGAATATCACGTTGTAAGACAGCGGGATATCAACTACCATGAAATCTGCCCGGCAAGCACAAACTACCTCATCGTCTCCGAGTTGTATGGATAGATTAACTAGCCCTTCTACCCGGACAGGTACTCCGGACAAACCAATAAGGGGGACGCTGACTTCCTCGAGCCTGTTGTCTGATATCCCCATTGCTCGGTATGCTTGGGCTGTTATTAAGTTGACCGCACTCCCTGTGTCGACCAGAATTCGCTGAACTAGGAAGTCTTGAATGACTGCTTCAACTACTAGTGCCTCTATGTGCGGATGCCGGACATGTGCCCCATCGGCCACTGAAAATTGGATTACGCCTGTATCCGAGCTTTTTCCCCGGCCAACGGACATAACCTCCTTGGACTTCCTCTTCCGGGAATGGTCTCGTTGTTCTCCTCCTGCAATCATATGTATGACTCCGGCGGGTGTTCACCTTCTGCTATTGGTTTCGCTTGGTTGAGGAGATGGTGACCTCTGTCTTTTCCCTTTTTCATCTTGCTTTGTGAATCGAGCAAGTTCTCCCTTCCGAACAAGATGCTCGATTTCCCACTTGAGTTGCCTGCACTCTTCGGTCTCGTGACCTTTGTCTCTATGGAAAGCACAATAGAGGTTTTGATCTCGGTTTGGATCTTTCCTCATGGGTCTTGGCCAATTAACCTGTCCGTTCTGTTTTAACTAAGATAGAATCCGTTCCCGAGATGCCGTTAGCGGTGTGAATCTTTCATCTTTTTTATTGCCTGGGCGGGGAGTGGTGATTGCATATGACCTGTTAGTCCAGCTGCCTCCTCGGTACCTCTTTTGGTCTGCCTTGCTAGGATTTCCTGCTTCTCGAGTGAACCTTGTGCTATCTCCACCCTCCTTCTCAGACGCCCATGACCTATGGGAGGCATGGCAAAAATGCCGAGACTCATCCATGCGGATGTACTTGTGTGCTCGAGACATTAACTCGGTAAAGTCGTTGGATGGTTTCTTGCTTAGGGAGTCGCTGAAATCCTGACACCTTGTGTTTCGAATTAGGGCATTAATGGCGACCTCCGGGTTCAAATTCTGTATATTCATGGCTACATCGTTGAACTTTTCCACGTAGGCGCGTAGTGACTCCCCCTTTTCCTGATGCACCAGGTTGAGATCGGCTGACACCTTGTTCGGGCGAATGGCAGCCACGAACTTGGTGACGAACATGTCGCTGAAATGTTTGAAGTTCTGAATACAATGTGATGGCAGGTTTCGGAATCAGATTTGGGCTGAGTCGGCTAGGATTTGGGGGAAGATCTTGCACAAGGTTGAGTCGTTGGCTGTGAGGACCAGCATAGTGTGCTGGAATTGGTCAATATGAGCTCGGGGATCAGTATTTCCGCTGTAGGTTTTGAGGTGAGGGAGGCGAATGTTGGGGAATGGGGTGGCTAATATTTTGCGAGAGAGGGGTGATCGGAAACTGCCTTGGTATTGAAGGGTAGTTCGGTTTTGTTGCCTCTGGATTCTGTCGTCCAAAAGGCGGTTGAATTGTTCGGTAGTTAGGGTGATAGTGGAGTTGGGGTTTTGAGTTAATGCTGGGGTGGAGGTTTCCCGAGCGGGGGGCTGAGAAAGGTGAGGCATATTGGTGTTCTGTGGGGGCGATGGCTGAGGTTGAGCCTGTGCTACAATTGCTGATAGCGCGGCGATGAGTGATTGGGCCGTTTGTGGGGTAATGCTAGGAGTGATGGTTGGGATTGTTGTGGCTGGAGAAGCTGAGACTGGATCATTGGGTTGAGGGAGGAATTGTAGTATTCCTGGCAGAGTGGTGTTAGGTGTTTGGTTTTCTGGCTGGGAAGTGTTTGGGTTGAGATCTGGGAATAGGTCCATGTTCCACGCTCACCGCACCAAATGATGACAAGGAAAAATGCACCTTGAACCCCTAGCAATTACGAACACCTGCAAAAAAGCAAGCAATGGACCGACGGGTTTCCGACAAGGAAGTCTCCGATGATCAAGTTAGAAATTCTGAGTGAAAGGATAAGGGATTTTTAAGGTAAGAAATTAAGTAACCTTTTCATACCTGTCTTTGCTCCTTTTATAGGTGGACTTACCGCATTTCCAGGAGCTAATGGGAGGAGTTTCCCATTTTTACCGGCCACTATCCCATTATAGACGAATCTTGAGGGAACGTGGGTTAGTGGCGGTTGTGTGTCCAACGTGGTGGAGTTATTTTCGGGGCTAGTCTGTTGTCGGACTATAGCTCGGCTAGAGACTCCCGAGGAGTTTAGTATTAGGTCGGTTTGTCGGATCCTCTTTAGTTGAGGTGTTCAATTTATCCCGGATCGTTGAACGGCTTAACAGACCGGTTGTTATCAAATATAAAACTCTATCAATACATAGAGTGCATCTAAATTTTTAACTTTATAAATAATTAAATCAACAGATGCGATTTTTTCTGTTTCATCCTCTTATTGATTTTCATAGGGATATTTTTAAACCTTTCTCTGTATATATTTTTTTTACAAAAATTAAGCTTGGGCCAAAATTTTTCCGAGAACATTATCAATCTCTAATAACAATAATATACCAATAAGTTTTTTTTTTCCTACTACAAGTAAATTAAAAAAAAAAGTCAAAGCTAAAGAGAAAAACAAACTTTACTACATCATATTTCAAAGTTAATTTCAAGGCTGAAATTGGAAAAGCTAGTAGATTACCAAAAGTCACTCAGGCGTGTAAGTTGTAACTTGCAAGTAAAATAATTAACGTGAGAATTATGATTAATCAATGGTTTTTTCTTTTTAAGAATTCTGTGAACGAAGATTTATATTATTATTGGAAAATAACTTAAAATCGCTTAAGGCCATACGATCTGAATTCATAAAATTATTTGTTAATCATACAAATAATATTCTGTGATTCATGTAAATAGAAATCCATTAATTATACTATATATTTTCGTGTCCTCTTTAAAAAACTTAATTGGACAGCAGCAAATTAAAAACTAATATAAGAATTAATACTATTTAGCATGGGAAGCATGTTAAATATTAAAATATATAAAAATATAATAGGACACGTCATACCTAAAAAAGCTTGCAAGAAGGACAAGAGTCCTAGCTGCATTGACTTTCTATGTATACGACAATTACTATAAATTAACCAGTGATCTACAACTGCAATTCAGGCCGCTGGCTAGCTTGACATATCAGCAAATTTATTTATTTTTTCATTTTATTAATTAATCTGAATTCCTGAGTCAAAATATAATAAAATACTTAATATCTTCAGTCGTCCCACTAAAAGTTTACCTTTTGTTAAATTTATTTATATTGGTGTTATGGTTGCAATTAATCACCTAACTGATTTTTCCGTTATATTAGCTACTATATTATTTATAAGGATTAATTTCATCTATAATGACTAAATTTAATCTAAAAATAATTAATTTATTTTTCATAATTTAAATATTACTGAATTTATAATTTTTTTTTTTTTTGCAGAAAAGTCATTTTAATCAATTTTCGATAATAATTATTGTTGAAATATTGACATAACACATCACTTCGTATATCTGGATACACGTGATACGATACATCAACAACCACATCATCGAAAGAAACTACGCGTAGGCAGACATATGATGTGACGTGCTGACATATCGTATGATATAATTTCTTTCGGTGATATGGCTGTTAACGTATCATATAACGTGTGTCCAGGCACGTTACGTCAGCATTTTAGTAAGAATTATAGTCGAAGATCGATTAAAATAATTTTTTTTGCAAAAATGTGATAAATTCAGTAATATTTAAGTTACGAAAAATAAATCAGTTACTTTTGAATGATTATGCGTACGTCCAATGATCATGTGTGAACTTGACTAATTATTCATAATATTATAATAAGATGATTTCTTTTTTACAATAGAGACATGTTATATTTAATTATAATTATAAATATTAGTAAAAAATTGAATTTAAAATTTTCACACTTCTAGTCGGATTCTAGCTAAAATATATACTCATAATGATTCATAATTAATTATTTAATTTGAGCACAATACTTTCTCAATCTATACTTCTCCTAACATTCTTTTTAGTAATTTTTTTTATCCTTTTTACTGTTTTGCATTTTATTTTTTGCCACCAAAATGATTTAAAATTTTTTGCTCGAAATTAAATAACTTCTTCATACTCGCTTCCTCTTCACCTCTAAAAAAGCATATTAAATCAACATGTCAAGTAAAAGAATTGTTTTAGCGACAAAGATTAGTCGCTAGTTATAAAAAAGCCGTCTTTAAAACACTTTACAATGTATTAGCAACGGATAGACTATCGCTAAAATTCATGGATTTGACGAAATATTACAATAAAAATACAATTCATATATATATATATATGTATATTATCTTCTTTCTCCACCAATCTCGGCAAGAGCTTGATCTACCAACCATTTTCTCCAATGCTATCTGTTAATTTCTTTAATGATGGGAAATTGACTGACTTTTGATGGATATATATTAATTATATGATCATCGCATGTGTTAACAAAATTTAAAGTCAGTTAATTACATCAGAAACGTCATAGATTTACACTTATCATCAAATTAAAGCTGGCGATTTTGGATAAATTATCCCTTGTCCACTCACATGGGTGGTCGCAGATGAATGACTGAATGTTGGGGAGCAAATTTAAATAGTCATCTACTTGTTAAATTAATAAAATATATACATGTAATTGCATATTTGCAAATGATGTCTAACTTCCATTGTTAAAAATAACTGCATGGTACATTCTAGCTATTATATAGTGTAACATTTCAAAAAAGAACATTATAACCTTGTTCTTTTAAATACATATCGAGTTTGGGTTGAAATTAAGCTCAAATGAATTAGTTTTTCATGTTGAATCTAACCGAAATTTGAAATTTTTTTTATGTAAAATTTTAATTCAAGCCTGTATAAATAAAATATAGATCTAATTCGGCTTGTTTTGGGTTTGGGCAAGGTTCAATCCGGGTCAAGTTGGATTGAGCAAGGATGAGTGGGGTTTGGATCAAACATAATTGTTATAAAAAAATTGTAATTAGTATAAATTTTGTATTTCGACTTATCTGGTACAGTTGATATTCATTTAGTTACATGGAACACGTTCGTTTGGATCAAAATTTAATTGATTATTTTGAATTAGTTCAGAAAGATATGATTTTGAATTAGTTTGAATTTAAATTAATTTTTTTAGATAAATTTGAACGAATTTTTGAGGGGCTAAATTTGCCACCTCTACCCACAATGGAATCCCTCATCTGATGGGTATTTTTACATTGAGTTTTACCCACTTTAACAGAACAGGCACACAATGGATCAAACTTTACATAAATTTTGGGGGGCCAACTCCACATACCTCTCTTAAAATTATCCATATATAATATGGTTTTCATTAAAATTTAATCAAATACAATGTGTGTCCACCCCTCTCTACTCATCAATTGATCAAATTAAAAGTCAACCAAGCTTTAGGAAAACAATGTAGACTATACTATCTTTATGTCTCAATAAATTAATATTGAGTTGCTAAATTTCCATAATAAACTCACTTCAGCGTTCATCGCTAAGTTTAGGTTGATTTGAATTTTACAAATTTTTTTCATAGAAAAAGTCACAAAATTTGACAAATGTATGAATAATAAAATAATACTCCTTATATCCTATTTTAAAAGGTTATATTTTCTATTTTATTATATCTCACTTTAAATATCATTTTAAAAATTTAAGAAATAAGTTTACATATATATCCCTATTTATTATTCACTTTATTAAATATTTTTATTTTTAACTATAATTAAATAAAATTATTGAAAATATAAAATAGTATTTTTATCAATAACTATAATTTTTTTATAAAGATAATATTTTAATTATTTTCTTATTTTTTATAAAAAATAAAAAATTAACTTTTAAAGGGGAATGGATGAGTAACGTATACAAGAAGTTCATGCGCTGAAAGTAGGGATGAGCATGGACCGGTTAACCGGTCCATTAGCAAAAAAATTAACCAGTCCATTAATATCGGTTTTTTAAAATCACTAACCATTAACCAGTCTGTTGCATTCGGTTAACCAGTCCATCGGTTTCGATTTTTCGGTTTGGTTAACCAATATTTTTCGGTTAACCATTAAAATTTATAACATAAAATTATTAAAAAAAATTAGACAAAGTTCAATTCAATTTCAAATGAGTAAAGTAATTTAATATAAAAATTACGAAACAAACATAATTTACTAATCAAAATTCATGTTATATAGATTAATAGATGATATTATAAAATAGATTTGATATTTGTTGAAAATTAGAATATGTTTGATTTTAAGTTAAATAAAAATTTGAATAATATTAAATGTTATAACATAAACTCTAAAATATAAGAAAATGTAATTACATACTATTAAGTAAAATATGAACACCAATATATGATAAAAAAATAATATATATAAAAGTTAATCGGATACTATATATAAATATTACTATATAACTAAAGAGAATGACATAATATAAATTTAGTTTAATATAAAAAAATAATATATAAAAATGTTAATCGTATATTATATATAAATACTACTATATAATTAAAGAGAATGACATAATATAAATTAAGGTATAAAAATAAAAATATAATTTAAATATATTTTAAAATATTATTTTATGTAATTTTTAGAGAGAAATAGAAAAAATTGAAGATATAAAAATTATATATATATATATATATGAACCGGTTAACCGTTGACTAACGGTTAACCGGTACCTAAAAACCTAAACCGTAACCATTAACCAAAAATATAAAAATTAAAAACCGTAATCGAGTCCATCGGATCGGTTAACCATAAAAATCGGTTCAGTTTCGGACCGATTTTACGGTTAACCATATTTTCGGTTTTTTTTGCTCATCCCTAGCTGAAAGTAATGGCCAAGTTAAGATTTGAATATAGCTAAATTGTTCGAATTGGCACCAAATACAAGAAAAATAATAGTTTAGGGTTTTAATAGAAAAAAATAAAAAATTTCTGGACTTATAATGGGAAGGTAGATGCATGGTTGGGCGATTTTGCAAAATAGAAAGTGGGGGGGCCAGTTAATTATGGATATACATTTGTTTTATTGGATCGACACTCAATCAATCAAAACAAAATAGAAGACTTTGACCAACTCTAGCGATATTTATGTTTTGTTTTTTCTTTTTCTTTTATGGAAAAATAATTTATCATAAATTCATCAAATCATGTTTGAATTAATAAGCACTCTTGGATTAAGAATAAAAAAAATATTTTTCATCATATAGCTTGCACAAATAATGACCTAAATGATTCAATTTGTAATATATCATTATTCTATCAACTTTTTTAATTTCTTTTTACAAGATTCTTATATATTCTATTTTTATTTTAATTATGTGACAAATAATAGAGAAATTAAAACTATTTTTTTGGATTAAGTAAAATAATCATAAATTGAAAGTTAAGTTCCGTTTAGTCCAAAAATCGAGTTTATAACATATTAAAACCAATTTGATGTGAAGTCTTACAATATGTTCATGCTCACTTCCACATTTAAAATTTTGCTAATATTGGTTAATTAAAATGATTTGATACTTATTTTCTTAAGTAAGATTTCGAGTTCGAGTTTTGTGAATGAAAAAAGTAATATTGAAATAATTTTATCATCAGTGGATCAATCCGATTCGAACTAAATAATATCAGTAATTATAAAAAAAATAAATCAAACCAAATTAACTGATTGATTAGTCACATTTAAAATAGATTATAAAAAAAATAGTTAGTTTTGAATTTAGATATTTAATTTTTCAATCAAATAATAAAATTTGTAGATTTTAAAAATTAAGTTCTCACAACCCTGACAAAAAAAAAAAAAAAAAGAATTCCTAAAAAATAGTCTTGTTTGGGCCAAACTTGAAAGTATATTAACATCCAATCCAAAACTTTATCTTTGACTCAATGGGCCCAGACAGATCTTCAAGGCCCACAAGTCTAGATTATTGAAGTTCATTTCTAAAAGTTGAGGCGGGGACTGGGGATAGTGGAAATTATTCTGAAATTGGATTTATATTTAACTAAATTAATAATAAACCATTATCTAAAAAAATATTTTAGCAGTTTATATAAGAAAGCTATGTAAAAGCATATTTTTATTTTTATTTTTATTTTTCTTACAATGTTAAAGCAACTAAAAGTAACTTGTATAATGTTCCAATTTTTTTTTTATAAAAATAGTTCTTTATTTTATTTATTACGGTAAGAAAAAGAATTCTGAAATTTGAATTTAAAACCTCAAAATATATTAAGATTAGTTTTATTGCTATAATATCTTTTAAGAAATTTTTTATTTTTTCTATAGTAGTAAATAATTTAATTTATATTCCCGTTACGCAATCATTTATTAATAATATATAAGTGTATATATAGAGAGAGGATTGAATTTGTTTATAAATTTTGTTATAAGTGATTTTTTAGTTAGTAGTAGCTAGTAATGTTCCAAAATTGAGGAAATTTCATTATTTAAAAGATTAACATTAGTGGTTCCAAATGTTATGAAATTTTGAATTTTTAAAGCTAGATTGTAGGTTTAATTTTTATTTTATATAACAATTTTTAATTTTGGATTAATTAATAATGCTGAGTTAAAGAGAAGATGAGATAGATAAAAATAGGATTAATACATAATTTTTTTTCTAGATTATCATCATTTAGTAGATTTTACTCTTAAATTAATTGCTCGTTAAATTACTGCTTAAATTTATTAAAAATATCATATTATTTTCTATATATAAAAATTTATCATTTAAAAAAACACATAAAAATAGTAATAAGAGGATAATTTACTATTTTTAATAAATTTAAAAAATTATTTAATATATAATTTATTTAAAAAAAATTTATTAAATCACGATAGTTGATGAAATAATTTATATATCTATCTCATAAAATTATAAAGAAATAAAAATGTTATAGCCAGCAGCAAGAGGTATAAGTGAACTGAATTTTAGCACTTCTAGTTTGCACTAAACACTGCCTCACTACTATTCATTAAAACCAAGCTCTCAAACTTATCAATGCTAAGCCACGAATTCTCTCATGGCGACACTACATCGATCTTCTTCCTTCCTTTTGATTCCTTCTCATAAGCTCCAAGGTTTCAACCTTAGCTCCAATACCCATCACTACCCGCCTCGAAAAGATTTCAGATTTTGCGTCTGTTCCGCCAAAACCTCCAGGTTTTTATCCTTTATCAATTATTTAATTGGTGGGTTTCGTTTGTTTTTGTTTGTTATTTTTTTAAATATCGTGTTTGGTGGATTAGGCGCGGGAAGAAGGTTAAGAGCGATGCGGAGCTTTTTAATGATATTAGAGAATTTTTATCTGCTTTTGGACTTCCAGAGGATCATATTCCCACAATGAAGGAGCTTTCTGCTCATGGACGGTTCGGTTCTATAAATTTTTCACTTTTTAATTTTTTTTTTTTTGCTTAAATCAGGGTACTAGCATTACCGTTTCTTGTCTATTCGATGAGGCAATGGAAGTAAAAAAAATTGAAAATGAAGAACAAGAGGGGAAAAAAAGTTCGTATATATGAATTTCAGTCCTGCTGAAGAAATAGTTCAAAGTCTGCCTTTTTAACTTCTTTTTCCATATCTTTTAAAGGACTGATCTTGCTCACATTGTGCGGCGGAGAGGATATAAATTTGTTAGAGATCTACTTTCAAACTCTATGGAAGCAGAAAGTAATGGGTTCGTTATTGAGGAAAAATTAACTCAAGGTCAAGATATTCTCAGTTATCCTGCAGGTCAATACATATTTCGTTAATATTTGCTTTTCTTTCTTTCTTTTTTTTTTTAGTTCCATTTTTGTTGACAGCCTCCTGTAATTTAGAATGTCAGGATGAGAAGGTGGAGGATATTATCAAAGGCGGTTCTTTGTCAGCTGAAATTTCAGTCATCCAGGATTCTTCCTCAACTGCAAGTATTATTCCTGAATGTAACTATAGTGACCACGGCTGCATTTCCATAGAATCATCAATCAGTGAGTCACGGGATTCAGAATGGCAAATTGACGAGGCTAAAAGCATTGTCAAGGAGATTGCCTCTTCAACACCCTCATACAGTATAGAACAGCGGGATGAGGTTGTTCGACCTGAGATTGAAGAAAGTTCATTGTCAGTACCTTCAAATAGTGTACACGAGGAATGGCAAAGTAATGAGTTTGTAAGCATGGTAAAGGATTCATCCTCTTCAAAACACTCATGTAGTGTAGAACAACAGGACGTGGAGGTTCAACATGGGGTTGACGACACTTCCTTGTTGACACCCTCATCGGATAATGAAAATGCAGAATGGAAAAGTAATGAGGTTAAAAGTATGATCCAAGAAATCCCCTCTTCATCATCCTCATATGATATAAAACAACTGGATGAGGAGCTTCAACATGGGGTTGAAGAAAGTTCCATGTTAACATCTTCTGATAATGTAGAACAAAGTGAAAGAGAGATTAGTATAGTAGAAGATGATTCCTTGCCAACAGAAGTTTTTATTGTGGATAATCCTCCTAGTAGCTCAATTGCATATCCTGAGACCAACTTTGATGTCAGGAGCTCCGCATCAGTAGAAACTTCAGTTAATGACTTGTCAGACAAAAAGGCCCTAAAAATTTTACAGGGTCAGGATGAGAAGTCCAAAAGTATGGCTGAAAACATTTCATTGCCAGCTGGATTTTCATTCTCAGAATCTCCTGCAAATTATGGTCCCAATTCTGGTGCGAATTCATCTTTGGAGGATAAGGTAGCAAAATTTATTCAAAGCGGAGACTTGGAAGCCATTGAAGGTAAGTAAATCAAAATATTATTTCCGTGTTTGGTTCAGCAATTGTTATTGCCTTCTGATACAAAGAGAGAACATCCTCAGCATTCTAGAACGGAACATCTTGTACATTGTCACAATTTGAATATCCAACTAGCTACTGTAGGGAATTAGAAAAATGTCTAGCTATTAGTTTTCTCAATTGAGCTCAAAGTCATTTTTGGAATCTTTGATATTTTTTCTGGAGTTGACTAATGACTGATAACTTTTTGTTTATCTGGTTGTCAAGTTTAATCTTATTTACCTCTTAAAATTATATAAATATGCTTGGTAGTTGACTGAATGGCCACAGCGACATGACTGACATCTATAACCTGTGCTCAAAGTTCACTTATTTCCTATGGAAATTTAACAACTATATTGTGTTCTACTGGATTTCTGACATATTTTTGGCCTATGGGAGATCAACGGAAGTAGATTGATATTGTTGATCCTTATTTATTTGGTGCCTTTGGAAATTGAAGCTAAGTATGTTGAGCTTCTTGTGGATCAGAAGACGTCCATAACATGTTAGTTGAGGTTACTCACAAAAGCAAGGGTATCAATGAACAAGAGAATGAGATTGAAATTCAGTCAACTGCCTGCTCAGAAGAGAACTTTGAACGTGTGGTTAGCAGAAGCAATGCTGCTTCAGCACCAAATGGGAGTTTATTTATGTCAGAACAATTCAGGTCTCCAGTGAGGTATTCTGTACTTGTTTTCGAGGTGTCAGATCTCTAGCTTTGATCTGTGTTTTTGGATTAGTGTTTTGATGCTGAGGGTGGCTTGTCAAATTCTTTCATGAATTCTGATCTAGTGGATTTGTTACCATTCCCCAATTTCATGTTGATATCATTATTTAAAGCATGCTTCTACTTCTTTTTACGAATTTTAGCACTAACATAAAACCAGTATTGCCATCCTGTTTATTGAGAAGCTTGTTCAGAACGTACCATTTTATCAGTGTACTTTGTTTGTCCGTATCAAATGATTAGAATGCTGTTTGAGCGCGACAAAGACTGGGGAACTTTCAAATTTGGAGAACAGTGACACTTATTTGCAGTGCTTCAAAAGAGTTTTATTAGATATTTTACAAGTTCTTTCTGATTCCTGTTGTCTTTTAAGAGAAAAAACTGATATCCAATTCTGTGACTCATGTTACTTCTCTTGGCCATTATTGGTGCCTTTTTCCTTTCTATTTCTAAATGTATCTCTTCTACATGTCAAATGTTTGTAGGAATGATGATTTGTCAGCTGAAAGTCTAGCCAGCTCTGATGTGAGGAAGGATATGGACAATGAGGTTGTTATACTGTTATTTTTGTTCTTATTGCAGTTTCATCTACTGCACCACTCTTATTTTGACTTTAAGTTTATTGGCTCTTATATTTCTGTGGTACAGGCCAGCAAAAGGGAGAATCAGATTCAGCTTAATCATCTCAAGTTCTTGCTGGTACCAGTATATTTTCTTTAAAGGTGCATGGTCTTGTAGTTCTGTGGTGTTGAAGCTTCAATTGATGGCTAACTTGTTAGATTTGTTTGTTTCTTAGCATCAAAAGGAGTTGGAATTATCCCATTTGAAGGAACAGATTGAGAAGGAAAAGGTAAATAAGAGAACCTAGTCTGGTCACTGTTCTACATTTAAATTGTTCTAGTTGTCCACTGCATTAAAGTAGTTAGGCTGCATAACTTTACTTCTCCCTCTGCATTAAGCATTGATCACAAACGCGAGTTTTAATCATTAATAGATGATTTATGGGACATAAAATGGCTACTCTAGTAAATGACAACAAATCATTTGAATGGAGAGCTAAAATTTTAATTACTGAACTTCAAGATCACTCTTATGTTGCTCCCCAATGAAGTGATTTTAATTTGATGAGTGGAAGGTTTAGTTATCTTCAGGTTGCATGTATAGCTGAATCAACATAAATGCAAAGGCTATTAATGATAGAGTACGCAGTTGTTGTCTATGGTGTCGGAGATGTGCATGAAGAATTGTTTCTTTATTTAATTATTTTGATGGTTTTGGATGACAAACTTTACACATACAAAAGAATTGATAAAAACTCAGTGAACTATTCCAATTGTGGTAACATTTTTTTAGCACTGTGTGATATGTCCCAGTTAATTGGAAGCTGATATTTAAAATCAGAGGTTTGTGGTGGTTGCAGATTTTGACAACTGCTTCATGTGCTCTTATTAGCTTTCTTTCTTTCTTTCTCCTTCTTCCTTTTTTTTTTTTGTATAATTCCTTCGTATATATTGTTTATAACACCTTAAAATTAGTTTGTTTGCGTGTTTTCTTCTGCAGCTTGCTTTTTTCTTCTGCAGCTTGCTTTATCTGATTTGCAAATGAAAGCTGAAAAAGAGATTAGCAAAGCTCAAAAACTTATATCAGAAAAAGATACTGAGCTAGTTGCTGCTGAAGAAAGCCTTTCTGGATTGGTGGAGGTATGCATTTTAAACTTGATATGTGTGGGTCATTTTCTGGATATGGCAAGTCGTGGCATCCAACTTTGCTTTTTTAATGTGGTGCTGCTGATTCAAGGACATAAACTTTGATGAGAACTACTTATGACAATTGAAATGAAAGCGATTTATTTCCATGTATGTTTTATTAATAAGATTAGAATGCAGATATAGAAGTTTATTAAATTGGGGGAATTGTGCTTTGTTTATATAATTAATAAAACTAATAGAGTCAAAGAACTTTAGTCCCAAAATTCCCAGACCTCCAGATGTTATACCAACAAAACACACAATAATCTTACACTTGTTAGTGCCTCGTATATTTACAGTGAGGTTACTTCCATGTTATGATGCTGGGTGTCACTTTTTATCAGGTTAACATCCAATACAGTGGGGATGGTGAAATTGTGGAGGTATCGGGAAGCTTCAATGGCTGGCATCATCCAATTAAAATGGATCCTCAGCCATTTTCTAGCAATGCGGATCGTACTGGATCAAGGTTCTTAATGTCTCTTCTTTTTTAAATATTGCCTACATATTATCATTTTGAAGTAGAGAAGTTTTGGTTGCTTCTGTTCAGGAAATTCAACTTGTTTATCTTGCAGTGTATAACATGTTTACTAATGTCTTCTATGGGGGTGATTCTTTAATCCTTTGGATCACTGTCAATTACATAAAATCATTAAATTCCTTCTCCCTCAGCTGGAGTCCTTTTGTTTTCTTTCAGCATAAGATGTGTTTTGCTTCAAGGTCTTTTGGCCTTTATGAAATAAATGCAGCGATTTATTGAATTTATGGGATGCTGATGTTGTGTACAAATTGGTCACAATATGAGCAGGCGGTCATTTTTTCTTGTTTTGTTTGAAGTTAATTATTTTTGTAAATGGTTTCTCTTAAGGTTTTCTTGTCCCATCTGTTTGTGGGAAATAGCTGCTAGATGTAGGTATATAAAGCCTTGGGTCTCTCTCTTTTTATGCCTTCCTTAGGATATATCATATCTGAAAACTCGAGATTGTAAATATAGGGTCAAGACCCTAGACCAAGGAACCATATAGCTGATGCAGGAGTTGGGCCCACTGATGATTTTTAACTTCTACTGAATGCGTGTCATGCGAACCTGCCCTACCAAAGTTTTTCTGTTATCTTAATATAGCGTTATTTTCCACTTTCTTTATGAGTTAAAATTGTGCAAAGATTTGGTAAAGTTACTGTTTTATTTGCATGACTTCTATTTTTTAATTGCCTAACATAAAAGCTATTCTATGTCTGGGAAGAAAACAAAGTGGCAACCTTGATACCAAATTTAGCCAGCTGCCCCATAGTTGGTGTATCCATAAAAATTAGCCCAGTCATGATATATTCATCACTGAAACACTATTCTGACCTATTAATATGCATTCCCGAAAGATTAGCGACTTTCTATAGATCACAAGATGTTTGATCTTTTTTGCTTTTATCAAAGCAACCATCTTTACTGTAAATTTTGACTGCCTTTCCATTGTGGAATTTTGTTATACAATACCCATTAATTCATCTTGCTCTGATGTTAGACCATTTATGCAACAACTAAGCTTTAATCCTATTATATGGATGTTAGAACATATATATATATATATATATTTGAAATTTGAATTTCTCAATCTGCATAGAAAATGCAAACCTTTACTGATCCGTTACCTCCACCCCATGTCATTGCTCAGTTTTATTTTTCTTTAAATTGATGAGGAACAGTATTCCATGGTGCTGACATGTTTTTGCAGGAAATTCCGACTTTGGTCAACAATGCTATGGCTATATCCTGGTGAATATGAGGTGTGAAAATATGCTGTCAAGCCTTTTTTTTTTTTTAAATTATATTCAATGAAGAAAGTTATATTATTTCAGATATAGGTGTGCTCACTAATCTGTTTGGAGGTCATGAAAGTCACTAACTTGTACACATACTTTGTACTTGCTGCCTTGCTGCTGGTCGATGCAGGCCAAAAGTAATTAGTTCAGTATCTCTGTAAAGGATGGCACTTAAAACTGGGAATAGCCACTACGAAAAGAGAAAAAATAATCATAATGATAATAATAACAGAAAATATAATATATATATAAAGCATGGAAATGCTGTTGCAAATCTGAAGACTATGCAATCACAATCCTAGAGTCCTTCAAGGACTTGTTTCCAATAATTAAATGAATACTTCAATGTGCTGATGAAAATACATCAGGTTTTTTTTTTTTCATACAAGGAAAAATAGAAACTCAAATTATGCAACATATTGCTGTCTTCTCTGCTCCGCTGTAACATTTATGTCAATGAATGCTTCCAAATCATTCAAGCTATTTAGTTTAATTCACCTTCTGCAACTATTCTCTTACTTTTGACATATTATTGTGGCAGATAAAATTCATTGTCGATGGCCAGTGGACACTTGATCCTGATAGAGAGTCAATTACCAAGGGTGGAATTTGTAACAACATTCTCCGAGTTTCTGGATGAAGTTTTTTGGCTGTCACACTAAGAAGACATTCTAGACTGGTTGCCTATCTAACATTGAGGTAAGTGAATCACTTCTCAAAGTTCCTTGACTATTATCAGTCAGAGAGAACAGTTTGCAAATGGCCTAGCAGATTATATGCTCAACTAGAAGATATGGCCCAAAAATATGCAGAATGTGTGTGGTTTGGCGTTACCGTCTGTATAGTGTTAGCTAATATCTGTTACCTCAAGTAAAAATGAATTAATGCAGTTCAATTTGCTGTGATTAGGAGCTTTTTAAAGCATGACAAGATTTCGAGTAGGACATCAAATCTCAGTTTTGTCAGTCATATATTAACATGGCTATCTAAATCTGCCTTCTGAAGGATCATATGCTTACTTTTCCTGGCTTGTTGCTTGCAGTGCAGAAATAAATTTGAATCAGTTCAAATTTTCGGAACTATAGGGTGGGAAGAAAATTTTAAGTGTTGGAGCCTGTATAAATTTTTATAGAAGGATAATTAAGTCACCTTGTACCCTGCAAGTAAGGATCTCAGCCTTCAACATCTGTGTATAAATTTTTTATATTCAATGGGAAAGCCTGGCTACATAAATTTGGCCAGGAAAGCACAGAAATTGAAGGCTTGCCACGACAAATGGTAACAACTTGCTGGAGTACAGAAGTTTTTCAGTAGGTAGAAGACTAGTTAGAGGATTCTCAATAAGTTTCAAAGTAGTTGTGAAATTTGATAAATGATGAATGGGGTTGTTTTTGTGTAGCTGAAAAATAAAATGATTAATGTAAATTACGAAGGATCAGTTTATAGATCTTGATTTGAGTTATATGTTTGGAATTGGAATTCTTCATTTGATTTCTGCATTTGTGATTGCTGAGCTATGTACTTGTAAACAGAACATCAATATGTTAGTTTATGGAATTACTTTTTAGTTGATCTCTAAATTATTTTTCCTTTTTATGTTTTATGGTTTGCTAACTTTGCTTGGTTAACTGATAAGATGAAAATTTTCATTAATTCGATGAAAATTCAATGTTTTTTTTTGAATTTTTATAGTAAATTTGTCCTAAATTTTGACAAAAATTTGTCTCAGAATTGACCTTGAAATCTATTACATTAAGCTTTTGGGATGAAATCATCCAATGTCTCATCAGTTTTTGTTGCAGTTGTATAGTTAATTGTATATTAAAACTATACAATAAATGCAAAAATAGAAAATAAAAAACATTTTAGAATGAATGGGGTAATTTTACAGTAACTATATTATTAAATTTAAAAGCATTGCCATGGGAGACAAATTTTAAAAAGAACGCTTTTAGAATGAAGTAAATTTGACAAAAAAAAATTGCATTCTTGTCACCAGGCTTATAATCTAATTTAATATCATTTTAATCAAAAAATTATAAATTATAATGAAAAAATACTAAAAATATTTTACATAATTCGATTTATAATTTTTCAATTAACATTATTTGAATTATTTTTATGAGATTTTTTTATTATTGAACCGTTATTAGAGGATAAATAGCACGGATGAAATTAACAAAAACAAAAAAGAAAGGAAAAGAATTGCAATTAACTTAATTTAATCGGAAAATTATATTCGATATTATTTAGATACAAAATTTTGGAACAGTACAAACTGGTTGTTGAAAAACAAAAATTGAGAAGAATTCAATAGAAGAATCCTTAGTCTAAGCCATGAAGATCATGATGGGTTGTGGATCGTGTGGAGACCACGCGAAAGCCGAAAAGTTTCATGTTAATGCAGAGTCGTGTCCAAATCTCAACCTTTTCTCGGCCCATTTCCACTGCCTTTTCTTCTTTATCTCTTCACTTCCTTTTTTTCTTCCACCATCTTCTCTTCAATTCTCAGTCTCTCAATCCACAGTAACTCAAAAAATGGCCATGGCCAATGTTCCTTTGCTTTCTTCTCTGAACAACTCGTCTCCTCTTCTAATGCCTTCACATTCTTCTTTTTTTCCCATTGACAAGTCTTCTCCTTTCTTTAGAACCTTACTCTCTGAATCTTTCCCTTTTGCATTGGCTGCTCAAAGAAGAAGACCCTGCCTCTTCAAATCTCTCCCAATCAAGAATGAGGTTATTGAAAATGCTCACGTGTTTCAAGAAGAGGAACACGTAGAGGTCAGAAAGGAGCCTGCACAGACTTTGCTTTACTCGTTCATCCCTTTGCCTTTGCTATTCGTAGCTGCTCTTCCTGGAGGTAAAATTATTCCTATCCCATTCCTTTTTCTTTTATAGCTTTTCTAATTTTAAGGGTAGTTTTTGCCCGTATTCTCCTTATCATCATGATGTTAATGTTTCTCTTACATTCATTTTTAAATGTGGGAGCATTCTGCAATCTGTGTTAGTTGCAGCATTTTGTAAAGGTTAAAGCTTTCGAGGGACGATTAGTTAGAATTAACGTTTTCTTTTTGGTTATTTTAAGGATGGGAAAAGGGTGTTTGATGAAATGCTGCAGAATATGTTGGTACTTAGTGAGATCAGTATCTGCAGCTCTTAAAATAATGAAAGGTTTACTGCTTTAGTTTTCCTTCCAAGAATCTAAATCAAGGAGATGATATGCTCTCAAAATAGCAAGGGCTAGAGTTTCAGGAGCAAGGCGAAACCTTGCTATTTTGAGAGCATACCAGAAGCGCCCAGAGTTTCAAGAGCAAGGTGAAACCTTTTCTTTACAAGTTTTCCGCTTAGGGGTTGAACAACACTTGCGCCACTAAGCAAGGTGAAACTTTGGCTCCAAATGGAAATGATATGTTCTAATCTGAAAATATGGTATTTGCAATAAATACAAAACTTATTCTGGTCTTTTAAGTGTCTTTTGCATACTGGATTATGTGTCTGCTTGCAAAGCATTAGTTACCCATTGCCTTACAAGTTTGAATATTTGGATATCAGCTGGCACTGTGAGATCTCTCTTTGGGCCTTTTGTTGAGCTTGTGAAATCATGGAATCTTCCTGACTGGCTTGTGCACTGGGGCCATCCTGGGAACATGGTATAATTCTTTACTTTATACTGCTTCTCAAACAAATATCTGCCTGACATATTTATAATAAAGTCCATAATGCTTTCCTTTGCTTGTTAGGCTGTTGTGCTCTTTGCAATGGGTGGCTATGGGACGTATCTCGGGTTCCTAATTCGTTTTTCGGATGATGTGGTAGGAGCTTTCATTCTAAATTATCGACTTGCGCAGAAGAACATTCTGTTTTCCCTCTATTAATCCATAACTTGATGTGCTGTGATATAGGAAGAGAAGGCCAAGGCTAAAGACTTGCACCCAAAACTCCTAGGTGGAATGTTTTCCTTCTTTGCTCTTGGAGCAACTGGTGGGATAACATCTCTACTCACTTCAGATAAACCAATCTTTGAGAGGTACTAAATTTTTTCTCTGCCTACTCATTAATGTCTTGAGTTTAAACCAATCTTTGAGAGGTACTAAATTTTTTCTCTGCTTACGGGTTCTCGGTGAAAAGGCTTTGATTTCAAACTCATTGCATTCTCCTGCAATTCTGTGTCTTACATTGTTGATTATTGTATATATGCAGTCCTCATGCAGTTACAGGTTTTATTGGCCTTGCTCTCTTGACCATACAGACCATTTTGCCAGCACTATTTGAGGTAACAACTCGACATGCTCGTGCTTGGCAAAAAAATAAAATAAAATCATTTAGATGCTGCAACTTCGATAAAAACCTAATAGACATTAGTCTGTTGAAAAAGTTAAGGCGTTTAAATCACACTTTCTTTACCAAGTATAAGAGCCTAGAGATGTATTAAAACCTTATGATATAATCATTTTTGACCTTATAATTATCTTATTTACTAGAATTCTCAGTCTCTATTATGAATTTGATGATGAACAGGGAAACCCTGGATTCAGAAATGTTCATGGGATTTTAGGCAGTGGGATTATGACACTCTTTCTAGTCCATGCTGCCCTCGGACTTCAACTTGGTCTCAGTTACTAGTAATTTTTACTTCATAATCGGATGGTAGGGGTGTGCAACTTATCGGTTCACACAGTTCAGTTTGATTTTTGATTTCGATTCGGTTTTGCTCATCTCTATCCATGGATTTTATGAATTTTTCTGTGTAGTATATTTTTTAGGGACAGGGAAACATGCCTCAACTGTATAAGAATGAAAAAGAAAAAAGTGCAATTTTTTGGGAGAAAAAATAAGAAACGTTGGTCCATTATAGCTTGAGATATCTGATTCATTGTTTGGATATATTAGGTTATAATTTAAAATATATGACATGTTGTCATAATAGAAAATTAAAAATTATTTTTATATGATACTATATTATTGGTTCGATTCAATATTTATGTTTAAAAATTCTATGTACAATTAAACTTAATGTAAATTGGTCATAATAATGAGATTATTTTTAATAATTCATAATTAATTGTGAAAATTTATACAATTGCAAAATTATCAAATTAACTATATCATAACATCAGTTGTATAGTAGAATTTACTAAGATAATCATTCTAAATAAAGAATGAAGATAGCATATTGCTTGCTTCCAACCATGTGGAGGCCCATTAACGCCAATATGGGAAGATCCGATCTAGATAGTGGAGCTCCACGAGAGTAGAAGTGGGCCCCACGAACCAACCCATCCACCAACCGCAGAATTAGAAACGGGGGTGGTTGAAAAGGCTCTTATCATCTCCATACATTACTACAATATTACGCGATCACGATTGTCTATTTTCAGCAGACGTTCGTTGGTCCCACATAATCAATGGTTCAGATATAACTTCATCCTGCACCAATTACCACGTGATTAGGATCCCGTTAGCCGATAAATAGCAGAAGCGAAAATGGCGGGGAAGCAAGAAAGGAGAACCCAGAGCGAGTCAAAGGACTCTGTAACTATACATCATTCTATTATTCTCTTTTTCCTCTTCCATTGCTCTCTTTGCCGCTCATTGTTAAGACCCATTCTTATCCAGGTGCGTGTTTTCAATTTTGATTTGTTGTTTAGTTTATTGATCTGGAATAAGTTCAGCTTGATCTTTGTTTAAATGCATAATTTTCTCTGTTTATGGCCGTTTGATTTTAGATCTCAGCTTGTTTGGCTTATTTAGTTGAAATGCGAGTTTAGGATTTTGTTTCTTGTTTGGTTCATGGACCTTTTATTTGGTAATCTTGGAAAAGGAAGCTTTTTTTATTTTTCATGGAATTATGATTTGGGTTCCAGTCAATTTTCGATCTTTTTGTGAAATTATACTGATGAGATCCAAAATTGTTGCCGCGTTCATAATTTTATAATTGATTATGCGATAATGAAATGCGATGAAAGAAATGTAAATACAAAATTTCCCATGAGCACAACGGATATAGTGCACATAAACTCTTGATTTAGTGAGATTAGCAATAGTGGTGTAATAAGATGATCTTGAAATGCATTGAAGATAATGAAGGGTGCTTATCCAATCAAAAAGATTAGAGCAATCCATAAATATTCGAATATATGCATTTATGATCTGGCTTCTGTGAGAAATGCTAACCATGTTCATTTTATGTTCCTATAATGAATTTAATATGTTGCAATGTATACTTGAATAGAATTCACCAAGTTGGCATTTTTTGTTGTTCCTTTGTGAATGATATATTTCAGCGCAGACATGGATACCTTTCTTTTCACCTCTGAGTCTGTAAATGAGGGGCATCCCGACAAGCTCTGCGACCAAGTATCAGATGCCATCCTTGATGCATGCTTAGAGCAAGACCCAGAGAGCAAGGTTGCCTGTGAGACCTGTACAAAGACTGACATGGTCATGGTCTTTGGTGAGATCACAACCAAGGCTAAAGTGGATTATGAGAAAATAGTCAGAGATACTTGCAGAGGCATTGGTTTCACATCAGCTGATGTGGGTCTTGATGCTGACAAGTGCAAGGTCCTTGTTAATATTGAGCAGCAGAGTCCTGATATTGCCCAAGGAGTTCATGGTCATCTCTCCAAGAAACCTGAGGAAATTGGAGCTGGTGATCAAGGCCATATGTTTGGCTATGCCACTGATGAAACACCTGAGCTCATGCCACTAACTCACGTGCTTGCTACTAAGCTTGGTGCCAAGCTCACTGAGGTCAGAAAAAACAAGACCTGTGCATGGTTGAGGCCTGACGGTAAGACACAAGTTACAGTTGAGTATAAGAACAATAATGGAGCCATGGTGCCTGTTAGGGTTCATACTGTTCTTATTTCAACCCAACATGATGAGACTGTTACCAATGACCAAATTGCAGCAGATTTGAAAGAGCATGTGATTAAACCTGTCATCCCTGCTCAATATCTTGATGACAAGACTATCTTCCACCTTAACCCTTCTGGTCGTTTTGTCATTGGAGGACCCCATGGAGATGCAGGACTTACAGGCCGAAAGATTATTATCGACACCTATGGAGGATGGGGTGCTCATGGTGGCGGTGCATTCTCAGGGAAGGATCCCACCAAGGTGGACAGAAGTGGTGCATACATTGTTAGACAGGCAGCAAAGAGTGTGGTGGCCTCAGGGCTTGCCAGGCGTTGTCTTGTGCAGGTTTCTTATGCAATTGGAGTACCAGAACCATTATCGGTTTTTGTGGAAACTTACAAGACTGGCAAGCTTCCAGACAGAGAGATTTTGGCTTTGATTAAAGAGAGCTTCGACTTCCGGCCTGGAATGATTGCTATCAATCTCGACTTGAAAAGAGGAGGCAATTTCAGGTATCAGAAGACTGCTGCATATGGTCATTTTGGCCGTGATGATCCAGATTTCACCTGGGAGACTGTCAAGCCACTCAAACCCAAAGCATAAGTCTCTCCTGAGTTTCTGCTTTTTATAAATTTTTCGAGGTGGTCATTGTCGTTGCCACTATTATACTTAGCGGGGGAAGAATAAAGAAGCTTCAGCACATGCATCTGATGCTGCAATGAACATTTCAAGGAGCAAGTGAGAGGCAGATTCAAGATGTGTGCTTTAAGTTGAATTGTTAGTCATGTTTAGGAACTTTTAGTTACTTCATTACTCATTTGTCTTTCAAGATTATTTTTTTCACATATTTTTTTATTAACCTTCAAAAAATTAATCACTGCTTGGTTAATGAAAATTCTGTTATGCAACTAGCTTGCTTGGATCATTTTTCTTCTGTTTACAAAAATCGATTTTATCTTTACATACAAGTAAACATACAACTACCAAAGAATAGGATATTGAATAAAAGAGTATCGAATTGGATAACTCAAAGCATTGTTTTGCAGTTTTGCATAGTTTAACAATAGCAGCCCTGCACATATATATAACTATGAAGATTTCAGGAATGCAGCCATAATCGATCATGCAGTCGTTCTTCTCCAGCACCGAACATTTCATCTACCCTTTCGCCATCACGATAAAAATGAAATGTTGGTGTGTAACGAATATGCTGAGTTGTTTCAGGGCACTCATCAATGTCCGCATACACAAAATTAAGCTTCGGGAAACTGTTGCTCAGCTGGCAAAATGCAGGGAGGATCTGGCTACAAACACGACACCTGAAAATTACAAGAACATCAATTAATAAGAGAAAGAGTATCATAAATTAAAAAATCCGAAGAATTAGCCAAATTTCTCAATTTGGTGATTTGACTGATTTCCCAATTTCTCAAACGAGTAATATATCGAACACCTTGCGTGCATGTACAAAACACATACTGCTAAATTTACTATAAAAGCAGAGATGAAAGGAGAACAGTACCATGAGGCACCATAGTTGATGACAGCCTGCAAAAATCAAATTGCCAAACAAAGATTAGCAAAAGGTGCAAAAGAAATGTAAAAGACGAGAGCTTTAACGAGAAAAAAAAATAGTAATAATAATAATAATAAAAAAGGAAGTACAGGGGTTTTGGAAGCTTTAATATCATGAAGAATTTGGAGGAGGTTTTGACCGCTGGAAGCACTCTTAAGATTGCCATGGCGATTCAGTGGCAGCTCCAGACCTGTCCCCTCTAATCCTTTTCTTGAGCTGTCCTCCATAACTTGCTGCTTCTGATGTCCTTTGACCTTGCCTTTCGCCTTGTTTTATTTATCGTTATAACAGTTGTTGAAGATGACTGCAGAAAATTGCTTTTTAGTGACGAATTTCCGTCACTAAATATTTTCTTTTTATTCTTGCTTTTTTGGTTGTGAATGGAGTTTCCATCAATCAATTTTTTTAAATTTGAGAGCATTTTAAAAAGTAGGCTAAAGTTAATATAAATTCTAAAGTTTCATTTAACGCAATATTCGTCTAATATTTTAAAATTGAGATAATTTATTCTTCAAAATGACTGACGTTCGTCAAAAATTCGATACGTGTCACTCAAAGATTGAATCAATTTTTTTAAAGATCAAATTGCTCCGATCCTCAAATTTTAGAAGTGACACTATACCAAATGAAATTTTAAGAATTATATTGCCATTTTTGCCAAACATTAAAGATCAAATTACACTTTAACCTAAAAATTATTTAGCATATCTACATTATGTTTTACTAACTTTGCATGACCTGCGTGAATTAAATTTTTTATTACACACAATTTATAATTTTTTAATATTTATATAAAACATATTATGATTACGAGTAAAAAGAGTAACAAATTAAATTATTTTAAATTTTATAATCATTTTTAATTTAAAATATCCTCTTTAGTAAAATTAGTAAAGTCAAAATATCATATTTAGTAAACATGGTATAACAATTAAAAATAATAATACAACACTAAGAACCATTAAAAAAACTCAAAAAAAAAAAGACTCCTGTGTAATTTATAATGATGTTATTTTATATTTATTTCTAATGTTATTCTTGAAAATTAGATTAAAATATAAGAGCATTTTAGTGAAAAGAAAAATTCTTGTACTTTTTTCTTTCCATGTATGAGAACAAAGATTATAGCTAGCTTATTGTTATTTATACTATTTTAATGTTAAATCAATTCTTTTATAATTATATAATTTAATGATATAATAATTAATTTTAAGACACCATTATTTTGTTGGGTAGGAAAGAAATCAGGAAACTATCTATTAGCTAAAATGCTAAACAACTATTGATTGCTCGCTACCAAATCTTTGAATCAAACACCTGAATAGACACAGTAACTAATTAAATCACAACAACCTTCTTAGAATCATTGAGCTGTAAATCATTGTTACAAGAAAAGGTAAATTAATGGAGAAAGAGCTCATATGCTGAACCCTGTCAGCACGAATTCATTTGACCTGCATTTCTGTCATCCTCATCCAGCACAAGTAGTCATTTAAGCACGATAGTCGTTTAAGCACGTGAGCTGTGTGCGATAATGAAGGATTCCATCAAGTGCTAATGGTGATAATTATGACTAACCAAGCAGATAAACTTGAAAATAAAGGAAATGTTTGATGCAACGATACTAATGACTATTGAATGAACCTGCAAACTTCATCTAGCTCTTGCATAAAAGCTGATACAGTCACTTAAGTAGTTAGTTCGCCAAATATGGCAATGTTTCTCTGATAAGTGCATTCTGCAGTTGCGCTGCTATCACCTTTCTTTATATCTTTTATGTGTTTTCTCTCAATCCAAACAGGGAATCCTCCCCAGTCATCTGATCTTTAGATTGATTCCGAGGTGACCTCCAGTTCTGTATATGATGCAAATTACAAGAACTACTGCATGAGCTGTCAGGCTAGCTTAAATGGCAATGGCAATCTTTCAGAGATCAGCAGCACTGCAACCTTGGTTGATTTCGGAGAACGACCCAGGAGGGAACTTTTTGCTTAATGCTTCTACAGCTGAATCAATCCGTGCTTGCTTCTGCAACCAAATTCCTCAAGCAAATTCAGACAGTTTACTATAGAAGCTTAAAAATAAGTTGAATACATGGTCAAATTGTCTTCTACCTTGCCTTCAAAAGTAACTACGAGAGACCCATTTCTGGATTTGCGATAGACCCCTTCATGTTGCAAAAGCAGTATCAGAATGGGAGGTGAAGAATAGAAGAAATATTCCTAAACAGAAGTCTGAACTAACTTTAAGAAATTTACCAATACTGACATCTGGGAACTCAATGCACAGTTTCGATAGAGGTTGAGCAATTTCTACCTGCAATATTTTGAATAAATTAACAAGGTTACATCCAAACAATAGAAGTATACGTTACTATTTTTCCAGAGTGCTGAACAATATAGGCTAATCATAATAATATCATGACACTAGCATGTTTGATAATAGTTAACCAATAAGCTCGACCAATATTGTAGAATGTTACTCAGCATAATTTTCTCCATATGTGCAGTCTACAATCCCAATAAATGCAGATTGTAAGTAGGAAATTGTAAATTATTATACTTACATCTGAAAGATTTGTTGTCAAGCATTTTGACACAAATGGTTCCATCATTGCTAGCAGATCATAAGATCTTGATAATTCAGTCAAACACTCCCATTCATTGTCCAGCTCAGCAATGTTTGTTGCAGCAAGAATGATTATATTTTGGCACTTAATCTACAAAGAGACAACTACTTGACAGTAATTCAAACTAGCACTTTATAAGACATTGTAATTGCACTGCTTACAAGAAAACGTGAGGCCCCCAAAAACATACCATAGGAACTGGCAACTTGTCATGATGCAATAGTTCAGTGATACCTTCAGGCAACAAAGCCATCTGAGGAAAGGAAGGCAAAGGTTGAGAATATATTCAAGTTGTGAACTACATGGAATAGAGCAGAGTGGACAGCACAGACTTGAATTCATATTTAGTGCATGCTTTAGAATGCAAAAGATGGGAAGACAACATTCAGGAACAACCAAAAGCAGAGACAATGATGGTCCTGCCAATAACGATCCAAAAAAGGAAATGGACATTATCCAATAACAAACCAAAGAACATGTGCTTTGACTTTCTTAGGTAGATACACCAACCCGCATTGATTAATGTTCTTAGAGTGTATAATTCCCATCAAGGTAGCAATATCATTGTGAAGAAGGAAAGGGGCCAGATAACAGTTTTCTGACATCAACCCATGTGTGCTGCATTACAACAAACATCTGACATGACCTACTTGTTCTGTTATTTCTTTCCATTATCAGCAAAAGGGACGGTCCTTTTTCTTTTTCTTTTTTTTTTTTCTGAAAGAGCAAAAGAGACAGTCATATAGTAGAAAATTACCTCGTTTCGGTCACCAGTACAATGGTCACCAATAAGATGCCTAAGATATTCTTCAAATTCTTCATCAGGAGCCTACATTGGACAAGGTAAATCCAGATCTAGTCATTGCAATATTACTCCATAAAAGAAATACCACATTTTTGCATCAATGCAATCAAACAAGTTAGCAGAAGCTGACTGATGCCTTACCCCTACCCTCCTTTGATGTTAGGAGGATATTGTTTAGCATAAATATAGGAAGACAATTATAGAAGCAGTAACTTATTGAGAAAGACAAAAAAGACCATATATCCATTCAATGCATCTTGAATATGGACTCCAATTTAGGAAAAGGATAAAGGATAAAGAATAATATCCGATTAAACAAAAAGACACACCAATCGAACTCCAAAAGCCTTTGCAACACCTGCTAAGGTAACATCAGAGTGCAATGGGCCCACCCCTCCATACATAAATACCTACAAACATCATTTAAAGATCCCATGAAGCAGTAGCCACTTAAAAGGCAAAAGCAATTATTTACTTGTTAGATAAGGAAATTTTTTGCATCAGAAATCAACAAAATTAGGGTGTTTACCATATCATTGGCCAATATTCGTTTCTCAACCTCTTCAGCCACAGAATCTATCTGATTCAAAGAAAAAGTTGTAAAAGAATAATTTTAAGAGGGAATAATGCTGCTAATTTAGAGTTACAAGAGTGTGTTAATAAATAAATTAGTATACACTATGAAGCTAATGGTTATATACAATCTCATATAAAGACATCATTTCTGTTCCATCCAATGATCAGTGCGAAAACCAGTATAAAACTTCATCATGCACCAGACTAACCATGCATTAAAATTAAGTATCATAGGGCTTACTCACATCATTCTGGACAACAGCAGTTTGTGTTACCGACCAACCAATTGAATGGAGCTTTCTACACAAAGAAGGTCCCAATTGATCCTCAACCATGCCAGACCTGAGCTATGGAACAAATAAAGAGTACCGGAGACTTCAGCAATAAAAGCAGGTAGCAAAATAAAGCATTAGATTACATTGTATATTCCACAAAGCTTAAATGAGTTGGATACAGTAGATTCTCAGGGTTTTATCATATTTTCAGAGGTTGCAATATAGAGCGATTCCTATTAGGTATGCAATGAGAACCTCCTTTTTGTTGCATTGAGTGAAAATCAAATGTTTAGGCTTTGATATCATGCAATATGATTTCACTTAATTGAAATGCTAGAGTGCGATTATTCTAATTGAGTAGGTGCAAACTTGAGTCTGGAGTTATGATGAGTGAAGCAAAATATAATAAATTAATTTTTGGAAAAAAAAAATGCATAAAAGAAAACATCCAAAAGGGGAAAATATATTTTCTTTCTTTTTCTTTTGAGATGACTATCACAGTTGAGAACAAGGCTAACAAATAAAATTACATTGCAAATCCAAACACCTTTCGAAAATTGGACAAAATTATATGTAGATTCAACCAATGTCTGCACTTGCCTTAATTACTCGGTAATTACATACTATACAATAAAAAAAAAAACCCAATAATAATAAGAACAGGTCAGAAAAATTGAAGGCCAGGATGGAAAACCAATTAACAACAGGGACTTACAGAAGCTCATCCCCTACAGAAATGACAGAGGCTACAACCATGCTGTTTTTATCTGGATCCAGACTGTCTGCACTATTATTAATAACAGCAAACTGCCCAGTGGTGGAAGAAGACAACTTTTTTACCCTTCCTGCTCTTTCTAATCTTCCATCAGAAAGCAAATATGCAGGTTTAAATTTTTCTTTACTATTAGAATCACTGATGGACAGTAATGCATTTGGTACTGTGTCATGTATGCTCCCTATTGAAGTATATCTGCAAAAGAAATTTATGATATAATTAATCAATGAAGAAGAAAACCAGTTAGCATTCAGTGCATTTGAATTATACATCATCATCAGGGAGAAAACTAGTCAAGAAAGAAGCACAGCTTGCACCTGCAAAAGCCAGGTTGACAATGCTGTCCACAGATACGGAAACTTACCCCTGATCATAAAGGCTACAGTACTGAACCTTGCAGGTCAAAATAAAGGACCACACATCTCTGCCAAAAGTAAATAAAAATGTCAGGAAGTCCAACAATTCTTCCCAGCTTGGGAATGTAACAACACATTTTGACCATCAAGCACCATCAAAGAATTCCAAGCAGTAGAATATCATGGCAATACAGTGAAAAACAGGAGGATTATCAACCTCTGCATAGCACTCTTAGTATACAGTTATCTTATGGATTTGCCACAAATATTTAACTCATTCACAATTTACCATAAAGATTTGAAAATTTAGGCTAACTGAGCTATGTAAGTTAAATACTTCCAAAAGGCCATTAGAAAATTTTTCTGAGAAAAGAAAAAGAAAAAGAATATGTAACTGTCCTATAACAAAATTGGAATTTGATCCTTCATGAACCTCAGAAGGATACCAATTTTACTGATTCTCCATGAATAGACATATTACACGGACAGAGAGAGAAAGAAATAATCTTTTATTCAATAGCCTTCTTCATTCTTTACCTAGATGTTGATAACACCATTGTTTTTTTTTTGGGATTTAGAGAAGCAAGAAAAATGACAGGAGGAAGAGAAAACCATCACAAACATTACTAGCAATATATCTTCAGGAACAGCATTCCTCCTATCTCTACTATGTTGTAAATAAATAATAAGCAATCTATTCAGCGTATTCATGAATGCTAGAGCAATCCATTTGCAAACTCTAGCCCCATGGATAGAGCAGCTTCAGAAAAGGTGATATTATGTTAAAACAATCAGGAGTTCATCACACATTAGTGAAGTCGGGAGCCAAGAATCACATTTATTTCCTGGATTCAATCTAAAGGTTGTTAATGCATGTAAAAAAAGAGGACTTAGGAGCAGAGAGAAAAATGAAGAATCAATAACAGGAAGTGACTTATGGTACGTGACTGGACCTGTAAGACCAGTCCAAGATAGGATTCACTCTCATGAAAGATGGCCATCCAGGTGAACTAGGGGAGAACTGTTCTTGGCCTACCTGCAAACATAAATTACTATGTCTTAAAGTCTCAAACATTGAATCCTCTCGAAAAAGGATGTCGTGGATGGGAAACGGTGCTATTACAGATCCTCCTCAAGATAAAGCAACACACATACCGCCGTAGGATCACCAATTCGAACACCAAGAAAAATAGCTCGGATTGGATTAGCCTTTAGTAAATTTTCCAATCCAGATTTGAAATCTGATCTAATGATATCCAATTGCAAACCATAGCTGCAAATATAAAGAATTTCAACTCTCAGAAACAATTAAAGAATCACAGATAGTTACTTAACCAGATACTAGACCTCAAACAAATATGACCAAACTAAATAAAAAAAAGTTCACAAGATCTGGCAAAAGCTTCTTACCTAGAGGCTATATCATAGGTAAAAGAATTGATTTCAGGAAAAGCAGAAGAACTTTCAAAATATATTGTTCGGATTGGAAAGCCAGTGAGACTTCCATTAAAACAGTTGTGTCCACCTTTATGCAAAAAATAGCCAGCTCTAAGCAAGTGCAATAGAACCTAGAAAGCCAAGCTTAGTATTACTATCAATTGGATAACAGCTAACAGTGGAATTTGCTCAACAAAACATAGATGAAAACCTACCGTTGAATCCTTTCCTCCATTAAAGCTGAAGGCAACCTCTTCAATCCTGTATGAAAAACAATTTCAGCGATTCCAAGCATACTTGTTCGCTACAGAAAAAGTTAAGCATGTACCATGGCACTTCAAAACATGCCACTGAGAATAACTATTTTCTTCATCTGTTATCACTTTTACAGGTAGAGACGTATGATTTTTTTTCCTGGACATGAATATAAGTCAATTGCAAAGAATCCTATCTAAGAAATCTGGAAGATGTTAGATGGCATGTTTTCCTTGTTTAAGCATCTAAAGAACTAAACTGCAGTTGCACAGCTTAGTATTTCCTTTGACAGATAAAAAAGATAAAGTAAGGCACAGCTTGGAAGCTTCAAAATAGAAGATAACCTGAAGTTTTCAGATCCTACATGTATCCGGCTGGACTCTACATTTCAAAAGTTTTGACTTTTGTACACCATCTTCAAAGAGTTACAATCATTCTAAATGTTTTACCGACCATGATTAGTCAAGTATCAAAGACGTGTTTTTATTAATTAAACAAGTTACTTGCCTTTTTTTGTATACAAAGCCACCAATTATTATCCTGCTAATATAACCATTTCATCAATTAAGCATTTATGGTCAAATGATGAATTATCTTGCAAGAATATTCTTTAATGCAGGATCCTTTTTCTACCTTCCAATGAAGCAGAAACATTCATGCTTATCTTGGTCCCCTGGCAGCCGCAAATACAGCCCTTTTCCCATCGAATGTATCCATAACAATAGCACACGTGGAAAAACCTTTTACCTTAAGAATCCCAAAAGGGAAAGTGAGCATCCCGACAAGGAATGCGTCAAGAATCCTAAAAGGAAACACGACGATCCCAACAAGAATGCTCAAGAATCCTAAAATGCAACACGACAATTCCGACACATAAAGTGACAAAATCAGAGTTCACTAGATCTAAAAGATAATGATATAATTCCTATATACAGACATATTCTATTTTCCTAACATACCAAATGCAAACAATGAATTGATCTAAGAATATGACATGATTTTTCCCTGATTATATTAGAATAAATTTCCATCCACAGAACCTTTCTGGATGAAATAAACCACAAAACATCTAAAAGCATGGTAGAACTGCCAAATCTGGAAATGCTACTGAGTCAGATACATGTAACTCTTTTTGCTTTATTCTGATACAAAAATAATGAGAAAATTAGGTTCAATCGTCAACAGCTTGGATCAGAAATAGCATTGACTAAGCATTTGTATTTTATGTGGTAAAAGGGAACTAAACTAGCTTTGTGAATTTAAAATCGAATAAGTTTTTATGTTATTAAAAAGACTAGATAGTAACAGCTAATATTCATGCATTGATTTCATGTCACCTGCATAGTTGCCAGCAAAATTCGCAGATGTAAAGAAAACTTAATTCCTGTCTCGGACCCATATATCCCAACCCCCCACCCCCTGCCTCCCTCCTCCCTTGCAGTTGTAATAACATCTAATGTCAAAAATAAATACATAAACAGATAAATAATTCTTCAGTCTCGGACCCAAGCTTCTATTCGGTTCATCCAACACAATTGTCAAAGCCTGAAAGATTTTCTCATTTTTATATTGGTGAAAAAACCTTCCAACTTCCCTTTGCTATTTACAGGAGCTTATTACAATTGTTCACCATAAAATAGAAACTAAGCATAGAATCACAACATAAAATCACACTGAAAGGAAGCGGCCAACACCCAAAAGCTAACGGAGAAGAACTCACGGGTATAAAGCAAGAGCTCTTTGAATAACATAGATGGCGTTGTTGTACTTGGTTTTGAGCCTTTTATCATCACTTTCTCTAATAGCTTTATCGATCTCCATCGACCCTGATACATAAAAATGTCACAAATAAACATAGAGAAACCATAAACCAGCAAATGGGGGTTCATCATTAGATAGAATAGACTTTGACATCATTCGTAAAAACTAAACGATTTAACATTCCTCAATTAAATTTCAGGTATATAGAGCAAATGGGTTCTTACAAATTAATCAAATATTGCTGATTCTATAGCCAATTTCAAAATGAAAATAACCTTCTGAGAACAATGGACTCCAAAATCTTCCCAAAAGAGGCAATCTCTTCCTTTCCTTTTATCCTTAAATTTCTGGGTTTATGTGGAAAACGGAAGAGAGCGATGTTTTGGAGCTTATAGAAGCAAAAGGCGTAGTCTTTAGATGCCACAGCCACAGATTGTTTATCTCTGGAAGCTAAAAAACAGAAAATGGTGGGTTTTTCTCAGTTTCTTCACATTTTGCATAAACGGCTATGCACGAACAAAATTCGTTGAAACGGAAATGCAACAGGGAAAACGATGCTTGGATTATTCCAATAAAGGCATAAAATTTTGGATTTTCCAACCTAAAAGGAATTTTATAGTAATCTATCTTCGTAATTAAAACAAAGATTGTACTCAGCAAATTAATTTTGTTCTCGGTTGAGATTTTAATGTTTAGCTTTTTTTTTTTGACATAATTTAATTATTTAGCTTAATTGAATAATTTATTTAATAATTAATAATAATTTATAGTTTAAAACATAATTTATATTTGCTCTTATAATTTTTTTTTTTCTGTTCTTATAATCTATTTTTTCAATATAAAGCAACAAACTTTTGTGATGTCAAATTAATATGCATTGAAAGTTTTTTATTTTTTGATAAAATATTTTTTATTTTTATGGGTGCGAATTAATTTTTTTTACACGATGATGGTCATGCATAAGAACATGTGATGAACTTATGTAAAAAAGATATAATTTTCATTATTTAAAAGTTTATTAAGATACATGGAAATCCTATATTATTTAGTGAAAAAAATCATTTTTTTATTTATTTACATGCAACTTCTAATTAATTACTCCTTCCACCCATTTTAAAATATAATTTTATATTTTTTACGAAAATTAAGTAAATGATTGATATACCTTAACTTCATAAAAAAATATATGGTCATTAACAAAAATATTCTATTATATTTTCAAAACTTTTATTTAATTTTAGTTAAAAATAAAAAATGATAAAATAATATTTAATAAAATTTATAATAAATATGCATATAGATATAAATATATTTTTTAAATTTTAAAAAAATGTTTAAAGTAAAATAAATTAAATTAAATTAAATAATTTTTTAAAATTGTACGAAACAAATAGGATTCAAAGTCAAATGAAAATTCTTATAATACAATTCAACCAGGAAGTGGAAATAATTTTTTCTCAGTGCAATGAAATTTCTTTTTTCTAGTACAATGAAATTTCTTTGAAGAAACTTAATAACAAAAATAAAATGAAAAATTCAACAACTCAGCATGTGATAAGAGCCTTGACTTTCAACGCAGCCATTTTCCAATTATTTCTGACCCTCATTGATGGATCGTTTCCAATCAGTGGATTTTTTGAAAAAAAAAAATTATGCATTTAATCTGAGATTTTTAAATTTATCTTTAAATTATTTTTCCGTGCAATATACTTCTTTATATTTGAAAAAAAAATACAATATTGCTCCTCTATTAAATAATCTGTTTGATCCAAAAAAGTTTGTTGACCTTTTACATATCGACACGTTAGATGCCACTTGAAAAAAAACACGTCAGCACCCTAATGGATCGTCGTGTGATAGTCATGGTGTCGGTAAAAATTAATTGATGCTCTACCAAAAACAATAATCCTCCTCTAACCTTCATCTCCGTCTTCTTTCTTTCTCATTTCTATCTTTCTCTGAAAAACCTAAAAGCCCATATAAAATACAGTGAAAATCATGCTCAAAAGAAGTTGCCATGCCTTTATCCAACTCTTTCGCTTCTTCTTTGGGTTTGCAATCTCGGAGACTGAAAGTTGTAGACGATTACACCAATGAAGGGATAGTGCCAATGTGTTATTGTGATTAGAAGGCTATAAGGTCAGTATCTTGGAGCATATCAAACCCAGGATAAAAAATATATACCTTGGATTGTCCTCCCCTTCACCTGAAGTCTCACTCGATATTTCTTCTATCTTTCGCCTTAACTTACAATTTTAGCCAATACTAATTTTGCTCTTCAATTTCTCTGAATTTGGGTTTCAAATCTTCAGTGCATGTCCAATCCCAACGAGATATGGCAAATATTGTTTCGAAGATGGTGAAATTGGAAGTTACATCATTTTCTAGTGAGGGTTTGTTGGAAGATCATATCGGAAAAGAGGCAAGATGGCTTTGATGATTGGGGGGAAAACTTTGGATGAATTTGGACGAGACGTGAGAAATAGGGTTAAAAAATTTTGACCAAATAATCATCCAAGTCACGTGACCCGCATATCAAGGATCAGCCAATGTTTTCGGATCAAACAAACAGATTATTTAACAGAGGGACAATATTACACTTTTTTTTCAAATATAAGGGGCTACATTGCACGTAAAAATACTTTAGGAGTAATATTACACTTTTTTGGAAACTTCAAGGGCAAATTGCCTTTTAAATCTTTATAAAATTAATTAACTTAAAATTAAACATTATTGATAAATAATTGAAAAACATTTTTAAAATGGTTTATATTTTATGTATAAAATAAAGATTGAATTTGAAATTTTATTTAAAGAAATTTTAATTTTTTTAGCATTGGAAATTATATAGAATTTATTGACAAAAGAACAATTATATGTAATTAATAAGTTAAAATTGGCCTAAACCTCAAATCCGTCCAAAAAATTGACTTAAACCAAACCCAATCCATAAAAATATCTATTGTACCAATCAAAAAATGACATATCTAATTTCCTAACTCACTGAATCTGGTATAAGGTGCCCAATAGGCCTCCTCCTCCACTCAGTTTAATTCTCCTTTTTTTTTCTCTCTCTCAAAATTGTTTGTCCTTTCCATCCTTGCCATTTGTTACACCCTAAAACCACTATAGTATGAATAGTAATTTCTGATGGTGAATAGTAATACCAACGGTGAATAATATCACATCAGATCCATCAAGGTCCAAAAAAATTGTATATCACCATTAGAAAATTCAATTTATGACAAGTTCGATGATATTATTTGAGCTAAAATTGAGGTCAAATAGTTTTTCAAAATTTAAAAATAAAAATATGTTATGGGACCGAAAATAGATCAAACCAACTTTGAAAAATTTAAAAATATTTCACAAATTTTCAAAAATTATTATGATAATATGGAATATCTTAGAATAATGAATATTAATTTCCAAAAATGAAAAAAAAATTAAATACTTTTAAAATTTAGGATTTTTGGACTGATCGAAAATATTTCGATTTTCTGAAATCTATCGAAATGAACTCCGATTGATTCAAAATTTTAAAAAATTTTAATTATAATATTTAAAAATTTTTAAAATAATTTTGATGGAAAAATAAAATAAAGATGGATAAACCAATGAAAAATAAATCAACGTATATTAAATATATGGATCGATCTAAATTCATTCAATTTATTTGAATATTAATTAATTTATAATTTATATTTTTTATTCATTTATGATTTGTCAATTTATGATTCGATCCAAATTCAAATCCATCGAACATGTACCTTTGACACCTCTATATTAAATCATTTTCATTATATCCTTGCCATTTGTTACACCCTAAAACCACTATAGTATGAATAGTAATTTCTGATGGTGAATAGTAATACCAACGGTGAATAATATCACATCAGATCCATCAAGGTCCAAAAAAATTGTATATCACCATTAGAAAATTCAATTTATGACAAGTTCGATGATATTATTTGAGCTAAAATTGAGGTCAAATAGTTTTTCAAAATTTAAAAATAAAAATATGTTATGGGACCGAAAATAGATCAAACCAACTTTGAAAAATTTAAAAATATTTCACAAATTTTCAAAAATTATTATGATAATATGGAATATCTTAGAATAATGAATATTAATTTCCAAAAATGAAAAAAAAATTAAATACTTTTAAAATTTAGGATTTTTGGACTGATCGAAAATATTTCGATTTTCTGAAATCTATCGAAATGAACTCCGATTGATTCAAAATTTTAAAAAATTTTAATTATAATATTTAAAAATTTTTAAAATAATTTTGATGGAAAAATAAAATAAAGATGGATAAACCAATGAAAAATAAATCAACGTATATTAAATATATGGATCGATCTAAATTCATTCAATTTATTTGAATATTAATTAATTTATAATTTATATTTTTTATTCATTTATGATTTGTCAATTTATGATTCGATCCAAATTCAAATCCATCGAACATGTACCTTTGACACCTCTATATTAAATCATTTTCATTATATCCTTGCCATTTGTTACACCCTAAAACCACTATAGTATGAATAGTAATTTCTGATGGTGAATAGTAATACCAACGGTGAATAATATCACATCAGATCCATCAAGGTCCAAAAAAATTGTATATCACCATTAGAAAATTCAATTTATGACAAGTTCGATGATATTATTTGAGCTAAAATTGAGGTCAAATAGTTTTTCAAAATTTAAAAATAAAAATATGTTATGGGACCGAAAATAGATCAAACCAACTTTGAAAAATTTAAAAATATTTCACAAATTTTCAAAAATTATTATGATAATATGGAATATCTTAGAATAATGAATATTAATTTCCAAAAATGAAAAAAAAATTAAATACTTTTAAAATTTAGGATTTTTGGACTGATCGAAAATATTTCGATTTTCTGAAATCTATCGAAATGAACTCCGATTGATTCAAAATTTTAAAAAATTTTAATTATAATATTTAAAAATTTTTAAAATAATTTTGATGGAAAAATAAAATAAAGATGGATAAACCAATGAAAAATAAATCAACGTATATTAAATATATGGATCGATCTAAATTCATTCAATTTATTTGAATATTAATTAATTTATAATTTATATTTTTTATTCATTTATGATTTGTCAATTTATGATTCGATCCAAATTCAAATCCATCGAACATGTACCTTTGACACCTCTATATTAAATCATTTTCATTATATCATTTCTTGGTCTTCTTTCCGTACAGCCCAAAACCCATTCCTCTTATGGGCCATAGCTAAAGGCCTGCTTGTAGATAACTCAAATATAATAGAGGAAATTACCTCAATTGCCAACTTTTTTTCCCTTTTTTCAAAAAATACAATCCCATCTCCTTCTTTTTCATAAATCCCACTTTTTAAATTCTTGTTTTCGTGAATACAATTTTTTTTTGTTACATTGGACTCTGGACTGGTCAGAATTTTACTACCTTGAATCCTAATTTTCTGCAGCAGGTGGAGTCCTCTGTTCCTGACAAGGACGCCAAGCTGCTTGTGGCTTGTGGTGAAGGGTTGAGGTGAAAAATCTAATTTTGAAATGATTTTCAGTCTAGCTTTCCAATATTAACTAATTTGATTTATTTCTGAAACAACTGCTCAGATCTCTCATGGCTGCATCAAAGTTGTACGAGGGAGGATACAAGAACCTCGGATGGCAGGCCGGAGGATTCAACCGATCTGCAGATGACGATTTCCCAGCAACCGAAGGACTCGTAAAATTGATTCAACGCCAATTATTTATCTGAGATTGATATTGAATTTATATTAAAATTTACCTCTTTTCTTTTGATCTTCAAATTTCCTGCATTTTTAACAACTTGATGTGATGATGATGAAATTTTTCTTGTTTATCGCAGCTGAGCATGGAAGAAAGAAAATAAATATTGTAAAAAAGAAATGGATATTAGTTTTTCCAGTATTATCCAGTGGTCTTACAATAGTATTTCTCATTTTCATACTTACCCATGTGACGCTAAAAAAGAAGAAAACACAAGGTAAACAATTGCACTTGAGCTCATTGATTATGCATAAAGTCTAAGCAAGCCACTAAAGTGTGCGTTTTGTTCTGTGCGTTGAAGTCCAGCAAAGAAAGGTAGCAAAGAAATATTTTCTAAATTGTTAGCAAACAAGCTTGTGGAAAGTGAGAGGATGTATATAAATAAACAATATTATAAGATTGAATGACTAAATTCCATTTCACTATATACACAGTGTGTACTTCTAAATTCCATTTCACTATATACACAGTGTGTACTTGCTCAATACACTTTGTGTACATGATGTATACATATACAGTGTGTACTAGTTATATACACCGTGTGTATTAACTGTATACACAATGTGTACTAGCTGTATACACCCTGTATGTATACTGTATACATCATTTGTACATGCTGTATATATAGTGTATTCTAGTATATACATTATATGCACTAGCTGTATACACCATGTATACATCGTGTGTACTAACTGTATATACCTTATGTACATGTTGTATACACCGTGTGTACATACTGTGTGTACTAACTGTATACACGGTGTGTACATCATGTATACACCCTGTGTACATCATGTATACACAATGTGTACTAGCTATATATACTGTGTGTACTAGTTGTATATGCCGTGTATATTTGGTATATACAATGTGTACTAGTTGTATATATTGTGTGTACTAGCTTTATACACAGTATGTACATGCTATATATACCGTGTGTATATGCTGTATACGCTTTGTGTATTTGATGTATACATTGTGTTTAATTTTTATATACAGTGTGTAATTTCTAGAGCAAATTTTTTTCTCCGGGAGTAAACCTACTTGAAGAGGATGTTAACCACACGTAATCATAATGTCTTTGATTTTCTTTCTATTCCGTAACTATATTTATAAACAATAATAATAATAATTCAAAATTTATATTTGAATCAGGTGGTGATTTATAATGGTATTGTGGAAGTTACTTTGAGTGGTTTTGTTATTGGGATTAAATATAATGGGGTTGAGAATGTACTCGGCACCGAAATGTAAAAATTAGAAAAGTGAGAATAGAAAAATTAATAAGAATGTAAAAAGTTATATTTTTTAAAAATAAAAGTTGTATAATTGATATTGAAAATTTAAAGTGTTGTATTAATGAAGAAATTAGAAAAGAGTTGTTTTTTTGTTATTTTTATTTTTTTTGTATATTTTTGTAAAAATCTCAAAAATTAAAGTATTAAATTTAATTCGTTGGTTTCTTTTTGGTTCAAAGGAATAAAATTACCATGTGCTCTAATAAAAACAATTTGATTTATCAGTGTGCCAATCACAAAACTTATGTCAGAAGGCACTTTCAAAGCTAATGTTTGATTTTATAAAACACATACCGTAATATTTGACTTCCAAGTAAAATATCAAGAAAAAATATATATTTATTCAGTAATCTTCATCATTTTCTAACATTAGTCCAAGTATTTTCCCAAGAACATTCATAAGCAGAAAAGTCCATGGTTTGGACACCTTTACTAGTACTTTCCGATTAACAAGGCAACTAAATTGTGGATTTGTTTCACACGTTAGGACGATCCTCACACATAAATGAGCAGTGAAAAGAAAGAGTAGACTGTTACTCTTTCGATGTTGAAATGATCGGGAAAGCATATGATTTCTGATTTGTCAAGCTACAGAATCTGGTGAAAAGACAAGTGCACCGTTAACAAGTATGGTTTGCATGGGTAAAGAGACGGGTCATTGGAAACCAACTACAAGAAGCAAGAGGAACAATCATGAACAAATTCTTCAGGGTAAGGTTGGATAATGGATTCTATTTAGCCCATACCCCGCCCAATCAAAAACTTCTGATAAGGAAAATTTCTTTGCAGGAACCATATCTTTTCCGAGGCATCTTTAGTTTCGCGATTACTATGTAATGATTCTGTGTTGATTGCTCCCATCCCATAGTGATTAGAGGAATATTTAAAAGCTCTAATTATTAGAAATGAGGAATATATGGCTGAGCTGCTTGCATTTTCATGAAATGGAATTAACAAAAACTCCATGATACTTGAATGAAAACCCAAATATGACGGCAATAAATGAGGAATATCCTGTTTTTAAGAAAAATATAAAAAAGTTGTATTTTTTGAAAACTATAAGTTATATTTTTGTTATTAAAAATTTAAAAAGTTGTATTTTTGAAAAAATTATAAAGTGTTGTATTTTTTATTATTTTTATTTTTTTTCTGTATATTTTTGTAAAAATCCCAATATAATAATCCACAAAGCATCAAAAACTGGGTGATGTTTCCCTGCTCATGCGCTGCAATGCGCACCATTAGATCATAAGAACTCCTTTTTACTCTTGTCTGTCATTCTTTACGAAAAAGATTTTGTTTTTGTTTTTAATCTTTGTTTGTCACCCATTTATTCTTTTGGCCCATAAGAAACTGCATGTTAGACTGCTTCCATGGCTCCATGAACTAAGTTTCCACCCTCCACTGAAATTCTTTTCTTTGCTTTTCAATTCCTTCTATGATAAAATCCAAATTTAACTCTTCTTTAAACTCTAAAAGATCTATTGTGCTTGCTTCTTTTCTTGGTTTTCTTCAATCATTGAAAAAGAGGAATTTTTTGCTTTCTGTTCTTTTTGGGTCTTACAAGATCAAGAAACAAATGAAAATGGAGCCGGTGAAGTCAAGAATGAAAGGGATGCAGTAAGCTAAGATGTAAATGAAGAAATATTAGTTTATATTAATTGCTGGGAATATGCAATTTATTGATGCAGTGAAGTCAAATTTGAGACATTTTTCCAGCATTTATATTTAAGGACCGAAAACAGCTGCTGCAAATTTGAAAAATAAGTTCTGTTGGTGGAGCAGCAACTGTCACCTTCTTACAATTGTCTCTCACTGTTGCTTCACTATCCAGTCCACCTTCGTTCCTCAGCCCTTCTTCCACTAGATGGCGAATCTCTAGAATGGCTATCTTATTTCTTTATCTTCACATTTATTCTTGCTCTGTTTTCTCAAACTAAAACAGAGCAGTTTACTTTTATGATATATGCACTTATTATTTGAAAATTCATTGCTCAAAACTCTGGAGTTGCTGGAAATTGGGATGCAACAGTTTCAAGTTTAGCAACCTAAATTCCCCGTACCGCAATCTTGGCAGCTTTTACCTCCACTGCTAGTACCTCATTACCATGAGGGCTCATCTTGAAGAACATTCATTGAAGACGTTGATTGAGGTTCTACTTGGCCCCACACCTAACCCACCTGTTGAATAGTAAAGATCGTGATGTAGATTTCATCATTTTGATGGAGTTGGTGAAGAAATTCTTACTGAAGTTGCTGCTTGATGCCATGACTCAAAACCCTTCTAAGGAATGTCGTCATTTTTGTACCAAAATCAGCTTTCTTTTTGGATTTCAGTTATCGGTGGGTTGTTTTTGGTCTTCAATTGGTTATTTATTTCCTCTTCCTAATGAGAACAAACCAGTCATTGTTCCTCCACTAAACCCGATCCACTCCTCAATTTTGAGACCAAATTCATATAACGAACCTTATCCACTGTGTTTCCGGCGAGCGTGGTGGCTGTGATTCAACCATTGGAGCCATTCAAAGATGTGCCCATCTTGGAGAGAAGAGGCTTTGATTTGAAAAGGATGACCACATGCTGGGTATGCATCTTTCTTTTTGACACAGGTTGCCTGTAAATTTTAGTTAGGCTTAACGAGCAAAAAAAATATTTATGAGAAATAGTAATTTTTCCTTTAGTTATTATATATTATTTTGATTATACTGCACAATTTTAACGAAACCACGTCAAACTAACAGTTTTAAAATTATAATATTTTGATAATTTTAAAAATAATATTATACATAACTAAATATTAAAAATAAAATTAATTTTTTTAATAAATATAAAAAGTATTTTTGTACATTTAGCATTTTAGTTAATTATTAACCCGTGCGTAATCCAGCTTAGAAGCGCATTGGGAATTAACCCTCTCAAAAAATCCATCAGTAGTTCATTACACAAAATATAAATTTATTTGTGAAAAAAAAATGTAAAACAAAATTAATTGCTTACATGATATCATTGACACAATACGACAAATAGCAATTGGAATGAGAAGAATTTATAAATCAAGAGGTTCCTAGCATTCCCTGAATCCTGTTGAATAATTATGTCAATAGAAATTAGAGGACAGATATGAGAACAACAGTAAGGACAATGTCAATTTGTTTTGGCCTCTCATTAATTTTGATTGAGATAGAGATGAAAAATGGGAGACTTTCATAGTGAAAAGACAAGTGCATTCTAATCAAAAGATGCTAGCTAGATATTTAAACTCATCATCAAACATATTAGATATTTCACATTTTTAAAATATGACAGATATTTTCAATGCAAAGATACATGCAGACCAAGAATCAAGATACAAGACACTTATGAGGAGTGTATAGGAACAAAAGAAAACTGGCAATGGACCCATCTCCACAGAAAAACCTTTCATGGCGTGCACTGAAATGCCTGAAACTTTACCATTTTCATACAGCTTCAGATAGTATGCATGCACATCAGTGATCAATTGGGCCACAGAAGTACTGTAACAGAGACAAGAATTTGTAGTGTAATTGATATGTTATTGACTTAATCTACAGATGATATGTACAGCTCCTTCTACTGGCATGATTACAAACCCCTTGTCACTTTACAGCATCCCTATATTCAGATTCTATTCACAAAGGAAGCAGAGAAAAGGTATTAATGGATGAATATGATATCAATTGAGCGATCAAAAGAATCCATTACCAGAGGCAGAAAGGCTTCAGGCAAGCCAAATTGCACCAGAAGGCTCCATTTTACCTCTTGAAACGTTGCTTTCTCTGTCTCCATGTTAGCTTCATGGAAGCAGTAAACATAACTATGGAAGTGGATGAGAGGCAAAGGCATAAGTATCGCTGCATGGAGAAGTATACTGAGTAGGAGATTGTGGACATCCAAAAGGAATGATATCTGCAATTATTTATCAGTCCCAACCCATTAGCATCTTCCAAACTCCTTCCTCGATTTTGCTTCGAGGGACTGTTAAATCTTCCCCTTCATCAAGTAAGACCCTGTAGACTTCATATTCTCGATCTCCAATCTTGCGCCTCCCAATCTCAGCCTGCAAAACAAACAGCATACGTATATATAATTTTTGCTAAGCAATAATGATCTTAGGAAAACAAACACAAACACAGTGTAAGCATGGAAATTGTCAGTCCATGTAGGTAGTACCGAGAAAATGCCAGTCTTGAGCATCTTGAGAGCAAGTGTGATGTCATGAAACACAAGAGGCCTACCCTTGCCAGATAATTCCACAGGATTAGCCACCAACAGCTCTGTATCAGGACCGTGGCTCACAACAGCTACTCTAAGAGGACGCTGCAGTTCCATCTCAAGACGAGAACATAATGATGTCTGCTTGCTAGGGTCTACTATCTTTTTCCCATCAGCTTGAACAACAAACAAGTCAATCTCACAATTTCTTCTTTGCTTTATAGAGAAACGCCCATAAGAAATCTGTTTTGCAAAAATAAGTTTAGTAATTCAGCCAAAAAATTGGAAAAAATATAGAAGCGATTACTAATATCTATTTACCTTTATGTTGTAATCCTTTAGAGTTCTCATTATATCATATAGAAGAGCCTTGTGATCTTGGCACACAATTTGAACAAGTGAGTGACCAGGACTCAGTGAATTGTCCATTGTGACAGAAACACTGGTGGAAGTTAATGAACTTGAGAGCTCATCAGGAACTACTACCAAGGGGGACATGTCGTCTGTGATTATTGTTGGAAGAAATGAAGATTCCTGTGAACATGCAGCAATTTCAGGGCCAACCATTTCTATGTCACAGCTTATCATGCTCTCCCCCATTCCAGCTTTTAAGCGCTCAACAGTATCTTCCTTTCTCTTATTTGTATGCAGAAGCTCCCTGATAGATGAAAAGAATTAACGAATATAACTTTTTAAAGAAGACAGATTATAAACTCAGTTATTCTAAAACAAATAACAAGAATTTCTTTATGTTTGTCTGCAGCTCAACATAACACCAGACGGTCCAGACCTGAATAAGAGTTAAGAAATTAAATTCCCAAGAGAAAATGTAACTACTGAACATAAACTCAAAGGAACACCATATCCAGGATACAGCTACTTTAGCATATAACAAATCAATCTAATGGTGATTCTCAGTCGGCCATATACCATTTCATATTTAAAGACCAACCTGCTTCAAATTCATTACTAGAAAACTCATACCATTTTTGGAACTAAGCATATTCACATATTCACAATCCCAAAGCCACCATGTCTTTGCCACTTAATGAACATAATGCATAAAGCAAAGCATATATAACTTCGTTGACAGTGAAACAAGTTATAATATTTGGCAGAGAAGAGACATGATGCATGCAAGACCTGGTGTCTGTGACGAAGAATAGGTCCATCACTCTACCGTCTGGCGTTGTGGAAACTTTTACTTTTTTTATAGTGAGTTCAAGCTCGCACAGTACCACGGTCACATCTGCCAAAAAGAATTGTCTGAAAATCAATCACATATAAGTTAAGGAAAAATTATTAGTGCTAAATTCTCAACTCAAACATCCACTTCCAAAGGGAAAAAAAAGGGGTGAAACAGTCAACTTTCTGCCCTTTTCTTCATATACCATATTCACAAAAAAAAAAAAAAAAAAAAAGGAATTAAAGAGGACCATGAATCTAACAAAAAGCTAAGGTCAGTGAGTGTCTGTAGTGATGTTCAGCCCCAATTTCCAATAATTTCTCAATATCCATATAATAGTAAGCGATAAAAACACAAAGAACATAATAAGAAGACCAGCAAAAATAGTGAAAATATAATAAGGAAGAAAATCAGGAAGAAAGACAGATCCAAGAGACAAGAATAGAATAAAAAGGCAAAGGTTTAAGAAAGTATTATTACTGTGTAAAAGCCCTCTTCGGTCATGGCAGCACAACTTCAAGAGAAAGACATCAGGAGGCTTTGGAGGCTGCTGGAACTCTGGACGGTAAAAAGAAATCCCAGAAGCTGAGGAGAAAGAAGGGCATGCCCCCAATAGTCTCTTGTTCAATAGACCCCATCTAGTTGATGAATTGCCAGCAACCCAGAAGACTAAGAAGCACCATTTCCCATCTGTAGATAAATCTTCACATAGGAAAACATACAAACACATGAAAATCCATGCAAGACCTTCAAACCCACAGCTCTGTTCACAAATTTGCTTTAACAAATAGAAAAGTTCAAACTTCAAAGGTTTTTGCAAATTTGGAAAGTGAAGTGGTGAAAATAAGTTAGGACATAAAAGAAAGATGGTAAAACATAGGAAACTCCTATTTTTCGCTTACCTCCTCTAACAATATTAAGGCCAAAGAAGAGTATGATGCGACACAAATCACAACCCAACCCAGTTTTATCAGGGCAATTCACAGTGATAACACTCACATCTCTTTCTTTTTCTGATTGCCTGATGATCACCGCATCGTCATGTAAAAAACCCATTTGTCTGTTCCTTCTCCAGACCGGAAAGATTGAATCTTTCTTTAGTTTTCTTTAACAAATCTACCTTTTTTTTTTTAAAAAAAAATTCTCCTGTGCTCTGCCAGTTGCTCTTGTTGGGGTAGGAGGAAGAGCAGGGAACCCGCTAAAAGCAGCCCCAGATACTTGTTTATTTGCTTATGCTTCACTTGCCCTTGTTGTTGTTGCTGTTTATTTTCCATTTTTATTTTTATTTTTATTTTTTTCAAGATTTCCCATTTTTATTTGATTTTGTAAAATCCGTATATTTACATTTATTTTTTCTTTCGCTTCTGTTTGGTGACTTTGTGAAACCCTGAATTATGGATTGATCGATATCTCGAAAACGAGATAATGATTGCCAAGCTGGAGATGTAGAACGAACAGTCTGGCGTGGTTCTCACGTGGTCCAATATTATTGGACTTTTAGTTAAATAAAAAAAAAGATCATACTAAATTATTTAAATTGAATGCTGATTTCTTAAATAATGTGCATTTTTCATTAACGTCAGATATTTTAAAATAAAATGATTATTTTTTAACTTGATTAATATGCCCTTAAGCTACTAACCTATTCATTTGGATAAAGCGTGGTGATTGTTATTGAAATTCTCAATTTTTTTTGAAAAAATAAAAAATGAGGTGGCAAATTGACGGATTGTATGGGTTTGGGTTAGGTTATTAATGGATGAATCATTAATGGATTGGGTTATTAATATGTCAAAAAATATGAATTATTAATGGATTGGGTCATTAATGAGTTGGGTTGATTTGAATCGATCCATGAATTTGGGTTAATTTTAAATGTTTATTTTTAAAAACATATCAATCGTAAACGTATTGAAAGTTTTTATTTAATATTTCATCATGTTAAATTAAATGATTAGAAGAAGTGATTAAAACACTTAATTAAAGTCATAAACTTATGAAACAAAAGAATGCTGTTCGTCCTAAATTATCATGCTTATTTGAGTTTTTTCTTTAAATCTAAACAAGAAAAAAAATTTTGGGCTAACTTTTACCTTTAAACGATTTTGAACAATAAATCTTTTCATATTCATACAGAGTTATTATTTTTGAAGTTACTAGAATTGCGAAATTCAAACAACGATATATTTTTTTTCCTTCCACTTAAATTTCAAGAAATATTTATTCTTTTATTTTATCTTTACATATGTTAAAAAGAAAAGAAAAATAATTAATAAAGCAATCCTATCTAATTATAAAAAATTAATAAAATAATATTTTTACTTGATTATAATGAAAGTAAATTTTTGTATCAATTTTTTCTTTTTCTTTTGTCCATTCTTAACATTAAAGTAAATTATTTAAAATATATTTTTCGTATTATGGACTCGCTACCTTTTTTATTTTTGACTTTTGGAAGCCTATTTAACCTCAAATTCACTTCAAATTTCAATCATAGGCTCACCTTGACTATTCCTTTCAAATGGTCTAATAAAAAAATTTTAACTTTCGGGTGTCATTTTGAGCCCGAAAAATACTATTCACTGCCAGACAATATTATTTAGAGCTGGCCCGGTGTTGATGTCATTACATACCCAATGGGTCAAGATTTTTGAATCTTGAAAACACTCATTAAGTTAATACTCAATGACCCAATTGGTTGGAAAGTAAAATGAGTCAATTTTGGATTGACCCAATGGGTATTGGGTTTGGTTGAAAAATAAAATGGGTCAATTTTGGATTGATCCAATGGGTATTTATATGAATTGGGTTGGGTTTGGGTCAAAATTTTTTTGGTAAATTTGGATCGACCCATGGATTTGGGTCAATTTTGCCAGGTCTAATAAAAATAATTTTTTAATTATTTATTTTTATTTTATCCAAATTAAATGCATTGTATTCATTTTTTTATCAAATTAAATATATTTAATTTATTTTTATTTAAATTTAATATACTCTATTTACTTTTATTCAAAAAAATTGAATTCATTTCTATTAAATTGAATATATTGTATCTACTTTTATAAAAATTTAATAAATTACATTCAATTATTCAAATTAAATTTAAATTCAATCTTATTTTAATTGAATAGCACCACTTTTTTTCAAAAATAATTTTATTATTTTTTATTTTTTATAAATTTTAAATTTATTTTATTTACTTCTTTTAATATTTATTATTTCCATCAAATTTGCAATTAATTCAAAAATATTAATTTAAAATCAATTTACTTGAATTTAGTTTCATTTAAATCATTTGTAAACTTAATTTCAATTGGATTTAATCAAATTAATTCAATTTTAATTGAATACGATAATAATTTATTTAAAATAAAATTGAGTTGAATATATATATATATATATATATATATATATATATATATATATATATATATATATATATATATATATATATATAATTGCACATAAAAAAACAAATTTATCAACTAATATACTTTAATTATCACTATAAATTTAATTTTTTCGGCACATGAATGGCACATCTTTTTTTCAAAAATATTTATTTTTTTTTAATTTTTTATAAATTTTAAATTTATTTTATTTACTTCTTTTAATTTATAAATTTATGACTTGGTGCATGAGCTTTTCCATTCCTCACTTTGTTATAACAATAATTTATTTCCATTTTCTACTCCTTTAAGGAGAATAATAGCGATTAGCGAGCATGATGTCGTATCTAATAATAAAGATAATAGCACCCTTTTTTTAATGCCTTAATTAGATTTTTCAAGATTTCTGGAACAATATTCCAAGCTGGATGAAGATAGTAACTAAAATAGAAACAAACAATTAAAAATTTAAATTGAATTTATATGTTAATGGTGATAATCAAAATATTTAGTTGATCAATTAAAATTGAATTAAAGGCAATTGACGAATTAGAATAAAATTGAATTAAAAATTAAATTGATGTCAACTATCCAAATTGAACTCAAATTTAATCTTATTTTAATAATTACTTTATCAAATAATTACTTTATCGAATATAAAGTTTTTTTATTGTTTTTTCATCTAAATGTTTATTTAGATTCAATTTATATTAAAATAATTTTAAAATTTAATTAAACAATAAAAGTGTATACATTTTGTGCATAATGAATCAAGTATACTCAATTTAAATAAAATTGAACACAGTTTAAATAAATTGAATAAAGCATACACAATTGAACAAATTGAATAAAGTATACTCAATTGAACAAATTTACAATTAATTTAAAATCGTCACCTGCCGTTGCACCTATTGCATAATACGAGGCAAGTACCATTTGAAAACCGGGATATAAACCTATTAGATCTTTACTTGCTTTGATCTTTTTTTTTTTTTTTTAATACGGAATCAAATCAAATTGAAAATTTTATAAAGCATCTCATATAATTATGATGACATTATCCACTAATTTACATCGGATAATATCTTACATGAATATTTATCCATTTTACATGAAAATGCAACTATTCGTAAATTAAGCGATATTTATGATGATTATATTTTTTCAACTATTTAAAAATTTTAATTAAAATATACCATGAAATTAAAGGATGGCATGAGGAAACTCAATCAAATATTTCAAGATTTGTTTATCTTTCAAAATCAAACAAGAAAAATGATTCGTTTTTATATTTTTTGAATTTAAATACCGTAAATATTTATTCTATTTTTTAAATTATACAATTTGTTAGAATAATATATCAATCATCAATGATTTTATTGACTTTATTCTCTTTTTAGATGTAATAAAAATATTAAAAAAGGTTTATTAATTAATAAGTGTATATAGTATACTACGTATTGGAAAAATCGTATAAGAACGTAGATAACTGATTTTATTCCAAAATATGATTATATGAGACAAAATTATACATTGTATGTACTTTTTTATCCAAATCAAGTATGTTACATTTACTTTGTTCAAACTCAATACAATCAATATTTTTTTATTGTTTAATGATCTTAGAAGTTTAATGTGGTTTGAAATTAAAATGGTTTAGATTTGATATGTAATAACTTTAAATATTATATTTTTATAAAGGTTGTTTTCATTCAAAAAATATTTTAAAAACATACATTTACATTATTATCTCTGTCACTCAATTTGATCTCTAACGTTTTTCACTTTTTCCCAATCAAAAATTGTCGGTCCAATAGCTGAAAGTTCGACACTTAAACTCGTTTACGGACAAGTTGGAACCTAAAAGGAAACCACGATATATTGGCGATATATAGACAAGACAGCCTCCACCACGTGTCTTATACTGTGGAGGATGAGTGGCATGGTCCCCCTCCCTCTCACGTGCTTATCTTAACGGAGGATCCAAGAAAATGCCTGTTTGTCATTTGTCCTTGTAATCCCTTTTCAGTTCACACTAATGAATTAAAATAACAGCAATAATACTAATAGTAATATTAAAGTAAATCTAAATATATTATCAAATTTAATTGATTTTAAATAAAATATTAATTTTTATTAAAAAAAATTACAATAAAAATTTAAAAATAATAAATAAATAAAATTTAATTTTTTTTCAAAAAAGTTGCATAGAAAATAACTGAGAGGATATAACTGATAATAAATCTAAACACACGTGGTTTTCAGATTCTATGCTTAGAAAATTAAATGTGCCTTTATATATTGAATTCCAAGTTGAGAATATATATTGTTTACTTTTGACTTTTTTAATTGTTCAATTTAATGAAAATTAGCATGTGATATTATGGATAATATAAATAAATAATAAATAAATAAATAATCACATCCTTGCTCAATTATAATGCATACAAAATATGGGTCGCTTTATAGTATTAGACATTATTATATAACTCTCCCTTTTCTAACTAAATAAATTTATTTATATTATCTAAAACAATAAATTTTACTTTTTCCTAAATATAAATTTATAATTTAGTCCCAAACATAATTTGTTCTGAACAATTGATCGTAATTCATCAGTATAACCTACGTTATCAAACATCCATGTCATTACTAATTATTCGTTAATTTTATTTTCTATTAAAAAATAAAAAATAAAAATAGAGTTAACATCTGATGGGCCTTAAGCCAATAATTATACTTTTCACTTGTGGGCTTGATTGATGGGTTCATTGTCTTACAGCAAAACAACGGCTCTTGAAACTCCACGTGTCAAATTCAATCCAAAAATTTTCATCATGGTCAATACCAAAATTATATTATGTCCATAATTATCTCTGTATTATTATCCGTTGAACTATAAAAATAAAATCCAAATTTGTCATACAGTATTACCACGTTTTTGAAAAAATTTCGATCTAGAATTTAGATATCTTTTAAAAAATAAAAGACCAACGAAATTTTTAGATATTCTAACAACTGACATATCGAATAAAATATTTTTGTGGAGAAATAAAAAAAATTAAAAAAAACCCTTACCAATCTTTTAATGTTTTTGTAACATCCAAATTAATAATTAATCATAAACTCTCATAATTCCATGTAACGTCGGGTCTAATGAGTCCCATTATATCACTTATAAATGAATGATTATATTGAGTTTAAAATTTTCCTTATGGGCTTTAATTAAAGGTGAATATAAACAGGTTAATTGATTTATGAAAAAAAAATTTATCAATTTATTAATATTAATTTTTTAAAATATTAATAATTAATCAGTCTGTTGTATTAGATTGATGAAACTTTTCGATTTGGTTAACCAATATTTTTCGGTATTAACCGTTTGAAATTCATAACATAAAATTATAAAAAAATTACAAAACAAACATATGATATTTGTTGAAAATTAACATATTTGATTTTAAGTCTTATAAAATTTTGAATAATATTAAATGTTAAAATATAAACTCTAAAATATAAAAAAATATATAATCAAATGCTACTAAATAAAATATGAATATCAATATATGATAAAAAAATAAATACTAATATAATTAAATGTTATTAAGTAAAATGTTAATATCAATATATGATAACTAATTATTTTAATTGGTTACTATATAATTAAAAAAATAATATAATATAAATTTTATAGAAAAATATATTTTAAAGTACTATTTGATATAAGTTTTTGAGGAATTAAAAATAATAAAATTTTTTAAAGTATATATATATATATGAATCGGTTAATCGTTAACTAACTATTAGTTAATAACTAAAAATTAAAATCATAATAAAAAAATATAAAATCATAATTCATTTAATTTTATCAGATTAATCGAAAAAATTAATTTAATTTTGAATCGATTTTATAATTAAATATTTTTTTATTTTTTTTCTTACGCTTAGCTTTAATTATTATAAACTCCCGTAGACAAACAATAGACAAATAAAACGCCGTTTCCTAGGAAAATAAAGTAGTTCGATTCTGGTAATTAATAAGAAACGCCAATCTAGATAGTGACTAGAGATTCGTATTAAAGAAATTAGATCCATTTGCTTAGCGAGCGAAAAATGAAATGAAGGAAACATCCGAGAAACATCCACCATATACAAATGAATCCGTTGTAGCAGTCATGAGTAAGATTTTATTAATAATGAAAAATAAAATAATTTTTTATGATGTAAAATCTGAAAATTGCATAATTATTGTTTGTATGTCGTCGTAGAGGAAATGGGCTATGGCCTAACAAGTAAGTGGCAAATTTAACAAGTGACTTTGAATGGTCCATTGCTGCTCTCTAATTTCCCACCAACTATTATAATACACAACGTTCAGTTTTATCCATAATTATTGAATTTATATTTAATTATTTAAAAATAATTAATTTATTTTTCATAATTTAAATATTACTGAATTTATTATATTTTTATAAAAAAATTATTTTGACCGGTTTTTTGCTATAATTTTTATCAAAATATTAATGTGACACGTTACATTATATGTCTGGATACAACCGAAAGAGATCACGTGTATTCAGACATATGATATACCGTACTAACATATTGTGTGATATAACATCTTTCAATGATATGGCTGCTGACTTATCATGCAATGAGTGTCCGAGTATATGATGTGGCATGATACGTCAGTATTTCAACAATGATTATAATCGAAAATAGGTTAATATGACTTTTCTGTAAAAATATAATAAGTTTAGTGACATTTAAATCACAAAAATAAGTCAATTAATTTTAGATGATTAAACGTAAATTCAGTAATTATAGATAAAATTGACTCAATACACAATGTTGAGCACCATGGACCAATAAAATATAAAACACTTTAGTTGCAAAACTCATAAGGAGTTATGGTGCGCATGCATGCTTACCATAAGATTATTTATATATAATTCACTCATTATTATTGAACTTGTGATCAAATTATGCAATAATCATAAAAGAATTTTTTTTTCATAAAAATCAATGAACTTTGTAAATTTATATAATAAAATTATTTTGATCGAATTTCGGCGAGAAAGTTACCGAAAAGTCCATATGTCATTATCTGAACTTGCACGTCAGCATGCCACATGTCATACTGTGCTAACACATGGACTTTCCGGTGTCTTTTTCGTCGGAATCCGATCAAAATGACTTTATTGTATAAACTTGCAAAGTTTAGTGATTTTTATGAAAAAAAAATACTTTTATGATTATTGTGTAATTTGGTCATAAGTTCAGTGACTATGGATTAAACTAACCATATATATATATATATATATATATATATATTATATATATATATATATATATATATATATATATATATATATATATATATATTAAATTTTAGGCTAAATATTTTAAAAAATCCATCTGAAATTATATTTAATTTCATAATTGATACATGAATTTTCATAGTATTTAAATCATCAGTAGAATTTCAAATATCATAAAAAATACTATTTAAATTTAAATAACGATAATAATTTACCACCTAAACTTTAATTAATATTAACATATAATTACAACTGATACTGTTCGATATTTTTATACGTTCGGATGACAAATTATCATCGTTATTTGAAATTTAGATTGTTAATTTTGATAATATTTAAAGTCAAGTGGTTATTTAAACATGATTAAAATTTAAGTATCAATTATAAAATTAAATATAAGTTAAGGAGGGATTTAAGGTCTTAAACCTCAAATTTAATTATATAATTATTTCGGTTAGTTGTTAGTCAAGCTATGCAAGATTCTTTGCAAATGTGCTTAAGATCCTGGAGGAAAAAAGGGACTTAGAATTTTCCAAAATACTAATGTTTTTGAAGATGGTGACGGAGTAGATTTATGGGTGGGAATCAAGAACAGCTTATCCTATTAAAACATTAACTTTTGATGATACATGCATTTTTGGAGCCGAGGATTTAATAAATACAAATATCTAGTATAATTAGATTTTGACACGATAATAAATTATTGATTGCATCCATTAACTAACCAATAAATAAATCGGATCGAGCTGAAAATTTTTCCCTAAATCTACCATTTATTTGAGAATTAAATTCATTCATAATCATTAAATTATATATTCCAACTCAAACCGACCAAAATTTTATTTTATTAAATAGATGGTGAGTCAAATTTTGATTGTGTATCGACGAATTAGTATGCCATCTATATATTCTGATAAAATGGATCACAAGTTCGCATCCAAGAGAAGATGGGCCATGGCCTCCTGTCATTCATAATGCCAATATAATCAAGACAATCAACAAATTAATCTAATAATGCCAATATAATCATGAGAATCAACAAATTAATCTAATTCGAATAAAAATGTGAAATTTTTCATAATGATATTGTAAACGTACTTAGGCATTATTAAACAACCCTTGTAAAATAATAATGATGATGATCCTACCAATTCTATACATGGAGTAAATATTGATTCATTGACTAAACCAATATACATATATATATGGAGGATTGTGTCTAAGAATTTATTTGTCAAACTAAATTCTAATGCTTAGAAAACAACTAAACCCTAAGTAGTGTTTTCACATCTTTCCCTAACCTTGATTTGCAATCCTCCTTTCATTCTAAGAGTCATAGCCATCAAATGCTCAGGACATTTCTCTTTATTCACTACATCAACATGAAATCTCTCCATCACCGATGCAGCAATTGATTTCATCTGAATATAAGCCATGTCTTTCCCTAAGCACATTCTGGGCCCTGCATGAAACACAGGAAACTTAAATGGGCTTTCTTGCCTGAAAATCCCATCTTCATCAAGCCATCTCTCTGGCACAAACTCACAGCAATTCTTGCCCCATAGCCTCTCTATTCTCCCCATAGCATATGTATGATAACTTATAAACCATTTCTTTTTAATAACTGTTCCGTCAGGCAAGACGTCGTCGTTCTTGCAAGCTTTTGTGTCAATTGGTACTGGTGGATACAACCTTAACGACTCCGAAATTGCTGCATGTAAATAGTTCATGTCTTTTAGCTCCTCGTAACTGTACGTATCGCCGATTTTCTTACCGTTTCTTGCTCTGATTTCTTCAAGTTCGTTTAATATCTTTCTTTCTGCTTCGGGATTTGAAGATAATACCCAAAAAAACCAGCTCAAACCTGCGGAAGTTGTGTCTCTGCCGGCGAGAATGAAGCTTATGATAATGTCGCGGAGAAATTCCGGTGAGCTATTGTCGTTTTGCATGAAACGGGAGAGTAAATCATCGTCTTTCGTGTTGTTTTGCATGATTCTTGATTTTATAATCTCGTCTGCGAATCTGTGAACGATTTTAATCGATTTTTTGAGTGATCTCTCTCCTCCTATGTTAAAGAACCTACCGAGTTTCCATATGACTGGTAATGCGCACATGAATCTTGCTGCACTTAGCGTCGTAGCTTCTTCAAATGCTCGCATAAACTCGCCGCAGGCGGTTACGTCGCCGCCGAGACAGCCGGATCGACGTTGAAGGCAAGTTTACAGATATTATCAAACGCAAATCTCTCCAAAACCCCTTGCAAATCCAGCACTTGATTCCCTTTTTCAGCTCTTTCAAGAATTGGTAACAAACCTAATCTTATCTCAAACTTGACATTATCCATAATAAAGTTTCTAAGTGATTTTGTGTTAAACTCGTAGCTAGCAGTCTTTCTTTGAACTCTCCAGATTTCTCCGTCGGAGTTGAAGATGCCTTGGCCAAGAAAATCTTCGAGAAGAGTAACGAATCGATCTCCTTTTGGATAATTCTCGAAGTTGTTCTTGAGAATATGTTCGATAACTTCCGGGTCTGCCGTGAGGACTCCGTGGATTTTCCCCGGACGGCGAAATACTGCTGTGTTGTAGGGACACTCCCGGAGTACTTCTGTCGACCAGTCCAGAAACCGGTGCCTGTTTTTCAAGAAATCAGGTAAAGTACCTAATACTGGATAATCTTTGAAGCCTTTTTTGCAAGATTTTCTCTGCCGTGAGTTGAGAAAGTAGAGATAAAGGCAGAAAGAGAGTAGAAAAAGTGAAAAAAGGGTTAAGGATTCCATGGTTCTGAGTCTCAGAGATGAAGAACTGGAAAGTGATGGAAAGAAACGAATCTTAATATGATGCAACAAGTCACATGAACTTCGGATTTAAACCTTGATTTGGTCTGCCAAAAATGACGAATTACGTGGCCTCTTTCAGGGCCGTTAGCAATAAAATCTTGAATTTAGTTTCTGGATATAAAGTATTATCTTTTGTTTAAGATCAAAATATTTTTTTTTTCTGGAGTTTTCCACTACTGTTTAACTTCACTATGTTTTGTATAATTTTTTTATTATGTTTATTTGCATATTTTATTTGATAAAATATGATAAATAGAATCATAATCGAAATTTCTCCTTGAATTTAAACTAACATACTGTTGAAATGATTCTATTATTCTAGTCTCTTATGAATTTATTTACTAACTCTTATGAATTTACTTAAATTAATAGCATATGTTTCCAGTAATTTAAATTTTAATCTCTTGAATTTAATTAGGTACTTTCACATACTTTTTTTTATCATTATATTGCTTATATAATATTTAGCTCGATTAAATTAAGTAAAAAAAAAAAAATCTAACTTGTGTGGCATCCATTTTGTGCCATGTGGATGTTATATCACATGATGTGAATTTATAAAAAAAGTGGAATTCTTTCCTCCAACTGTAACTTTTATTTTGAATCCGGCTTTGTAATTTTAGATGAATTTTTTATTAAAAATATATAAACATTTGACTGTGTGTGTATATATATATATATATATATATATATATATATATATATATATATATATATATATATATATATATATATATATATATATATATATTTAAGGTTATTATTGAAGGACACTTAAGTAAAACTAGAAACATTTTTACTTAAAATACTTAAATGCAATTGAAAATATTTGATTGTGCAGCTTTAGGAAAGGAATAATAAAGATAATTTTCTCTTTCTTACAAAAGTGTTTTGTCTCCACCCCATCAAAACATTAATGCTCTCAGTGCCGACCTGTAAGCAATACGTGGCGGATAATTTCTGCCGAATAGGTCCAAGGATATGCATATGCTGGTACTTGCTTTCTTAAATTTGCATTTTTCTTGCTGAATGATATACAAATTAATTAAGGAAAAAGGGATTAAAATGCCCCCGAAGTTATCTAGAGTTTAAATGCTCATAATATTTTTTTGAGCAAATATACCGCTCAACTCAAAGAATTCACTTTAAAATAACATTCCATTTACATTTCATCTGAACAAAGGTAACGACACTGATATGACCATATGAGTGAACGTATTTTAAATGATATGATAGAAATGTGGCGAACAAAATGCCTGTGAAGCGCCACATCAGATCCAAGTGGAAGTAGGATCCACAAGTTCAAAAAAACAAAAAAAAAAAAGAAATTTATCTTTCCCTTTCCCTCTTCATCTCGCCATCCCCTATTTTCACAAAGCACATTCTGTGCTTCTTGAAATCCCTAACCCCTTATTCCTAATCTCTCTAATATTCCTAATTCCTAATCTTATTCTCAAAGAGATTTTTCAAATTATTGTAAACCCAAAAAATAACATCTTTATATTCTACTGAATAAAGCATAAATCGAAGGATGAGTTTAGTCGAAAGAGTCGTTTCACAGTACTTGTGCAAATATGGGAAAAGGGCAATCTTGCTTGAATCTTAGAGTGTTAAGAATTCAGGAAGAAGATTTCATCAATACCCTGATTTTCTTGTTGATGTAAGTCGTAATGGTTATTTATATGATTTAATTTGTGCTAATGTGAGTAAATGGTGATTTTTTGGGTTTATTTCGTTTTATTTGTTTAGAGAATATTGTTACGGATTTCTATTTTGTAATGGTGGTATAATTATATAGTACTTGTATATGTTTTGCTCGTTTTCTTTGTGATTTTGTTGGATTTTAGGTGTCTATGTTATACTAATTTGTGTACAAGAAAGGGATTGTAAGTTCTTTCGATGGGAAGATTTTGAAATGCCTCCAAAGGCAGTTGAAGTAATAAATCAGCTGAAGAGAAAGAATAAGTATCTAAAAAGAATTTGCAATATGGGTGGAGATTATATGATCTTCAATTGTTCGAGATACAAAGGCAAATACAATGTATAAAGAATAATGAAGTTAATTTTGAAAGAGATAATAAGAGGTTGAAATGGAAGATAAGAGTTTGCTTAATAGTTTTGTGTGTTACTTGGTTTTTAATCGTTCCTGTTCTACTATGAGTGGAGTTATTAATTTCAATTATGATTGTTAATTTACAGTTATAATCAATTGAACGTTGTGTTTGGTTTATTTCAATTGATGAAATGAAAAGGTAGTAGATTTGACAAATATATGCTGTATTTGTTTTGCAAATATGTTGTTACCGATGACTAGTTAAACAAGTAAATAAAAATGCAAGGCAAAATTTAAGTTGTGAACAAAATGAAGCTGTTAAAAATTCAAAAACTTGTAAAATTTATCCTGTAAAAAGAAAGTCCCAAATCATTACCATAATACCTTATATCTTATATATAAATACAACAGTTAAGGAGATAACAACTAACACCTGAATTCTTATATATCAAAATTAACTAATTTTTTACAAAATGATTGATGTCAACTGCCTCTGCTTCTTGTTCTAAAATCACAAGGCTATTGACAAATTAGTCATTTACAAAAAGCAATACATATACAAAAAAACAAGCTAACAATATCATCAATCAACAACATTTACATAATCTTAATATAATGCATTTACAAATATGGCCATTGCTTAATTAACCTTTAAGTTGTTTCCCCTTCTTCCTTAAAATGTCCTATTTTTCCTTTTCTAAATTAGACCATGTTGCAGTTCTCTTGTTCTTTGCTTTTCTTTTTCTTTGACTTGGTTGGAGTGGCAAGTTTGCAGGCCTTTTATTTTCGATGCTCACAAAATATATACTTTTTTCTCATGTTGGCCCTCTATTGTTTATTTTTCTTGTTGCAATCCTAGTTTTTGACTCATTAGGTATTGGAAATCTAGTATTCATATTGGGTTCCTCATCATCACCATCAACTGCTTCCTCTTCATCTCCATCAATTAGCACACCAAAGGAATTTTCTTGCTGTGATGAATTTAAATTTTTTTTGTCAATGACATAGGAAAAAATTTAGAGCAGATAATTCAATTGGTTTATATATAGAATAAATTTAGAACAGCAATACATGGTATGTTGCCTACCAACTTCAGGATCATAGAAATAACCAAAACCTTAACTAGCCTTCTTATTTCTAACGTAAGTAGTGTTTTGTGAGACATGCATGGGATACTCCTAACACCTGTGAACTTTGAGTCTGCAATTGATCAGTCACAATATGACTATGATTTGCTAGAAGATGTTATGTTGTTTGAGTTTCATTACTTGTAGCAGAACCTAACCCCGTATCCTGTTAAAAAAATCAGCAAATTTTTACATGTTCAAAATTAGAAATTGCTAATGTATCATTACCTTTTTACAATTTGTTCTTTTGTGATCCAATTTTTTGCAATTTCCACATCTTTGTTTGAAGCCTCTTTTGGACAATTAATTTTGTAAAGATCCAACTCTTTTTAGTTCATTCTTGTCCCTTTTTTTTACTTTTTTGGTCTGTCGACTTTCTTAACATACGGAGGATGTTCAATTGGTTCAAAATCATCTACTCTCTAAAATTGTTGTCCCATTACTGGCTCCAATTTATGCTTATAAATCTCTATGCATGTCTGCTTGCTATAATAATGAGAAGTGTACTTGAATGGATTCACTTTGCTATGGTTCATGGCAGCTAAGGCATGAAGACAAGGGATTCTTGCGAGATCCTATTCCGTACATATGCAGGTCTGTATATCCAATTTGATTGCATGTCGATCAACCCCTTCACTAACTTCATACCCATTTGCTCCATTGAATTCAACCCTGTATTTATGCATTATGTCTCTGTTATCCTTGTAGACCTTAAGACAATGTGGTGACCAATCTTTATCCCACTTAGAACACTCTATATCTAACTTGCAATCGTAATCATAGTCTTAATTTGTATCTCCTTTAACATTCTTATCACCGGTTTGTGTTTTGCTTTTAGTATCCAACTATTAAAACTTTCAACTACATTATTATCCACACTTGATGACTTACTTTTGAAAGAGAGATATGCTCTACACTTTGTCTTAGGATTGTATGTCAACAAATCCTCGACAGCCTTTTTCTCAATTTCACCAAGAATTTTTAGATTATCACTGAACTTTTCATGATAAGCAGACCATGCACAAATTCATAAATGTTTCTTCAGCTCATCCCCTCTCTAAGTCTGAGACCAATTTGAATAGATGTGCCTTGCATAAAATCAGTGGTCGCTTTCAGGTAGAACTTCTTTAATAGCTGGAATAAGTCCCTAAAATTGCCCATAATAATAAAGCAATATCCATGCATCTTATTTAAAACAATTGGCATATTTGCAAAAAAAAAGCAATAGCATGCATTTAAAAAAATAGAGCCAAAACATTCATATTAAAAAGATAAATAAAGCAATAGCGGACATATTAAAAAAATAAAGCAACAGCAGACATTTGATGATGACAACCCATCCTATGCTTTAAATGAAGATGAACAAAAACAGAAAGCGACAACATGCATAATAATTAGGTTATTATTACGTTGAAAGTGAAGTGGTAGCCGCATGCTACTCCATAATTTTAATATTTTAATCTTTTTTTTGGTCAATTGATAAAATGTAAATAAATTTAACAACTGACAATTTAAAGTTTCTCATACTTAATTGGCTTTATTTTATATCTATTTTCTATATCAGTTAAAGTTTCAATTTTTTAGGAGTTAATTATTCACTACATCAATTAAAAGATACCAATGTTATTATCACTTCTAGATTTTAAGTACTTGGTCATTTATAAAAAATCTGACATATAAAACATGGTCTGCTTCAAAACATTAACTTAAATATAACACGACAATCAGATGGAGTTTCATCATACAAGTTGTAATATGTTACCAACTTGTACACAAATGATATCACAATATTCACATGATGCATATGATGAATACAAATAATATGCATCAGCATGCAGCAAATAGCAGCAACAAACAAACAAATAATATATTCAACTTGCAGCAACTTGTAAACAGAAATATACTCATCCTTGTAAACCAGTAGCAACAAAACAAACAAAATGCTCAAATATATCCTTGTAGAATAGCAGCAAACAATAACAAAAAGTAGCAACACATACCATCAAGTGAAATATAATAAAGATTAAAAATATAAAAATTACCTTTTGCATATATGATATTATGGTGAGAGATTCTCCATCTCCAAGTGCCAGCTCATTCCTTAAAATCCTAACAAACCATAATCAGTTGAACTTGTTTTCTTTAGATACCATGGCTCATGAAACATGATACATATGATTGTCTCCATCTTGGCCAACAACAACCAATAATTGTCCTTTATAAAGACCTTTCAAAAATGCACCATCCAACCCTAAGACGGGCCTACATCTAAATTTGCAACCATCTTTACATGCTCTAAATATGATAAAAAATCTCTTGAAAACCCTTTTTCCATTCTCCAGCTGTCATCTATCTAATTCCAAATGGATTGAAGAATCCGAATTGCTTTTTTTTTTTAGTTCTTCAACATAAGTTTCAATTATTTTAAACTCTTTCTTATATCTCCCCTTTATTGTTTTCAGTATAATTCCTTTAGCCCTTTTATACTTTGATTCACTTACATTTACATTCAAATCATCCGCAACTTTTTTTGCAGCATCTCACTATTTATTGAGGGATCCTTTTGCACAACTTGCCTTAGATAATTTGCTAAAAAATTTTTGATTGCTCTTGGATTGTCATAGCATGTAAGGCATTCATTCACTTCATTAATAGTCTTTACCTTCATACCACTACCTCTAATGTTTTTACTAACAAGTAAAAAGAAAGGACATCCCTTTTCACAAACATATCTAGTCCTACACTTGTCTGCTTTCTTAACCCTCAACCCAAAATCATTGTAAATTGAATACATGTTCACTGCTTTTCGAGCTTCTTTCATGTCCTTAAAAGTCATTCCCACTTGTATATGCCTTATCAAGTTGTCTTTTGCATAGCTGTTATTCCTTATTTCTCTACTTACAGTCTCTAACATCTTATCTTCAAGAAATGAAAGGGAAAAATTAGATTCTTCATCATTCAAACTAGCCCATGAATCAGACTCATCGGTCACTTTATCTTGGTGATTATCGTCTGAATTTTCTTCCTTATGTGCATATTCGTTACTATCTTCTTATGGAGCACCATTCACATCTACCTCATCCTCTAAATCTTGATATTTTTCTTCACCAACCCCATGCCTTCCTTCTTCACCATCATAATTTACATCAAAATTTATCCTCATCCTTTCCTTTTCACATGATGGAAGCATAAAAATAACTTCTATTATGGACAAATTAGGATCTTCAGCAACATTATTTTTAGCATTATACCTGGCCTTCCTAATTTCTCTAATGTACACTTGCAAGCATTGACAATAAAACTTAATTGATTCATCTTTAACTGAAAATAACATAATTACTTTGAATTCATCATATAGCGTAATAAAATCCAATAGTTTTGCTATATCCATATTACTCTCAATACTTGCATATTTTTCAGTATAAAAACCAACTGGAATCTCCATTAAAAACAACTTAATGTCTTTCTCTTCAGTTTTATCATAAAATAAGGCCTTAAAATCAAAAAACGATAATTTATCCACGTCATAGTTTTCAACCACAAGCACTCTAGCAATATCATAACCTAACTCATTATCTATTCTCCATAACCCACTATGATGTAAATTCAACCTAACCATATTGCTCATATTCCCAAACACAACCTAAATACAACCATTTTCCATATAACAAGATAAATTAATTTATTATTTTTAATAATGATAAAAATGCATAAAACACAGACAATATATAAGGAATTAAATAGTCAACAACTAAAATTAGTAAATTATTTATTAACCTTATCTAACCGAGGGTTTGTAAATAAACAATAAAAAAAGTAACAATAATGACCCAATAACACTAAAGAACACGGGACCACTGACATAAAAAGGGTAAGAACTAGTGGAAATATATTTACCTTTATTCAGTCGATAATTTTTCTCTATCGTTTTCAGGGAATCTCCAGCCTTTTTCATTTGTTAACACCCTTTTCAATTTCTTTTCTCATTCCTCTTCCCAAGTAAAAATCTTATAACCCCAACACATTTCTTTCTCATATTGGTTTAAGGAGTAGCTTTTCAAACCAAAGTAACTTAGGATTTTCTTTTTCAATTTGTAAAATTAGGGATTCAACAAAATAAGAGATAGATCAAGATATAGAGGAAAATGTTAGAGAATAATGCGAGGAATGCACAAATTTATCGCTTCACATTAGTTGATTTCAAGAAGGAGGGATCGTGCTTTTGCGAAGAGCTAGAGAGGGAGGGAAATGAGGGAAAGGGGAAAAAATCGATAGAAAGGGAAAAGGAAAGGTAAATTTCTTTTTTTAACTTGCAGGTCCTACTTTCGTGTGGAGCTGATGTGGCACTTCGTTGGCATTTCTTCTACCACGTGTCTGCCACGTCATCCAAGATACGTCCTTTCATATGGCCACGTTAGCATTGTTATCTCCGTCCAGACGGAATGTGAACGAAAGGTCATTTCAGAGTCGATTTTTTGAGTTAAGTGGTATATTTGCTTCAAAAAAAATATTAGGGGCATTTAAGCTCCTCGGAGATAACATACCTTTTTCCAATTAATTAATAACCACTTTGTACAAAAAGGTAGCTGTATACATACACATGGCTTATTCAAAATGAATGTAGATTCGGATTCCAATAATTAGATATTGGCATATTGCTAATATTGAATAGTGAATATATACCAAAAGTAACATTATCTTATCTATCAATATGCATTAATGAAATTTTATCTATGAATTTTGGGGATTTTATAAGAATATTGTAATTTAAAAAAAATAGAAATATAGTATTACACTGAAAATATTTTGATTTTTTAATTGCTAAAAATCGACAGTGAAACTATAAATTTCTAGGGTTGATTACATTTGTGGTTATCGATTTTTACAACTTATAACAAAATGGTAATGATAAAATAATTTATAATACAAAAATTATCAAAATTCTATTTTATTTCAATTAAAGTAAAGATAATTTGAAAATTAATTTTTTATGTCACCAAAGTGATAATTAAGCAGACCACGTATGATTGTCATGCCATTTTAAAACAAATTAACTCTACAAATAGATAATGATTAGTTATTTGAATTTTTTTATTTTCTGTACACATTATTTTTTATGTTTATATGATGACGTGAAATTGTTTTCATTAGATGATTGAACTTATAAAAGTTATTGATTCTAAAATGACGTGATAATTATATGTGTTATACTTAATTGTCAATTTGATAATATAAAAAATCGATTTTCAGATAATTTTTACTTCATTTAAAATAAAGTAAAATTTTGATAATTTTTATATTACAAATTATTTTATTTTAATCATTCGGTTATAAGTCAAAAAATTTAATAACTTCGGACATAATTAACCCCAGTTTCTGATATGGTTGGGATGTCAATTTCTTATTTCTAATATGTGTAGAGCTTATTGCCGAGGATGAAAAAAGTTGCAAGCGAGTGGCTCTTAATGATAGAAAATGTCACCAAGAGCATGGCTACATATATAAGAAACAGGTGATTTTATTGACAACTTCTAATAACTTTACTTATTGCTAATTTTTTTTAAATTGCATTATTTAAAAAAAAAAACTCCATTTTGTCAGTACTTTGTCCAATGTTTTTTTATTATAGAAAAGAAAAAACATCATCCTCAATAATCACACAAAAGTAGACAAATTATGAAAGTTATTGTTGGATAAAGTAAAGAACAGATAAGGTTTTCATTGAAGACTTCCGATCTTCTTTTCAAAAGCAAATTATATGGAGTTGAATTTTAGCCTGGAACTGTCATCACGAGACTACCAACGACTCGCAGCCTTTTGATGAAGTGCTTATAATATTCTCGTAATGTTCACTTGAAAAATAAAATACAAATTAAAAAGCAATTGAAAATATGTAAATCTTCAATCAAAGAATCGTAATAAAGATTTCACAAAAATTAATCATCATGCATTATCATAGGAGTCGTGATTTAATGTGCCGTGCACCGTCCGATCAAACATGAATAACGGTACATGTATCAATAAAATTGTGCACATACACCGTTTTACGAATACACTGAATGACATATTTTACCGTAATATTAATGTTAAAATGGTTGTAAAAAGGATAAAAAAAATTTTTAATATTTAAAATAATGAAAAAAGAAAAAGAAAATTGAAAAATAACAAAAAACAAATTAAATGACCAAACAAAAAGTTGAATAAATATAGTATTGATTCCCCAATTATGTAGACTTGAAAGGAAACTTTACCCTTCGAAGGAAATTAAATTTTTACAAGGATTGGGTTGGGCTCTTTTGGGTTAAATGGGCCTACGTGTAGGTCGTCAAGATCCTTTAAACGACAACCTCGAACTAAATACGACTCAGATTGGTTGCAATACAAAAACGTCATGTCGTTTACACGCTAAATAAAGGCGGGGCTTTATTAGTTTCAGCCCTTTCGACTTTACCTCCGTGTTCCAAAACTGAAACAAAAATCAATCCCATTCTCTATCTCTCTCTCTCACTACACTGTGCTTTACGACTTGCGCGCTCTAATGGATGAACAAGAAGAAGACGCTCTCTACGAGTATGTCTACGAACAAGAAGGCCATGAAAGTGCCCAAGAAAACTCGGAAACCGAGGAGGACGAGGAAGAGGAAGAGAATGGCGGAGACGATTTTATTCCGCTGGTGAATTCGCCTAGGTTTTCAGGTAATGGCGCTTTGAGTTCCGGTGCGGATAGCGTTGAAGAAGAGAGAATTAAGCGGAGAAGATTAGAGCAAGGAGAAGGAGGAGAAACACATTTGTTAATTGGAGACGAAAATGCAAAGAGTTCGCAGGGAAGAGAATGGCATTGGAGTGATGTAGATGGCCTCTTTTGCCCTATTTGTATGGACGCTTGGACTAGTGAGGGTGATCATCATATCTGGTGCCTTTCATTCTCTGCGTCTCTGTGTTTTTTTTTCCAAAATCTTAATTTTTAGGGCTTTACACACGCACTTGTGTGTGACGAATTGACTTAATAATTATATAATGGTATTGAGTATAGTTGCCTTCCCTGCGGACACCTATTTGGATTATCGTGCATCAGCAAATGGTTGAAACAGAAGCGAAGTTCAGGAAAGGTATTGGTTATTGTTTAGGCCTTTGTGATTGTGTATTTTTACTCAGTTTTTAATTTTTCCCATTTTTTAGTGTCCTCAATGTAATAGGAAATGCTCATTAAAGGATTTGAGGAAAATTTTTGCTCCAAAAATTGTCGTGGTTGATGAAGAATCACGGAAGGTACTGAAAATAACGTTGGACTTGATATTATTAGAGGAAATTGACATAATAGAATGGAGTTTCTTGATCACCGTTTCTTGTTTGCAGACAATTCGATCTCTGGAGGCTAAATGTGCTTCTCTTGAGAAGAAGGTAGGATATTTGCAGAATCAAATAGAAGATGATAGGCCTATCTCAAATCTTGTATTTTTTAATTTTTTAGAAAAAAAAAATGAAGAGAACTGCTTTTCCTCTCTAGATTTTGAAAATTTTTAAGTTTGCCAGTCTTCCTTTTTTGGGGGGGTGTTGGGGATGTGGGTGGAGAGGACTTTAGAGGTTTTGCAATATATTGCGTCAAGAAAGAAAAAGTATGCATGATTTTCTGCTTGTGCTCACAGGATGTTGACTGGTCTAGAAAAGAGGTTGAATGGCAAAAGAGAGAAGCTCAATTGCAAGCTGAAATTAGTCATCTTACAAAGGTATACTGAAGCATAAATCTTGTTCCCTCTTAAATGTACGCTTTGCCTGTTTAAAGGAAATGATTCACATGTAGTGTTGCATAAGTCACTTTTTGGTTAATTGCTAGCTGCTTATTTTCCTTTTGGGCTTCTCCACCATTTTATTCAAGTTTTGGGAATCATTATTGGTGCAGAATTTACTAGTTTGAAATACATTTGCATCTCAATGTACAATGAATATTAAGCAACCAACCCTCCCTCCTTCTCTCTCACTCACTCTCTCTCTCTCTCTCTCTCTCTCACACACACACACACACACACACAGCTCTTTTAAATTGATATTATGTGCAAAAGTTGAAGTTCACTAGGTTTAACAACATACAACAGCAACAACAACCAAGCCTTAAACTCACTAGGTTTAGTGGTTGCGAAATTTTAAGTTCTAGATATCTATATATGTTTGATTTTGTGTCATTTATGTTTTCAAACTGTTCACTTTGCAGAGGAGGAGTTATTTGGAGCATGTAGTGATAGATTTGCAAAGCAAGCCAACTACTCTTAATGCTGCTGGTACGATCTGTCAAGGAAAATCTATACCTCATATATTTCTTGAGTGAAATATTTGTGCTACTTTTTATCAAGTTTCCAAAGTTAATACATAGTTATTACTTTGTCCATCATTTAATGATTTTTAGATCAATGAGTTTGTGGTGTTGGATGCCTTCTTCTTTTTCCTTCAGAACCTCTTTGTTTTTATCCTTTTCCTTTTGAGACTAACCTATTTTGTTATAATATTGTCAAACCATTCTGTTTTGTTTTCGCCGGGACTAACTTGAACTTTTTCTTTTTATTATTTCTTTTTTAGGAAATATCAACCCAAAGTTCTACAGCCTGGGTTCTTCTTGCAGTTTTGTGTTAGAGGTGTGGATATTTTGTCTTATGCCTACTTTCCTTTTTTATTTCCTTTTACATATAGATAAACTTCTTCCAGACATATTAAAGGTCTCACAACCAGGCTTTTATATTATTAATTCTATTTTTTTTCCAAACAAGTTAATAAGAGGTGTATTCATCTTGAATCTTGATGTTAAGACCTGGGTTTTCTCATCTTTGTTATATTGAGTTTCTGAATCTTCAGATAAATTGGAAAACACCATTCGACAATGTGGAAACTCACTGTTAGAGAAACTTGGTACAAATTAGATTGAATTATTTTAGAAGCCTAGGACTGAAGGAAACCTTGACCAATAGAAGTCAAGTGCTAGGCCAGGAATTGAATAAGGAATCTAAGAGTAAGACTAAATATCTTCTAAGCATCCCTGAAAAGGGGATCTGATTTGGAACCTTGGGAGTGAGTTTGAAGTCAGATATAAGCTCAGGTTAGGTTATTCAATCTACAATTGCGATTTAAACGGATAAAGTATTTTGGTTCAATCTTCCAGTTATTTAATGATGCTTTGTTTTTTATTTTGATGAATGACTGCAAAATTCACCTGATGTTGATGAAAAGTTTGAACTTCTTTTCCTTTTCTCACCTGTCATTTCCCCTTTGGTTTTGGTGTCTTTTTTATTTAAACCGTGACTAATGTGGATTAGAAAGTTGCAACTTACCCTAACAAAAAAAGCCCATGTAAGTTGCAACTTACCATAACAAAAAAAGCCCATGTCAATCATTGAATGATAGATTGTGCGCACCATATATTAGCTTTTCCTTCTTCTGTTACATTGATAATTCGTTTTAACTATCATAGCATTTGTTTGTCATTTTCTTAAATTCATTATGGCTTTTATTGCTGTGTACATACACTGCAATTAACGTTGGTTGTAACATTTCCAAGTAAGTATTTTTTTGTTCTTTCCAAGGATTGTATGTAAATTTTTAATAGGGTGTCCTGGTGTACCAAAGCACAAGGCATTCGACATTGGAAAATTGTCAATACTTAGTTAATACTGGTTCGTCTTACTTTGTCATTTCTTTGAAATAGTCTTTATTTCTAAAATATTATTTTATTTGAACTATTATAATTGGTCTAGGCTCCTAGATATGCAAGTGATCTCTGATTTTGTCATATTCAAACTAAATATACAGTTTACTGCTGTCATATGTCATTGTAAGACCCTTCTTTTATTTCATGGCACAAAATTGTGGATTAATCATTACAATTTTGGGATGTCTCTAGAGAAATATTTATTTTATTCACTGCCCTGTCTTTTGCCCTCTTTATTTTTGTTTGACTTGAAGCACTTTCATGTTAATATTATTTCCAATCCAACATAAATGCTTTACTTTGATCATCCCAGGAAGAGTTGCGGGTGGATGGAGCACGTTTATTTGATATGGATGTATTTAATCAAATTATATTACTTGTTAGAAGACTGCCAAAGATTGGTGGGTCACATGTACTTACCAAAGTAACATTTCTAGGCTTCCACTTGAATTTGGTTAACGACATTAAATATGTAGCACTTGATTTCACCTGATTTTTTTATTCTTTTAAATGTTATGGCAGATGAACTTGCTGCCTCCACATGAAAGTGAAGATATATTCTTTCCTTCTAGTATGAAAACCATCAAGTGCTTACAAATATCTCCTTTTAATGGAGGTCATGCACTTTGTGCTTCCTTGGGCAAGAAATTATCGGTTCTCAGGTAATGCTACTGGCAGTATTTGGGGTTCATTTTTTTAAATGTTCTAATTCTAAATTTTAATGAGTCCTCTTTGTATTATTCTCTACAGTTTGGAAAGCAACAATTTCATCCTTTCATATGATTTACCGGTACGTGTTGTATTTATTATGCTTTCTAATCATTACTTTTGATATTGTGGAAAATCTCTTATTCTTCTTAGATGGGTTGCTGTTTTTGCTAAGATTATGAATCATCCTCTGCAACAATGTATTGGTATTGTGATGATGGGAATGCAAGTCTGTATTTGGAAATTTTCAAGGATTTCGGAAATAAATTAATAAATATATCTATTAGGAATTAGGAATGACTACGAGATCTTGTTGTCAATAGGCTGGAAGTTTCCCTTCTGCCTGTAACCAGAATGTCAAGCCTGAGTGCAGAATATGTAATAACTCCAAGCATTTGACTTGCCTAATGTAAAGTTTCTGTGCTAATACTGTCAAATTGTCATCATGATTTTAAGTTTGCCTTTCTCATAGACTGGGGCACATACCATGGTTATTGTTTACTGGGATTTCTCTCTTGTTGCCTGCCTCAAAACATGTCTGATCTCTCCTACTTCTAGAATGAGTAATCATTCATTATCGTATTTTATAATGCTTACGTTGATAAATAGGAGGATTCATGCTATCTAGTTTTTGGTAATTTACTGGTCTGTCATTGCACTGACATCTGGTTTACAGGCTCCTGCTTGGTCATGTTCCTGGGATCTTGACAGTTCAAATTACATATATGCTGGGCTACAGGTTTCTAACCTTGAGTTAATATTTTTTATTATAATAGTTTAGGCAGCATGCACTGACTTATTTCTTTTTCCTTCTTGAAGAATGGCCAGTTTTTGGCTTTTGATATGCGTCAAACACGGTGTCCCTTAGAATCCAGGTTGGGGCTTACAAACAACCCAATTCATACGTTGCACTCTCTTCAAAATAAATCTTCGTCTGGTGCTAGAACACTATTATCTGCTTCTTCTATAGGCATATGCCAGTGGAACATTGGCAGTGCCAAAGAAAGGTAGGGTTCTATTTGTTAGATTTTATTTATTTGTTCTGTCTTTTCCTTTCTGTGAGAGAGGAAAATGTAATTCATGGTTTACAAAGCACATAGAATATGCTAAAAACTCCAATATGATTATTTTATCTAGCATGAGTTTGACAGGTTCTAATCACTTTTTTATTTTTCCACATCAAAGTTTGTTGATTTTTTAGAAGCAAATTACAATTCAATGACTTTAAAGACATATGATGACTGAATTACTGACTTGAAAGGATTTGTCTTTTGCTTTTGTCATCTTTGATAACCGGTCTAATTATTGATTGAGTAACATGCAATAATTTTAAAGGCTCTTATTTGTTGACGACGACTGTTTGGAGATGGTATGCTCTAACAATATTTATTTTCTTTTTGTGAAGGCCATCATTGGTTCATGAAACCATGAATCAAGGAGTGTGTATTTCTCTTGCTTATTGTTCTAGCAGTAATGACATTATTGCTACCTATCGTCCCAAGGTTGAAATGTCAAATGAGATTTTTGTTACTCAGCCATCACTAACTCCTTCCCCTATTGTTGGAAAAGGAGTGCAAGGTTCCCATCTCCATTTGAAGAGAGAGGGAGACAAGTACAATGAGTGTGGGACTGCATATTCTACTGTAAGTGATATTCGACTGCCAAAATCTGCCATTATAGACATAGGGAACCAGAAACCACTATTTGCAACTGGAGAAGAATGCGAACTGGTCTTGCGCGAATTACCATCTTTTACATTTGTTCATCGTCTTAAGCCACACAAGCAACTTATTTCTGATGTGAAGCATACTGGTCCCCGAAGCTCTGGTTTACTTGGCTGTTTGAGCGAGGATGCGCTGCAACTTTTCAGTAGCAAGTTTCCTTGAGTTGTGAAAAAGGTAAAACTTACAACTGAGCATCTCTTCTATTGTCACCCAATATGTATTTGCTTTTTCCTAGTGCTGACATGCAAACAAATAGCTGTGCATTGAGAAGTAATCTTTCAGAAATTAGTACAATTTTGTTATATTTGGAGAAATTTGAAATTGGAAAACTTCTGTTTTTTGATAATAAAGTACTTAACAGTAGGGTAGAAGTTGAAAGTAATTTATTTATTATATTTATAGTATGTCAGTTATCTATTCCTTTTTTCTTTTTTATATATTTTCGGATGTAAAAGGCAATTTGGATAATTAGATCGTTTTTAATTGAGCGATCTGAAAAATCCTATCTCTATCTTTATTAAAACTCAAGCAAGGATCTGCAGTATACGGAAACTGGACTTTTCTTTTAACGGATTATATCTGTATGACGATTTGATGTTCCTTAATGGTTGATTATGCTCGATTGAAGTTATCTTAATGCCCTGCCCCAAAGAAAATAAAAAAAGTTGTTACGATTATCAGTGATATGTGAAATTTGTTAATAGCTTGCTTATTTTATTTAATTTTTGCAGGGAGACGCACTCTTTTGGGGAGAATTTACCCATACGAGGAATCTGTTTTTACGAGTCTTTTTATGCCATGTTTAGTAGTTGATATGAGGTGTGATTGTATATAGCATATCTTGTAGGTAGGTAGGTAGGTAGATGTTTACCGCTTCCTTTATTCCATTAACTTTAAAATCGCAATTGCATCAAAATTATAAGCATTTAGAAAAGTTGACCATATTAGACTCTTTCCGTGACCTGTAAATAGGGTGTTCAAAATCTGACCCTACCCGAACAACCCACACTGAACAAGGAATTCGGGTAGGATTGTTAGGATCGGGTAGGGTTAGGGATTTTAGGTTTGTTCGGGTTCGAATTGGATTAAATCCTTATTAACCCGAATAATCCGAAAAATAAATATTCTCCTCTCAAAACGCAGCGTTTTGATAATCGGGTAAGTTTAGATCAGGTTGACCCGATCCGAATTTCTTTTTAAATAATTTAAAATAAAAAAAAAATAAATTTAAAATTAAAAAAATAAATTCGAGTTATTCGAACGGAGACCGAAATTATACGGATTATTCGGGTAGAGATCCGAACTATTCGTAGGATATGGTTGAGATATAGAAAAAAGTTTGGGGTTCGGGTTGTTCGGATCGGGTTCACCCGAACCCGCCCGATGAACACCCCTACCTGTAAATGCACTAACATGACTTGAAGATATATATATATATATCTTTATTATTTGATATAAGGTGTGATTCTATAATGAAAAAATGGTACATACATGAATGTAATATTTGTTATAATGTGTTACTTTAGTTTCATCCGAAGCCATTGAGTGCTTCGGAAAATAATAAAGATTTTATAAATAAATCCCATCTTCTATCCTTTTTCCCCTTTGTTCCTTGATTGGGAAATATTGGTCATTATAAAACTCCAAATCGTCTCTTTTGTTGTCCAAAACTGGAATCCCTCAAGAGTTTGTTACGTTGCAATAGCTAGCCATCACGTTTTAAAATCAAAGGCTGTGTTTTTGTCAATGATCTCGCCTGCCTTTCCTTGTGCAGTCCTCTCGTACACAGCCATCTCATCATTTTTGTGATTTGAGCATCATTTCCCTCTATCATTATGCCTCCTGAATGAATTAGCTAAAGACTGAATGCAGATGTCAAATGGTTGGCGTATAAGTCAGTAAACTTAGTCTTCATCATTGCCCCTTTCATCCATGTCATCATCTCCATGGTCATAGTCATCGGTTGGCGTATAAGTCAGTAAACTTAGTCTTCATCATTGCCCCTTTCATCCATGTCATCATCTCCATGGTCATAGTCATCTGTTTGCATTTGATCACCATCTTCAACACTACCATGCACCATCATATCATTCTCTTGATTGTCATCACCCCCTTGCGCGTTTTCTTTAATCTTCATAGATTCAAGATTTGACTCGCTGAAAAATGATTCATATGGCTTGTCAACCTGCAAGAGAAGATGTGTTAGTTGGAACAACGGACAAAATCTATTGGGTTGCTGAAACAATTTAAAACTAAGAAATTAGATTTTGATGGAAAAAAAAAAAAAGAGCAACTCAACATAATGCGCTTTGGTTAGAAAGGAAAAGACTGAATCTAGTGCAGACCTTGAATAAAAGACCTCTCTCCTTAGCACTTTCCACTAGGTTGTTCCAGTGCTCGTCACTGCTCAAAGCTGCTGCAGAACCCACCACCTAAAACATCAACCAAAGTTCAGTTTCCTTCCGAGTATGAGATTATCAACACATACAAGAGAAAAACTGCTCTAATACACAAATGCAAGATACGTACCAGCACAGTAGACTTTGCACGCGTAATACCAACGTTCATTCGCCGGAAATCAGAGACAAAGCCAATACCCCTATCTTTATTTGCCCTAACACATGAGAATATTGCAACATCTTTTTCTCGACCCTTGAGGACAGAAAACAAAAGGTAATTCAATGAATAGAATGGTCAATAAATATTAAAATTTAATTATTAAGTATAATGGCTCAGAGAACCATATTATCTCTTTTAGTAGGAAGTAAATTCAAATGTCTAGCCTGCTTCCTACTCATAATGTTCTTAGCTAGGCAATGACAAGGCTTGAAAATCATATAGCTCTAAATTAGGTCACCACGGATAACAAATTAAGGGCTTTATGATTAAAGGGAACACAAATGCAAATTTACCTGGAAACCATCAACAGTCTGAATATCTACAAATTTTTCAGATTCTTGCCCAAAAGTTTCTCGAAATCGATCTTGGAAAAGTTTGACTTGGTATCTATAAGGAGATATGATAGCAAGTTGTGAACTTGACCTCAGTTCTGGATGCATGCTCACCAATTTATGATACATGTGGAGCACAAAATCAACCTCATCAGTGTTGACCCAGGACCCACTTCCAGACGGCTGTGATTCTTTGCCTTCATGTATATCAAAGAAGCAAAAGGGACCAAAGCAGCGATACTTATGCCAGTCGCGCATTGTCTTACTCTCAATACCTTCTGCATCCTGCAGTGCTTCCAAATAGAATTCCTTTGAAGGAAACTTTCTTATCTGTTTGACAACACATGCACATGCACATGCACAAAAAGGACAATTAGACTGCTGTAACATATTGTAATCTATAGTTAACTATTATGTATCAAAAGGCTGCTTATATTTTTATAACACACAATCTTCAATTCAATTTTAGCATTATGCAAAGATTTAATTAACAATCAGATATTCATGATTGATGATTGATTGTCTCATAATCACAATTTGATATGCGCCATTTTTATACAGCAGATAATCTTTCATGAATATTTGATGAATTTTCTTATCTGACCTGTGGATGCATCCGGTACTGCATCTTCAACATATTTACTGGATACCCAGCTCTCTGAAGCCTCTCAAACAAACTTGTTCCATAACTTCAATTGAAATAGAGAGAGGACTAAAATCAATAAAATGCAAACAATAGGCTAAATAAATAAATAAATCAAGGAAGAAATAAAATGAAATCCCTTACCCAAATTTCCCAGCAATAGGGGATATTACAGTGGCTGGTAGTTGGACTGGATCACCAACCTAAATTATTAATTACAAACAAAATCATTGGCTGAATAAATCATGAATATGATAAACAGTATGAAGGGACAGGCAGTTTTGAATATGTGCACAGCAGCACCAATTAGAAAGCTTAATCATATACTCCATGTCATCTTGCTTAGTGCATCATGAGATTCACGCATTCCACGTATGTCTTAATCACCACCGTTATAAAGCATGCAAGACTACTACTGGAACTGCTAATAGCAGAAATCTATTATGTTTTATAAGCTATCAGTAATGATTGTACAAAGAAATTAAGAGGCAGATAATTAAACAAAAAAATTGACAGCACCAGAGATATACCAGAAATACTTGTTTGCACCCATTTGCCAGAGGGACGAGAGTTGCTGGTTCCACCTACATAAAATAGATTTTTATTACCTGCCTACATATAGATAAACCACCAAATGCAAGATGATATAATTGGAAAAATCTGCATAGATAAAGTGTGTAACTGCCATTGAAGATGCGAACTAATTGCTAGCTAATAGTCCACAGCCAACAGAAAAAAAACAACTACTATAGTCAACCAGCCCAACCCCCATTTTTTGGCTTCAAATGCTGTGCAAAAATTTCCAAACCCAGATTAAGATGACAATTGGCCCACTGCAAGCCACATTAACATCTGATCTTATACTTTGCATTGCATCACAGGAATTTTCTGTTTATTTCATTAACAAAGCTCGCATGAGAAGCAAATTTTCTTATAAAAAAAAAGTGAACATCTTTTATAACTAATACAAAGGGGTTCAATTACCCTATCCCCAAAGCCAAAAACACAGATGGACATGTTCGCTGAAAATTTAGAGCCGTCATTCATTCCTATCATAGTAATCAAAAGCAAAAATAAAAAATAGAAAGCAAAAAGATAATATCACAAGTTCATAACCGACACATGATATAATTTTCTTTTTTCGCTATTATTCCACCTACTTGGATTTCAGTTTGACACTGGTCTTAAAAGTAAACACTCTTGCACATTTTACTTTCACTGGCTTTTAGCCATAACAAAAATAAAGACATCAACTGCAAGCGGTAAAAAAAAAAAGTACAGGAGGTTCTGGATGGTTACAGCTTGGGCAGCTTCGTCTATTATGACGACATCAAAACCATGATTCAATTTACTAAACAAGGCTGAACCACTGAAGCTGAGAGTGGAGAAGACCTGCCAACAGAGGAAAATTTATAGTTAAAGATCACAGAATTTTAGATTTCACTGCCAACACAATGTTAATTCCACATACAATTACAGCTTCTTGCAAAATAGCAGTGCGGATGCTATCAGTATTGCCTCCTGCAGCACCATGTTTCTGTTTATCAGCAGCTGATTCGCCTTGTTTTTGTTTCACCTGCGAAGCAGAACATGTTGTTAACATCACATGTTGGATATTAAGCAACCGGTCAAATAGAAAGCTTAACCGTCCGCTAGCAGCAATCAGAAACCGCCTCAATAATTCTAATTGTAACAATGGCGACGATATTTGATGAGGAACTATCACTAAATACCGTACTATACTTTTTGTTCTTTTACATCTTCAAATATGACTGACTTAAAGCTTAATTTTTGTTTGCTTTGTTGATAAAGGCCAATAAGCAATTAAGAACTAGTACCTAAGCAACTCTTCAGGATGTGTAATTTTTAAAATCTATTTAAGTTATTGCTGAAAACATACAAGGTAATCCATGCAGACTGACTGGACAGAATGATGAGCTTTAAGACCAATCCGCACAATTTTTGGGTTATACGTATGGACATTTTCGTCATGAACACCTGCAACATAAACAAAACAGAGTTGTTTAAAAACATGTCATCCTAGCAAGACATATCCACTAGGGTGGTGCTTGTTAACCTTGGAAAGGTCGGAATGGAAAGGTTGGAACGGAAAGAAAATAGAATCATTCCGACCTTTTCAAGCGTTTGTTAAAAAAAAATGGATCCCACAAAAAATAATAAATGTCTATATCTTGAAAAATCAAGATATGCATATATTGACATAAAGTCAAGATATGCATTCATGTATTTTGTCAGATAAGAAAAAATTAAAAAATTAAAAAAATATATTTTTAATTCATTTCAAAAAATTTAACAAACAATTGAAAAAAAAATTCGGAATGCTTTCCAATCTTATCTTGACTATTCCATATCTTGATCCGAAAAGCATTCCAACCTTATCTTAAAACTTCTTATTTGGATCGATTTAACAAACGATATCTAGAAAAATAATTAGAACAGAGAAACCATTAATCAAAGCTTTTGTGCCAAACTTTGGACTTTTTTTCCTCCCTTTTTAAAGATCTAAAATGGGAAGAAAAAAATTTGCTTTGACAATTCCATAAAGCAACATGTTCTCAAGATCCCAGATAGTCAGACTCGGATGTAAGAAATTAGTGTTCTTAAGAAGATACATCCCCAAAATTTATCCAACCTATAACAAACCCATCCATGGCTAATTCTTCCCCTTATTGTTACCCCTATAGAATATTGAGCTGGTGAAAGAATTATACAAAATCATAGAAGACCACATATAAAAACTGGAATTCCATCAAGCATTTCATCCTAATGAGTCGAAAGTAAGGAGAAAAAAGGAATAAGTCGAAAGTAAGGAGAAAAGGAATAAAGAATCAAGAACTAAGTGCGTGTGGAAAACTTGTACCAGTCCTCAAAAGGCGCAGCACAATCTCATCAAGTGCAGAATTTGATGGGGCGCACACCAAAATGCGTACACGATATCGACGACTAGCCGTAACAACTTCTGGTTTCTGCATTAAAATTTCTCTTAGAAGTCTTACTTCTACTATCAAATTATGTAATTAAATGAGTAAACCAAACTTACCAACTCATTTCCAGTAACAGGAAAATAACCATCATCACCATCTATGGGCATGATTAAATCTCTGGGATTATTACCAGTCAACCATGGAGATGCCTGTGCCCAGTGATGATACCTACAAATTATCAATTTTGACAGCTTAATAGAGAGTCCAAAGTACTTTGTGCTAGTTGTGCACCACTCCCAATATTCTTCTAAAAGGAAAGCAGGACTCATCACGTGAGCAGATTCACCGATAATATATGGATGCATCTACGGATGTCGAACATTTGTTTGACACAAAAGGACATTGCAGTCTATTGTAACAACTAAAAATCCCTATAGGCAAATAGTGATTTGTTGACACATTAAAAAATTTCTCATATTTTACGTTTTATCAAGTGGGGGTACAGGTTCTGTTGTTTAGAAATTAAATTGTAATTGATTATTAGACTTTACAGTCCTGTTAAATTTTAATATTTCAATTTCCAATACGACAATAGAATAGGGATGTGGAAATATAAGGATAAAAAAAGCCAGGCCTCCTAGTTCCACACTCAAATTACTTGAAAAAAAAAAAGATAGCATGAAGCAAAAGAACTCTAAAAGACAAGCTCTGCAGATTTGAGCATGCAAATTTTCATTTGTCTAGAAGCCGTCATCAATCATCACCACATCCTTATCTATTTAACAAGAATCATTGATGTCAATGACCAGATGAAAAACCACTAGGTGTCAACATTACACTTGTAAGGTCTTAAATCAATATATTAGCAAAGTAAGAAAAGATCAAGCTTAGGCACTCACCCATACACACTGTTTAAACACATGTTCATAACAGCTATTCAAGAAGAATTAGGTAAAGCAATGAACACATACTTCTCTTGAATCGATATTTTTGGTCCACTTTTAATTTCATGTGATACACCCCTGTACAGAAGAAAAGTAGATAGGTGAAATGTAAATGGAAATTGATTCTATACTGCATTGTTCAAAGCAACAGGAAGCACTTGAAAAGTAAGATTTAGGCACTCATCCATCATGCTGTTTATACACATGTTCATAACAGCTAGTCGAGAAGAATTATGTAACACATACCTCTCTTGAATTGGCACTTTTGGTCCACTTCTCGTTTCATGTGCTGCACCCCTGTATGGAAGAAAAGTAGATGGGTGAAATGTAAATGGAAATTGATCCTATGCTGCATTCTTCAAATTGACAGTAAGCACTTGAAACTAAGATTGTTAAATTTATAATGGATGCAGATTCTTACTTGTGGTGTACTCTTGCTGGAGTAGCATGCAAAATTGCACTAAGAATTGCAAGTATGGTTTGTGTTTTCCCCGTTCCAGGGGGTCCCTACAGAAGAATGATAAAATCAAACAATCAGTTTTCATGGGTTAACCTGCATCAGAATTTAAAAAAAGTCTGCGAGCAACACATTTTCAATAGATCAGCCACTGCTAAAAAAAATAAACAAACAAAAACAAAAACAAAAACAAAACAAAAAACAAAAAGCCATAGAAAAAAACAACTGGACAAGATAAAGGGGAAAAAAAAAATTCCTATGAGGAATTCATTGATTCTTCAAATTGTGGATTCATGCTTTCTAGACAGAAAAGGGAAGAGTGGGTGGTTTCTTCAATAATAGTCATAATTCCATAATTATGAAGTTGGGTTTTTTCTTCCATGTGGATGGGTGAAGGGGGTTGTGCAGATTGATGATAGTAAGGATTTTCTAATGATTTCAACAAACAAATGGCTCACCTCAAGATGCCATCGAAAATCATTTCATTCAAACAAAATAAATCATTGAAATTTGATTGGAGGACGAAGAAAATTAATTGTATTAATTGTTATTATTGTTCTATCTTCATGTAACAGCTATAAGCAGTTTATAACTCCCTAGTCCAGAAGCACTATGCCAAAAGTTAAATACATTCTATCCGTATTTACAAAATCAATATTTTTCTCTGTTGACCTCTATCTACATCATGCAAATCTAAATTTCAAAACTTCATTGTTACCTGAATAAATCTCATAAGCATCTAATAAATTTTCATTGTTACCTGAATAAATCTTCATGTAACACTCTCATAAGCATCTAAATTTCATCTAATAGGTGTTAATTGATCACATGCATACATCTAATAGTAAAACTTTATCACGGAACACATTCTTTTATTGTAAAGAACACTTTTGTCCATTCCTTCTATGAAAAAATCGCTACTTGTTTGTTCATGCCAATAATGTCAGAAAGACAGAATGAAAACTGCTCAGACACATGGTATTCTTTTCAATTTTTTGGTGGAAATTCTACTCCAGCACTACTCATGCAAGTCTTCTCATTGTTCTTTCTGTTGGACTTTACACTGTATGCTAAAGGTTGAGGTGAAAATGCACGGCAAGGTTGCTCTTTTCAACCCAAAGATCAGGGGTTCATGTTGTGTAATGGGTCTTTTCATGAAGCAGAAACATTGAAAAGATCAACAAACTGGTCCTCTCTCAGCCTTAGCAATGCAGGGATCCTTGTTAGGGACCTTTTTCTAATTTATATTGTATGATAATACCATAGGAAAAATCTGAGCAGTTAAACCTCAATCAAATTAAGATTAAGGCTTAGTTTGAACAAGACCCGTAGATATGTACCCTTATTCTTAATTTCAAGGATGTCCCACTGAACTAGAAATTGCCCCCAGATCTGAGAGTTTGCACAATCATTTCACTACAAACTTTCATCTTTTTAAAGCATAAAAACTAAACAGAAAGTAATTGCCAAGAATTTCCTTTTTTCTCTCAATATGACAGTCATGGATCTCCAAGACTATAAGTTTCGAATGGCTACATAGCACGGAGTTTTAGTAGAGCAGACCATAAGGTGAGAGGAAAATGGTTCGAACTTGAAATATAAATGCAAGAATAAATAAATCAACCTGTATCAAGACGAAGGTTTTACGAGATAGGCCAGCTGAAAATAGAGATAATCTATCAGATTTGTATTGAACATTCACATATGAAAAAGCTATAGCACCTCTGAAATATGACAACTCAGTGAAAAGCTAAATGAAAAAATAAATCCTTAAAACAAATATTAACATAAATGTCTTTGAATAGTACCGTATTACTTATTTGAAGTAGTTATTACTCATGCCCACATAGGATAGATGTGTACCTAACAGAATGTTACAATCCCACATCGGCTAGCTATATGGGTAGTTAGTGGCTTATAAGTGTGATGGACATCCACCACTACTAGAAATTCCTTTTGATGGAACAAGAGGCCTTCCCACTTATGGGCCTAATGTAACCCTTGAACTTGTATGGATAAGTCCGCCAAGGTGTGTGGGTGTGACTTGGACTTATGGGGCTTGGGTCATAATAATTGGTATCAGAGCCAGCAGGCTCCACGGTAGGCGGCCCAGGAGAGGAACCCCCGAGGGGAGAAGCCACCAGTGGGTGATAAGCCGCTGTGGGCATCCATTGTTGAAGGATGGGGTAATGTTACGATCCCACATCGGCTAGCTATATAAGTAGTTAGTGGCTTATAAGTGTGATGGGCACCCACGATTACTAGGAATTTCTTTTGGTGGAACAAGAGGTCTTCCCACTTATGGACCTAATGTAACCCTTGAACTTGTATGGGCAAGTCCGCCAAGGTGTGTGGGTGTGACTTGGGCTTATGGGGGCTTAGGTCATAACACAGAACCTGCTTTTGCTCATATAGAATGCCTACCGATGAAGCAGTTAGTCATGCAATTTAGAGTTCTAAATACACCTTGCACTCTAAAGCAAATGACGAACCAAGCATTTTAGCTACAGCAGGTCAATCCATTGCAGTTATTTTGATGTATTCTTAAACACATGGTGCAAAAGTAATGAATATGATGAGGCTTGAAAATTCAGTAAAACTCACATCAACAGCCTCTAGTTGTGATTTATTAAGATTTCCTCCAAAATATTCACGAAGAGGTCCTGAAACTTTCCAAGCCTTGTCTACACAACCAGAATCTTCATCAGTAGCCTTCATTATTAAATCCTTGAAAGGAAGAGAGCTGATTGATCGCAGAGCAAAATATTCACGAGAAATAGTTGATAAACTGCAAATCTACAAAAAAAAAAAAAAAAAGATATACATAAGTTATGAAAGTCCAAGTATTCGAGTTTATAAACATTGAAATGCTTTAGTTCTTTTATTGCACAGTAAATAACTAGAGCGGTTTGGAAAGAAAATAACTCCTTGTTGAGGCAGAAGAAAAAAAATGGAAAAGAGCAAAAAAAGATCCGTGGTGGCCTGTTGGCGAGTTCAACAGATAGAATATGATAAAAGCAAGAACACGAAGATGCTCAATGACATAAAATAACTAGTTTTAGACTATGGAATCATAGTATAGGCCGGACAAAAACATCCTTTGGTAGTGGAACTGTAGACTAAAATATACGATAAGCTAAAATAAGCTCGGACAATGACCAAGGCAAAAAAAAAAAATCCCCACAACTTAACCCTGTCGATTTCTCTATCATTTATAGTCCATGAAAGATCAAGTTATGGGATAGGCCAAACATATTAGTATAATAGGTTCTCAAACTTTTGTTTCATACTCAAGATTAACCCAAATCAGAACTCAAACGAGGATAGATGTTGATCAATAGTTTCCTCTCAGATTGTTTTTCATGAGTACTGAAGAAGCATGTCCGAGGTATAGCCTATTGAATAGTTATATCTCCTACAAAGAATTCTAGTGTTCAAATCCTCCTCCCCCAATTTAAGAAGAAAAGAATAAGTGGGGACAGGACATCAACCAGTTCATTAGTGAAGAGGAAAAAATCAAGGTTAAAATCTGGTCGACAAAACTATTTTACATTTTTTTTCTCCAGTATTGTAAGATCTTTTTTCATCTTCCATTCCTTTCCACCAAGATAAATATCAACACTATCATTTAGAACTGTATTCAGCAAAGATTAAGAATTAGTTTAAAAAAGAAAAATCTTTTCTTTTGTGTTTTCTCTTTTTCCTTTTAATTAGGTCTTGTATCTTTGATAAAGGTTCAACTGAAGAGAAGCTTGATCATTTTTTTTCCATTCAATTGTACAAAAAAGCTTGAGAACTCTTTGCTTTAGAAATGTGTCTTATCTAAGCAAAAAGTATTTACAATACATATATGCAACCTGCATTGCAAAAGTAAGTCACCTATCTATTTCAGTTCAGCAAAAAGGATCTTTTTAGTTTTGTTGGCAGCAAAGAATAAGGTCCAATCCAAACCATTAAAATGATAAGCATGGAAAAGAAATATTGCAAATAAAAGAGCAGAAGTGCACAACCAACCAGAAAATGGTTTTCACCAATAGTTACCTTAAGACTAAATATGGGTTTTTCCTCAGGTTTCCCAGGAGAAGTCATGAAAGCCTGCATTTTTAGAAGCCTTGGACGAGATTCAAGGTTGTTTACATTTAAATTCATGACCTCTCCTTCTAAGAACATTCTTAGCCTAAGAAGATTACGTTGACGGTGCTCCACCAAAGCAAATGCATGGATCTGAGGGAGTCTTGTAGCATCTTTAATCTGCCATAAGCAACACCGGTTATTGCAGTAATAAAGCAAACTAAGAAACCAGAACAAGTACAGAAGAAATGAAATAAATTAAAAAGTGAGAAGTCAGGGAAGATCCAAAGATAAGATGTATCTATTGTCAGTGTATACAAGTTAAAAAGTGAAAATTAAAATATAGAGCATAATGGTATGCATCAAATTAGTGGCAATATAGATTTCAGAAACCATGACTCTGCAAAAAGAAAAAAGAAAAAAAAAATGCCAACTTGAAATAATTAGAGGAGTCAAAAAAGATATTAAGATTGAGAAAGGGTACAAATAGTAAGGAGAGAGCAAATGTTTTTAAAAAAAAAAAAAAACCATAAGTTTAGAATACTTTCCACTGATGTTGATTAAATTACCTGCTCTCTGGAAAGGAGCAAGAGATCATTTTGTGATATTTTCTCACCCTCATCATCTTCTCCATAAGTAACTGAAGGAAAGAGAAAACCCTCTCCCTCATTGCATTCGATTACCAGCCTCATGACCCATTCTGTCACTGCAATACACATTCACACATGCACGTAAAAGATGTATGAGATTTCTTATCATTTATGGTCCAACAGGGGGAAGGGTGGTTTGGAAATTAAAAGGCAACCTTCTTCATCATCTTTTTTCTGAATAATTTGAGCTTTTACTTCTTCAAATAAAAGGGGCTCAAAAGTTGCAAGATAATCATCAACATCTTTGTAGGTATCCTTTACACGTCTTAAACCCAAAGTAGGAGATCCATTATCAACTTTTCCTTCCTTTTGCTGCTTCTCTTTCTGCTACAACACAAATAACTAATAAATAAATAACTACAAGAAAGGAACAGGTAGGAACTAAATCAAACTTCTGTATCAATTAAAGTAAATATCAAAGAGCGCAAACAGCAAGAGGCGGTTACGTCAGCATCTTTGAGGAGAGTAAAATAGTCCCAGCCGAGAACAATTTTACAGAAACGAACAAATGACGCTTCTTCAAGCAGCTTGTTTTTGTCCACAGCCATGTCAGCCACCAACTGTACGTACATAGGAAGCATGATTCATAAGACAGGGAATGTCACATTATCAAACAATACACAGACATTTGCCTTGACGTAAGAAACGTAATTTCGATAAGTTTAAATTTGACAACATAAGGAGATGCAAGTACTAATAACTAATTGTAAAACAATCAAAGATAAATTGTAGAGCATAAAGAAAGAACAACTCAAACTAAGCATTCAGCCGACTAAAATATTTTCAAAACCTCAAGAATACAACTGACAAAAAACTAGTAAATGGCACTTACACTTTGCAGAACGCGAACAAGCTTTCTTAGTTATGATCAGCTGCAAAGTCTCTGTACTGCAAATTTACTAACTCTGAAGTGAGAAAAATGGAAAAATAGTAAAAATTAATCACACTTCAACAACACCGCGATTATAAGAAATTAGACTCCGCTCAGGCACTCTATCAAACAGCTTTCGAGCAGCACTCATATCACCAAATTTACTGTACATATTAAACGATTATTCAGCAGGAAGCATAACTCACCACACTATCAAATTGCTTTGTTAAACAGCAATGGAGATTGAGATATTGATCGAACAGAGAGGAGTGCTGCTTCTGACAGTGAGCGAAAGCGCGAGCGAGAGAAGAGAGGGAGAATTGGAGGGCTTGGTGTCCTCCTCCTTTAATTCATATGAATGGGTTATGCTTGGCGTACAATTTCAATTAAATGGGTTTAGTTGGGTTGGGCCTAAAGCCCATTTTAATGGCCCTAATTCTCATCTTTGAGTTTTAAACTTGCCAAAATTATTTTATTGCATCTCTTTTTTTTTTTTTTATTGCATCTCATAACTTATTCAAAATTAATTTATTTTCTATTCAAAATTCACCACAATTAATTAATTTTTTTATTAAAAAAAAAAGAAGCTGAAGCCTACTTAAAATTTTTAAAATTTTCCAAATAAACTCTTTAAGTTGTATTTGAGGGGCCTAAATCCTTGAATTTTCACTTCATAAAAATTAAGAATAAGCATGGATTAGTTAACCGGTCTATTAGCAAAAAAAATTAACCAGTTAATTAATATAGATTTTTCAAAATTACTAACCATTAATTCGTCCATTACATTCGGTTAACCGGTCCATTGATTTCGATTTTTCGATTTGGTTAACCAATATTTTTCGGTTAATCATTAAAATTTATAACATAAAATTATATAAAAAAATTAGACAAAGTTTAATTCAATTTTCAATATGTAAAGTAATTTAATATAAAAATTATGAAATAAACATAATTTACTAGCCAAAATTAATGTTTTATAAATTAATAGCTAATATTATAAAATAGATATGATATTTATTAAAAATTACTATGTTTGATTCTAAATCAAATAAAATTTTGGATAATAATATATTTAAATGCTATTAAGTAAAATATGAACACCAATATATGATAAAAAAAATATATAAAAGTTAATTGTATACTATATATAAATATTGCTATATAATTAAAAAAATGATATAATATAAATTTAGTTTAAAGTACTATATAAATTTTATAGAAAAATATAAAAAATTAAGGTATTAAAATTAAATATAATTTAAATTATTATTTTATGTAAATTTTAGAGAGAAATAGAAAAAAAATTGAAGATATATATATATATTGGTCAACCATGAACTAACGGTTAACCGATACTTAAAAACCTAAACTGTAACTATTAACAAAAAATATAAAAATTAAAAATAGTAACCGAGTCCATTGGATTGGTTAACCATAAAAATAGATTCGATCTCGAATCGATTTTATGATAAACCATATTTTCGGTTGTTTTTTGCTCACCCCTAATAAATATTGAGCAACTCCACAAGTAAAGGGTGGGTGCGATTTGATTTTAATAAAAAAATCAAACAGAACCAACTGATTATATTAATTCATTTTGATTTTGGTTAGTAAAATAGGTAAATTTCATATTATCACTAATAATCGAAAAAATTAAAAAAACAAAAATTGTAACATCAAAATTTTTTTATCTAATAAAATTTTTAAAATTGTTAATCAATTTAGTTTCAGTCTGTAACACACAATAATTTCACTTATTGATCGATTGGCACCAAAATTTTCCTCAATTTTGATATTGACAAATTTTCATTTTTATATATTTCGGTTCAATTTATTTAAAATTGAACCATATTCACCATCAATAACCATTAGAGATTAGAAAAGTCACATAATATATTTATAATTTAAGAAACAAAAAATATGCATTTTGCTAATATCTAACCGTTAATTGAAAAGACAATGGAATGTGGCATCAACCATTATTGGGATGTAAGATTATACGAGTATAATTGAAAAATGCCAAAAGAATAAAAAAGTTGAGATAGTGAGATTGTTTGGACTTTTGTTAAACAATTATAATACTTTTGTTTGGAAACATTCTAACTTTTATTCAATTGATTTTAGATCAAAAGCTCCATACCAACGACCCCATAATTATTATAAAATATTATTGATCCGTTATAAAATTTGCTTTAACCTCCTTAAACCACTAATCACCTTTATTTATATTACTAAATTGAACCACCGAACTCATAGTTGAGATAGTAAAAATCTCTGCTAACTTAACCAGTGATCTCAATTCTAGTTATAGAAATGAATCTGTATTAAATACTTGGTGGTAGAGTTTTACTGATTTTGTTATCTTTCCCGGCACAAATAAGAATTAGTCTGAGTATGATTTAAATGTGCCTCTCGTTTGTGCGGATATGCTTAGGACACCTTACGATTTGACTAAAAAAATTACTAAATTGAGTTTCATATCAAAAAAAAATCAATTTGAAGTAATGGAGAAAATTTTTTTATGATATTTCCTAATATATATATTAACAATAAAAATAATAACATCAACTAAAAACTCATTAGAAAAATAAAATATATAAATACTCGAAATATAAAAATGAATTCATAATGAAATGATAACAACAAAACAAAAATACATCATAAAAACAACAAAAGAACTTTTGCTTTATTTATAAATGAAATGATAGTGAAAACACAATATGTGCCAATAATCCCTAAATGGCCCCATGACACCTCTGCCCTATCATTTATTTCTCTGGCACCCTTTTTTTTCTTTCTTTCTGTTTTTTCCTCCAACTATATTAAAGTACTCGAGAGAAAAAAGGGAAAAAAAAAAAGCCTTTCATTTGATATCATTATACCGAATATATTAAACAAAAAATATATAAAAGTATATATTTTAGGCAATGTATCGAAAAAACACTAAAGAAATGCAAAAATGCACATCGATAAAAATAGAACATAAAATCGCAAACAATTTCCAAAATTTCACTCTCAATTGGGGCCTTGGACGCTTAACTACCCTTTTACATAACTTTGCTTGCAAGTAGAACTCATCTCAAGACCCCTTCGTAAATAAAAGAACACAAAGAAAAAAATTAAAATAACAAAACAATAATTTTTTATTTTTTTTCATTTTGAGTTATTTTCTTTTCAATGGCAAAATTTTCAATTTTATTTAACGCCAGCATTCAGGAGTTAAGGAATGGTCTCTTTTGGAGTCCATGCAATAGTTGTAAACCAAATGGCGAGTTTGAACCCATCTCATAGCCCTATATTGCTGTCGAGTAAGCCCACCGGACCGGAACGGAGAGGCAGAGACAGGGCGGCACCACGCCGGAGAATAGGTGGAGCAACCGCCGGCTTTAAAATTGGTGTACCTAGCAACAAAGGGCTGGTACCTATAATCTGCTTTGTATTTTCCATCTTCAGTTGCCCAAGAAGAGGCATCCCAAATTGAACCGTAAACCCACATTGGCCTTAGTGGAAATGTTGCATCACTTTTCCTAGGGTACCTTCTTATTGGCACATCATCAACAAGGAATCTGAAAAATCATATAAATCAAGTTATAAATACAGACATAACAAGACACTTTACCTACCAATTATAGATTATTATTTTCGACTTGAAATTGCCATTTTCTTTGTCTGCTAGCTAAAATTGTATATTTTTTAATATTATATCTTTATAACTATGTACCGTATTTTATTTTCATTAAATTTAACAATTTAAATCGGTTAAAAATAAAATTTACATTTGTCATGTTAAAATTTAATTTCTTTAATGAGTTTCGTATTATGAAATAATTTTTAAATTTTTTTTACACGTGATAGTATATTGAGAATCAAATCCATCAGGAAATAGAAATACCGAAATACAATAAACCTATATAGATAGGATTCGATTTATAGGAACTATAAAGTTTTGAAAACGACAATAATATTTAATAATTAAAAAATATCCTTGATAAGAAAGTAATATGGTTTTAGTGGGCAGCAAAAGCAAGTTAGATAATTTGATTAGTACACTTAGATTCTTTCAATGTTACTGACTTTCATGAAAATGCCGTCCAATTCTCGTGATATAGATAGGGATGAGCTAATTTCGGTTCAAACTAAAAAATCAAATCGAATTGATTGATTTTTTTAATTTGATTAAATTTTTCGATTTTCGTTTTGAATTTTAGAAAAATTCGATTTTTTTAAGAAAAAAATGCAGAAAAATCGAATCAAACCGAAATTTTATATAATTATATAATTTTTTTATTTTTTAATTGAATAATTATTTTATACATATAAATTATTTTATTTTGAATTGTAAATTATATGAGTATATTTATCAATTATTAATATCTATTTTTTAGGTGATAATTTAAAATTTTGACAATTAAATTAAAAATCAATTAAATAAAAAAATTTATTCAATGATTTTGTTGTATTATTTATTATATATTTTAGGATTATATCTTTAATTTGAACTTTTATTTTATACAATTTAGATGTTTTTACTTTAGTATATTATGATTTATAATTTTTTATAAATTTTAAACGTAATTTTTTTATTTTTTTTTAAATAATTTTAATTTTTGATTTTTTGATTAACCGAACTAAACCGATCAAAAATTTATGTTCGGTTTAAATTTGATTATTCTATAAGTTCGGTTAGATTGATAAAAATATTGAAAGTTCGGTTTTCGATTATTTTGATTCGATTATTAAATCGAACCAATCGTGGCACGGGGCTACATATAGGTTCTATTAACTTGCCCTTAATGTACACTAATAAAAAGGATTAAAATTTAAAATAGCTTGTGCCTTGGTTTATTCTTTTACCCAATTGTCTTGTCATTGCATTTCACTTTCTAAAGCGACTAATGCAATTATTAATCAATGTGTGCGAATTTGATATACATGTATTTATTATATAGTATGGTATTATATTATATTATATAGTATATAAAAGGAGTAATTAATTACTTACATGATCTCCTTGGGACTCCAAAAAATGGCATAATGGTGAAAATGTTGGGTCGGATCAAACCATAAATGAAACTTCATCTCTCTCCCAATAATTTTCCCATCTCCACTTCCTCTTATATAAACATTGGTCTGCAATGTATATGGCTTCCCAAATGTTGTCCCAAGAAATTCTATGTCCACTTCATCATGAAATCCTGGGTGTGCTTCATTGTTTGAGAGCTACAATTATCATATAATATTATTAATTAATGCACATTAATTTAATAGAAGCTAATATAATTTTCAAATGATTAAGTACATATTGAAACCAATAGAATTAATAAAGTATAGTTTTGACTGGTCTATAAAGAAATCCGAATTTGCTCACGTAAAAAGCTGTAATAACTCCTGCAGTGTAACCCGGCTGGAGCTTAATGGAGGCACCAAAGTAGCCGGATCGAAAGGGCTTAACGGACTTAAATCCACTTCCTGTAATAAGAAAGAAAGAAGAAAGCATGATGAATTAATAAGCATAATTAAGTTGGCAATGAGTAGCGACAGTAGTTAAGTTAAGATTTGAAGTTAATGCTGATTAGAACCTGAGGTACTATCTAGCCAGATGGTTAAGGCATCTTGGTCAACTCTTTGATGAGAATAGCCCCATAGATTTCTATAACCTTGATAAAAGCTAAGTGTCTTGAACTTAGAACTTGGCCAGTAGCCAGGAGAAGGTGGCCATTCTGCACAAGTTAAAGAAGGGACCGTGAAAAAGAAAAGTAAGGAGAAGAAGAAGAAGAAAGCCATAGAAGAAATGAAGAAAATGTATGATTTTGCATTTAAATGCAGAGAGAGAGACAGATAGAGAGAAGGGCAGTGTTTCAGTGTGGGAGTAGCATAGTTGATATAAAGAAAAGGATTGGTGGGTGGGTCCAATTTGTTGTATAATAAAGGAGGTAAAAATGGAAAAGAGTTGGCTAAGGGGCCAGGGTGATTTTGGAACAAAACAAAATTTATGATTAAATATAGATAAAAAGAGGATCATGCATTATTTTTATAGCTACTATTCAGTATAATATTGATCAAGTGTTAAGTAGAAAGTAATCTTATTGAGAATAGACCCAAAACAGAGTTGGGAAATGGATGCTTACTACTGATGTTTAATCATTTATAAAGAATATAACTTTTGGACTGAATTGATCCAATCCAACCATACTTCAATTATCAATTCACAACCACTTTCTCTCCCAATATTTATGAGAAAACAGTGTTGTTGGCTAGAGGTGGCAGCTTGGCTGGAAAGTAAAGTAAAAAAGAGTGGTAGACATATGATGTCTCTGAAATTTTCATGTGGGTACATTTTGATTTTGTTTGTGCCACCACATTCACTTAGACTTTAGCTTAAAGTTAAAATTTTCCTCAGCACTGAAATTCAATAGTTTAAATCAGTTAAAAGTATAATTTTTTTTTTTAAATTATAAATCTCACATTTGCACGGTAATCTTGTATATGGAAAATTTCCCATGTAAGGTTTTTTATATTACCTAAAATAAAAAAATATTCGGAAGTCTATTATGTTGAGTTACTGGATTGAGAAAAGTTCCTGAAAGCAATGTGTGTTTCCGGTAGAGGTTTTAAGGTCAATATTAATAATGGTTTTAATATTGGGCAGAAGTATAGTTTTTCACCAGTGAATTTCCCCAATTGTGTCGTAAGAATAGCAAGAGGGGGCTGAGCAGGTGGGGCAGGTTTCTGATTTAGTCCAAAATTTGTGAAGTCTACATTTATGGAGTGGGCCATATGCATCCAAATAGGGGCCCATGTTTGATTTGATTATTAACTATTCAACTTGCATGCATGAATTAATTAATTTGTCTCTCAATTTAATAATAGTATGATTAAGCGACCAAAAGTAGTCTATTGATGTTGCACCTTAGGGTTCAATTTCTTACTAGTAATTATAATTCTCGTCCCGTTTCATTTTCAATTGTAATTTTTAATTTTTTACAAAAATTAAAAAATAATTAAAATATTTTAATTTTATAAAAAAATTATGGTTAGTGACAAAAATATTCTTTTATATTTTCAATAATTTTATTTAATTTTAATTAAAAATAGAGAGTGATAAAAAATAAAAATATTTAATAAGATGTATATTAATAGGGGTATATATATAAATCTATATCTTAAATTTCGTAAAAGATATTTAAAGTAAAATAAGTTAAAATAGAAAAAATAACATTTTAAAATGGGAGGGAGTGAGTACAACTCTTTGTATATTGTTGTTTTACTATTATCTCCATTCTCTTATATGCAACTCTTTTAAATAAAATTTAAATTTTATTTATTTGACATTTTTAAATTTTTAATTTTATTTAATTTTATTTTTTAATAAAAAATAATTTATTTAAAATCAATTAACTTTGATAATTTAATAAAAATTATATAATTTAATAATAAATTTAAATTTAATTAATATTTTTTTTTTATTTTTGTAAAAATGATAGATAAAAAAAAGAAAATAATTAAGTAGTTTGACTCGAAATTAAATTCTTGACTTTTGCAATTTAAGTGAATTACATGAATAAGATTATGGATTAAATTAAGAATAAAGTGTATATAGAGATATATGTATAATTAATAGGCATCGTATTGTTACTTCATTTTGCATAGGAGACGATGGATTTCCATGGACTATCGGTAAGAATGCCAGGTATAAATTCACTGCTGATATATTAAATATGGTTAATAAATGTGGAATTATTTTTTGGTCAAATATAAATGTGGAAATAATATTTTGTACTGGAATTGGAATTATTCTACCAAAAAAATAGACAAATAAGAAATGAAGAATTGTATGATCTCACTATTGTGTCGGTCAAGGAAAGAGAGAGCCGATATGGAAGATTGGGGTAAATAATAAATATGATATATTTGGTCTGCCTGACCGACAAAATCAAACCATACTACAAGGACATTTTTTTACGATTGATTCTTGCTTTTCTTTTATTTTAATGCCAAATTTTATATAGTGTATAATATTCAATTATCATTTTCTTTGTTAAAAAAAATAGTATTTTTGAGTTCGTATTATTTTTATTATCATGGAAATTTTTATAAATGAATTTGAATGCTTTAAAAATTTTTTTTTTTTGAGTTAGGGAAATAGGAGTGGTATAAGCAAAGGAGCTTTAGATATTTTAAATTTTTATAATATTATATTAATTGAAAATATTAGAAGATAAGTGATAATTCCGGAAATGATATTTTTCAAGACTCAAACAGTCGGGCTACTATACCTGACAGGACCCAAAACCTATTAGCAGATGAACTCAAAGTGTGAGTCATAAGATAAAGATAGGACCACGTCATGTCCGACTGAATTGATGGGACAATACGTCTCAGTCAATCCACTAATACAAGGCAAAACTCATGCTCCTCACCTACTCATTGTCACCTGCCACTCACCAACTCTGACAACCAGTTATCACATTGCAAGCATTTAAGCGCACCCCTCATTCTTCTTATAAATAGCTCAATATACAACGGTTCCAGATATTGACTTTTTGAGACTTTTTTTATAAGTATTCTCTTCCTAAAAAACTACTAACTTAAGTTTTTAAGTGCTTACGCCTGATTTGATCGAATACTATTTCTTGTAGGACTTGAGCATCCGATCAGTTCAGTCCAGCTATCTCTCTCTTTTCAAATAAATATATTTTTGATCTTATCAATAAGGACGAGATATGGGACTGATTAAGGTGGGATATGAAAAATTATTGTAAGAGACAAAAATCATTTGATAATTGAAAATAACTATATTATTTATGGTATGAATCATTGAATAAAATAATAATGCTTGTGTTGTTGGTTCTCAAAATGAATAAATAAATACGTAATAATTATGGGTTATGAGGACAAGTGATTGCTTATCTATGCATAATAATTTAATTTCCGAATAAAATCTAATTATTATGTTTAATTATTTATGGTATGAATCATTGAATAAAATAATAATGCTTGTGTTGTTGGTTCTCAAAATGAATAAATAAATACATAATAATTATGGTGCGAGGACAAGTGATTGCTTATCTATGCATAATAATTTAATTTCCGAATAAAATCTAATTATTATGTTTAATTGTTTATGGTATGAATCATTGAATAAAATAATAATGCTTGTGTTGTTGGTTCTCAAAATAAATAAATAAATAAATACGCAATAATGATGGTATGAGGACAAGTGATTGCTTATCTATGCATAATAATTTAATTTCCGAATAAAATCTAATTATTATGTTTAATTATTGGGCATTGAAAATAAGGGGCAAAAAGAATTTCATTTAAACTTATGTTTTTTCGCAATAATTTTAGGCTATCTCAATTAGTATTTGGTAGGCAGTCTAAATACAACCCTTTAATTAAATACATCCATTTAATTTATAAAATTCAATATCGTTACAAAATAACTAGAGAAAATAAGATTTATTAAATGCTTTGATAAGATAGGGTTTTCTTTTGGTTGAATATTTATATGGATAATTATTTAATAGTTATGATTGTGACTAAATAAGACATCCATTATTAAAAAAAATAAAAATTAAAGAAAAGTAGACTTAAAAAACATGGTTGTTATTTTAAGATGGGTAAATAATCCAAAAAATAGCTCTTTTAAATATTAGTGCGATGAGTTAGGAATCTCTCCCACAATTGAATTGTGATTAACTACCAATCCAATTTAAAAATATAAAATTTAACGAAAAATTGAAAAGAAAATTATATAATATTAGAGGTTATAAAATTAGAAAAAAATAAATAGAGTGGTTGGAATATGAATATATTGATATTTAGAAATTAGAACATGTAAAGGACATAAAATGGAATCATTCATTTCGTAGAAGCATTTGAATGATTGGAAAAAGCATCAAAATGCCCAAATTAAGAATGGGATATGTTAAAAACTAAAAATACGCATTTTCTATGAAACTTTTTCAAAAACTGTTTTTTTTTTTCAATTAGTCTATTAAACTTCTCAGCTAAAAAAGAATTCTATTAAATTTAAAATAATGAATTCCTAGCTCTTGTGTTATTAATACATTATTTTATGAGGAATATTACCACGTATCACATGATCATCAATTCAATTAAATATACGAGGTGAGAATTTGAAGAAAATGAAATTGAATACAATTCAATTTTTAAAAATATATATAAAAAAATTATAAAGTAAAAATTATTTAAATCTAAGTGGCACTTGATTTTATGACAGAGCGCATAATTTTTTATATTTAAGGTCAAATATATTTAAAAAATTTAAAATTTATAAAAATAGACATTTGTAGATAGATTAACATTATAATACTATGATATCATATTAAAAAAAATGAATATGATCGTAATTCAACTTTAAAATGAGGTAAAGTTTATCTAAATTATGATAAGGAATAATATTATAAAGTAATTTACATATATCATAAATTATATTATATTATGTCGTATATGTTTGTGTTGTACGTATATTCTATTATTGATGGTACGGTACGTGGGGACCCCATAATCAATATCAGATTTTCAATTGGGCTAGAAATCACATTTTCCCCAATATTATTAGGCTTAGGTTCATGAATTTGCTTACCCTAGGCCCAATTAGTATGTCTAATTTTTTTAATATTAATTTGATGTCTAAATAGAACTGAAACTTTCACAATCTAATGCAAATCACATTGATGATATTCCTAATTTTGATTTTAAATTGTTAATGAAAAATTAATAAAATAAAAATATAAGGTTTATGTGTTAAATTATGATAAAATCGAGAGTTAAATTGAATATAGTTTTGAAGGATTTTCTTCTGACTAGAAATGAGAGTTATAGAGTCAAAAATTGCTTCCAATTCAAATTAGATCCAACTGTAGAATCTCCAACTTTTTTTTTTTTTACTATTAGTCTTTATTTTAGAGGTGTTCAAAATCAGACCCTATCCGAACAACCTCATATGAATAAGGAATTCGAATAGGGGTATTAGGGTAGGGTAGAGTTGGAAATTTTGAGTTTTTTCGGGATCGGATCGGGTTAAACTCTCATAAATTCGATCCATCCAAACAACACACTCTTTTCTTTTAAAACATAATGTTTTATTCATCGAACGAGTTCGGATCGGGTCACCCGAACTCATTTTTACTAATTTAAATTAAAAGAAAAAATATTTTTAAATTTAAAAAAATAAATTCGGATTATTCGGATGAGATTTAAAATTTTGTGAGTTATTCGAATAGAAATTCAAATTATTCATAAGATATGGTAAGGTTTGGATATATGAAAAAATTATTCGATCCAAACCCGTTCGATAAACATCTATGTTTTATTTGGTTGGATGGGGTTGACAGTAATAGAGGATAAAGTAAATAATTTTTTTTTTTACTTTTTAATAAGGACATGAATGAAAAGGAAAATTAAAGTAATCGATGGTATAAAAAGTAATTTTATTTATCTCTAAAGAGAAAAATGGGTAAATAAAATAAAATATTAATTTTTTTTACTTGTAGAAAGTATCAAAAAGAGAGCAATCCAAATAAAGTCTTTATCTTTCCACGTCCTTTTCTTGCTTTCCCCAACACCAAAACAAACTTCCCTTTCTGTCAAATTCTCGAATCTCCTTAAGAAACAAGAAAAACCGGTGGCGGAAACCATTGAAGAGTTAATAAGAATTCCCAGTTTCAGAGGTTTCTCTAGTTGTAATTCATTCGGTTCCCTGTTCAAAAGAAGGTAATTTTTTCTTAATTTTCTGACTTCGTTGAAGAATTCGATATGGGTTTTGGTTAGGTGATGTTTTCTTGTATTCATAGTTGAAATTCATGCCAATCTTGTGAATAGTAATGGGTTTCTTTCTTTTTTCTTTTTCTATTTGACACGATATGGTTGAGTTTGCATACAATTCTTTTTGGCGTTAATGGTGGTTTCTTACACTTGCAAGCATGTTTCCATTGTTCTTGTATCTGTTGTAGAACGTGGTAATAGCAATGGAATATAGAAAGAAGTGAATCGAACCTATCACTAGGTTTAATATTGATATGCTAATTCCTTTTTCACTGGTTTATGCCATAATTTTAACTGTTCATGTAATTTGTCGACTGGCTTTAATTTGCTGTAGTTTTAGAAAATGGCTTGAATCCTTTTAATATATGGCCAATTCTTAAGACGATAGAGAAGGATTTGTGTGGATTATGGAGTTGAATTTGAACTTTGGAGTTGTTAATGCGAAAATCATGAATAAAAAATGGGTATATGGCTAGCTTGTTAGGACTGGCTACCATTCCTCCAGAAATTTAGAGTGGAACATAGAAGTGGGTTTTCTGTTTGTTAGGTGGGGCTCTAGTTGTTGCTGCAGCTGGTTGAGGTGATTTTCTTGAATGGTATAGTTCATCTGGTCGGATTAAATGCTTGTAGTTAGGTATACAATCATGTTTTAACTTTTGATGTTTGTGAATTGTGTTACAGTTACCATGACACTATAGTAACAATTTGTGCAGGATAGTAGCTAAGAAGGCAATGGTTATCCAGATAGGAAATAATGGAGAATAACAGAAGCAATTCTCGTTCCCATGAAAATGGGTGTCCAGAATGTTCAAATAACTCCAGCAAAAAGACTATGGCAGGGAAGGATGTTTTCGTTAACCATGGTATATCTCTTCAATTGTTTGTGTAATGCTCCAAAAGGCTTGTCTATGTTAATGGCTTATGACATTCAAGAGGCCCAACCTAAAATCATTGCTTGCATGCCTTTCTTGCAAACCACTTATGTGTTTAGCACGTTTCTAATGTTTTCGAACAATTATGAGATTTGGTTTCTTGGAAATTTCCTACTTCCAATCAAACTTTTATCAAGTTCAGCTTAGGTGTCCTAAGGAAGTTGGAAGCTTTAGAATTAAAATGATAAATCTATAGTTCTAGTCACAAGAGCCAGTCAAAAGTGGTTGGTGAACTGACCTCTCTCAAGCAAGAAAGTCGAAGCTTTTGCACTGAGGATTTTAACTTTTTATTGCAAGGAATCTTTCTCCTGTGGCATATAAATTTGTAATGTAGTTGAAACATGTAATTTGTGCATAAAATATTGATGGTTTAAGTCAATGTCATAAGGTTGTTCAGCAATATGCATCTTTTATTAGTCATCAGTTATCACTGTTAGGTAAGGCCCAAGAGTAAATGAAAATGGTGGTAGGGTGCGGTTTTTAGTGGCTTTGCTCAATAGTGACGAGAACCTTACTGCATAGCATAAAGGAGTCACTATCTAGTTAGTTAAGCAGCTACTGAAACCCCTTTTGAGGTTTAAATTTACTGTTTTTCAATGCTGATTGATAAAAGATAGCCATGTTTTTTACATTTTAATACTTGTGTAAAATTTGTGGTGTGCATTTCTTGGAGATAATGTGCATGACTTTATGATGCAGCTGAGGTTTCTTGGCACGAGAAACGAAAACAATGGGTTGGTGATCCATCTCAAAAGTCACAGAGAGTACCTAGAGAGCCAATTATGAGGTTTTCATTGCTTTTCTATCTTGCATTTTTTTTTTTGCATATAAAAAAGTAGCAAATGAACAGACGGAAAGCATGAACCATGCCTTGTAGAATTCAATTTTTGTCCACATCATGAAATTGTTAGGTGATCTTTCGCATAGGTGGGAAATGGAGTGGTCCATTAGTTGAAGGAAATATGATATGGTATTCTTAGGCACAGCTTGTATTTGATACTCCGGGAAAATGTGGTTGATCTTCTTCAGAAAGGTTTTAGGACAGTATACAATGATTAATATTCGATGCAGTACTGTTGTCTTCCGTGTTACTTGAATTGATTACATATTATTTTTTGCTTTTTCTTTTTTTCTTTCCCAATGTTAAAATGAATTGAAGTGACGGTGACAAATTAAAAAATATACAGTGGCTTGTGGCTACTGGCTTATGTCCAAGTTCCTACCTTTTATCCTTTTCTATTCCAGCTGTAAACGTAACCATGGAAACTCATTTTGCAGCTGGACCACAACATATGAGGAACTGCTTTGCTCAACTGAACCTTTTCAACAGCCGATATCATTAGCTGTAAGTTTCCTTGAACATCTTGCCATGGATTTTACTCCTCTGGGGCAATATTAATATGCTTTTCTTGTTTTGCTTGGATTTGCAGGAGATGGTGGACTTTTTAGTTGACATATGGCATGAAGAGGGCCTTTATGATTAGATTATTGACAAGCGGTTTTGGGTTCTGCATCATTTTGTTTGTGCAGATGGATGAAGATGGAGTATAACACATAGGGTTTTTTGACAAATTGGTTGAATGGTATATAATTGATTCTCCTTTTCTTGATCTAGAATGTTAGTTTCTACTTGGATTGATTATTAACGGAAGTATATTAAACTAAATTTCTGTAGTTTAACTGCACTATTCTATTACTTTGTTGGTGAATTTTCTTAGGTGGCAATGCTTGGAAATCCATCATTTCTCATGTTTGTTCCCATATATGTTAACCCTCACTGCTATGCTTGTTATTTTTTATGGATTGAAGAATTTATAATTCAGTTTCTGATAAAACCGACTGGTGAAGTCTGTACTCCTAACCTGGTTGATCATGTAGTGTAGGAAGTTGTAGAACTCACTGGTTTGAAGTGGAACCGAGCAAAAAAAGATTGTGAAGAATTTGCTGTGAAAAATGGAAAAATGAAAAAAAGAGACAGATAGAACATGGTCTGTTTTTCTTCTTCAGAACTTACTATAATGTTCCTCAACATTGTTATCACCCACAGCAGAAACATTAATCAATAGCTTAAAATCTTTACTTGCAGTAACATTATCTTTCTCTTCACTTTGAATAAGCTTAGGCTAAAGTGCATCTTCTTCTCCATCACCATCTTCAGTATCTGCCATTGAGGGTCTATGGTAGTACTGTCCGGATCCATGAAGCTCGCCCTCTGACTGCCAGTGGAAAGGCAAAATACCCATTTCACACATTTAAAATATAAATGCTCATTCCAAGAATGCAAATCAGCATAAATTAGGCTTGGATTTATACCATTTTTTCACATCTATGACCGTAACAAATTTGGGGGATTTTTTTTAAATAATGTTTTCTTAAAAAAATATTTGAATAATAAGGTGTGTTATATTTTATTTAGAACGGGTGTAGATATTTTATGAAAATGCAGCATTTTACTGTGTTATATGGTTGGAATTTGTGTCTGTGTTGTGGATCCCGGACACTGCTTTCCCTCCCTATGGCACGCTCTTGTTAAAGATGCAGTGGCTGGCTGCATTATCCACATGGCAGCCAATTGATGAAGAATCAGTGACATGCTGCGTCGTCAGATGTCTCCCACACTTTACAGTAATCATCCATGCTCTACAGTATTTTTTACTCCCAACTTTCAAACATCTCGTGATAACTCCATCAAAATTTTGAACTTGAGAGGCCTATATAAATTTCGGTGTTGAGTTTATTTTCATTCAAAATCAATGGTTATGTTATTCAGCATCGAATTGTAGCATCTGAAGCAATTCTTTAATTGCTTACCATTTTAAATTTGATTCATGCTTAATAACAATTTTTGTAGCAATATTATTATATTTTTAAGATCTACAACTGGAACATGTATTTTTTTAGTCGATTATTTATAGTTTAATGTATTGATGATAGTTGTATTATAATATCATTAATACATACTTTAATTTATTTGTTTGTAAACATAAGTGAGTTGTGAGATCGGCAACAATAAGATCACAGCTATTATAATTACCGCATACATATATTTTATTAATTTTGGTGTATTTTTTTTGGTCATATATATTAACATAACATTTGATAAATTTTAAAAAAATATTTATTATTGCTACAATATATCAATAATATATATAGTAATAAATTTGTTGTAACAATAAAGTTTATTAGTGAATATATTTGTTTATTATTGTAGTTTATATATGAATTTAATTTTTAAATATTTTATTATTATTCATAGTAGAAAAATCGTAAAATTAATTTATATTAAATTTTTAAATTTTAATGTTATATATCAAAAATACAATTCCGAACATAATAATTTAGGAAAAAAATTTTAAAAATTTTTTGACTTGCAGGTAATTGAAAGATATAATTATATATTGAATTTTATTTGCACACGGGGGAAGGGAGGGAGGGGGAATAAGTTATGGAGCGACAGGCTTTGAATATGATATATCTGCACTGAATGTTATCACAAGGAGATTAAGACTTAAAAATAAGCCAACTCTTACTAAATTGCGTCATAAAATCTATGTTAAAATGGGTTTAGGCATCAATGACGTGATTTCTAAAATTATATATAAGAGTCAATTTTACAATGGAGGATTGTTATATTGGATAGCGGTGGATTTAGTAGATGATGACGATGTAGATGCAATATATGATAATTTAAATAGATATGAATATTATACATTGGTGAAATTAATCATTTTAGTAGCAGATTGTGTAGTTGGATCCAATCCACCAACGAATCCTAACGATTATCAGTTTATAAATGAAGGCTTTTAAATGAAAAACACAGGGATAGCTAAACAATTTTAAGTAAATGATATCGATCCGAGTCAGCCCATGTAGTCCGTAAGTCGACAAGATATTGAAATATTTTTTCAATTTGGAGGAGATGCTATTTTCAATCAGCCAAGATAATCTGTCAGTCAATGGGATGGTGACTTGATTGGAAGGAAGACATCTATCGATTCAAGGCACGATCATATACGCACACAATTAAGCCAAATCCCTGATGTTTGTACAACCAAAAGCTCATTGTAATGAAGAGAATTTATGATAACTTATTGGCCTAATGTGCATAAGTGCTGCTGCATGTAAGGCAATAAGCTTCCAAGCAGAAATAGAGAGTTTTGTTCTCAAAAGTAAAAGTCTAACTATTAACTGGAGGCATTTAATAAATAATTATGCTAAATCGTTTTGTGTATAAACATGTGCAACATATATTTCAATTGTTATTTTGACATGCAGTAATTATTAAAAGCTTGAGACATAAATTCACCAGCATTATCAAGATGAATTGACTTGATCGTATAATTTGAAAATTGTGCTCTTAATCGAATAATTTGAGCAAGCAATCGTGCAAATGTCAGTTGAGAGATGATAATAAACACACATCTAATAATCTTGTAGATGCATCAATTAATACCATAAAATACTTAAATGATCCACATGGTGGATGAATGAGCCCACAAATATCATCTTGAATACGTTCTAAGAATCCAGGGGATTCGGTTCCAATTTTAGCTGGTAATGGTCTAATAATTAAATTTTCTTGAAAATAAGCAGCATATGAGAATTTTTTGAATTAAAGAATCTTCTGATTTTTCAATGGATGTTCATGTAAAATTTTAATAATTTTATGCATCATTATTGAGTCGGGATGGCCAAACCGGTCATGCCAAATTATAAATATTTTTAGATCAGTAAACTTCTAGTTTATTGTAGCATATATCTCAATTATACTAAATTTTGTATAATACAAGCCAGAAGAGAATGTTGGCGATCTTTCTAAAATATATTTATTATCCGATTCATTATCTGTAATATACAAATATTCAATATCGTTTTTATTTTCAGTCTCAACATGATATCCATTGGAATAAATATCTTTAAAACTTAACAAATTTCTTTGAGATTTGGAATAAAATAATGCAAAATTTATGGTAAGTTTTGTTCCTTCAGGTAATAATATAATAGCTATCCCAGAGCTTTCAATTAACTTTGAATTACCCGATATAGTATTAACATTAGTATCTTTCAATATCAAATGATAGAAATATTTTTTTTTTTATTTTTGAGTATGGTATGTGTTGTACGTAGCACTATCAACAAGGCAAATATCTTCATTATTGAGTATGCGTCCTATTAAAGAATGTGAATCATCCATTATTTCATTGAAAATAAATGAAAAAAAATAAGACATATAATTAGAATATGGCAAATATTTAAATATATATATAACTACTCAAATAAGGAAAAAAAAACTTAAATAAAATACTAAAATAAAATAACAAACACAACATTGAAATATAGAAATAAGATAATAATTTTAAGATTTATTATCTTTTATTTTATTCATTGTTCTTCGTGACTCTTGAAAAAAAACTGAAACATCCAAATGAGTAATATCTGCAAAGTCTTCAAAACCATCATCATCATCATCATATGCCAAATTTGCCTCAACACCATTATTCTGGTTAATTGAATTTGTTTTCACATTTTTTCTTTTCTTTTAATGGAGGCTTGATAAAGTTTAATAAGATGGTTAGCCATATGACAAGTACGGGATCAATGCCCTTTCATTCCACACTGATAACATGAATTTTCTTTAGTTTTTGTAAGGCTATTATGGTCGACCTTATTTTTTTCTTTTTTTCTATTATTGTTCTAATTCCGATGGTGAAAAAATTCATTGTCATTATTGCCACTATAATGACGATAATTGTCTCATCATCGTCCTTTACCATGATTATGACCACGACCGCGACCATGGCTACGATCGTGTATTGTTACATTCACTTCAGGGAATGGAGCAAATCTATTAGGACAAGTCTTATGTTTTTTTTATTAATAATGCATTATTTTTTTCACCTACGATTAATTCAGAATATTTTTTGAAATTCTTTTCTTTATATTGTTGCTGCATGAGCACATTTGAAATATTAAAAGTTGAAAAAATTTTCTCTAATAAGTTCTGATCAGTAATCTTTTTATCACATAACTTTAATTAAGAACTAATTCTAAAAATAGCATAATTATATTTATTTACAGTTTAAAAATCTTGAAATTGTAAGTGCATCCATTCATAACGAGCTTTAGGTAATATTACAGTTCGTTGGTCATATCGCTCTTTTAAATTATTTCACAATTCAAGTGAATCTTTCATTATTAGATATTTAGCTTTTAACCCTTCATGTAGATGATGACGAAGAAATATCATCGCCCTTACTTTGTTTTTGGTTGGATGCTTCATTTCCAACTAAAATGTATTTCCAAGCTCGTGTAGCGAAGTCATGCTGATAATGTATTATAAAGTATGAAAACTATATGGAATATTATAAGAATAAAAATAATACAATGAGTTTAGAGAGTAATGAAGAGAAAGTGAGTATTCTCTTATTATTATTTGTTGTATATATTTCATGGAAGAAACCCCTATTTATAGGCTTATGGATATAGGTTACATAAGTAGACTTAAATACATGAGTTACAAAGTAAATACATGAGTTACAAATAATTAATAAGTTTGAAGTTTTAAGTTATAAAATAGGAGTTTAAACTTGATTATGAATATTTATAAATTAACTTATTTACAACAATAAAAAAATACCAATTATATTTTTCTTATAAAATATATCCTTATTTCTATATGTCAACTATTGAAAAATTTTGTATAACACTAACATAAAATTTTTCTTAACATATAAAACCATTATTTTTACATATTGTAGCAACTATTATACTTACAGCAAAAAGTTATAAATTACTGCATATTAATATATAACATTAAACTTTTTTTGTAATATATCAAATCGATAACTTGCCTTTTTTTCTTCAAGATTTCAAAATAATTAACAAAAAAAAATTACAAAATACAAAATAATATTACAGTTAAATATTTAATAATTTAAGTTAAAAAAATTATTAAAACTCATACTCACGTTCTCTAATTTCCAAGATCAAATATTCAGTTTCTTTAACTTACAAAATAAAAATTTTATTATGTTCTTCGAGGGACGGAAATGTTGAAAGGTAGAAAGAATGTAAGAGAAAAAAGTAGAAAGAATGCAGTGAAAGAGATAGAATGAATGCAAATAAGGGAGTGTGTAAAAACCAAAGGTAGATTATAAGTAAAAATTTTCTTCCAGTTTTTTATCAACTCGAATTGATGATTCACTGCAGGATCACATGGCATGTCAGCAGGCTGACAATGCAGCCTGCCGCTGCATCTTCAGATGCGTCACAGCTCGGTCACCACCTGCAGGCTCCACGTGGATAATGAAGCCACTCGTGTGTTCAGATGAGTGGGGCCCACATCACAGACACGAATTTCAATTCAATAACGTAGTAAAACGCTGTATTTTTGTAAAAAAATCTCATCTATTCTACGTAAAATTTGACACACCTTATTATTCAAATATTTTTTTAAATATTATATAAAAAAATCCTCACGGATCTAAACAAAATCAGTATGTCCATCATTCAAGATCTAGATAAAATTACTACTAATGTATAGCACGGAAAATATATTTGATTGTATCATATTATATTGACCATACGATTTTATAATACATTTCACTGTACGATTTTACTATATATTTGATTATATTATATAAAAATTAAATGGGTATGGTGATATTAAGTACTTCAGAAAATCAATACATACAAAATCCAGAAATAATCATCAAATTAAAAGTATATGGGAAAAAAATAAGGTTTTTCGGCATTTAAAAAAAAAAAAAAAAAGAAAACACCCTTTACTCTCATCCTCTAAGAAAACCCAAAACCCTATTCTTCTGCCAAAACTCATCTTCTAAGAAAACTTGTGGATCCAAATGAGAGGCAATCCAATAAGAAGTCGAATCCCAAATTCAATCTCAAATACTGCTAATCTACGTGCATTTGTCCTCTCCTCTTCTTCCTTCTCCACATCCTCCAACTCCTCCGGCCGTGGCCGCGGTGGCGGCTTTTCTTCCCACTTCGACTTCGTTGCAAGAGCACCGGGCAAGCCGGACACTAATGAGTCCAAACCTGATTCTCCAGACCCACCACTAAATGGAACAGGTCACGGTCGAGGCTCTTCTTCCGGTCCCCGTCAATTGAACTCCGGTGACAGAGCACCCGGAAAACCGGACTCGTTTGAGTCAAAACCGGAATCGCCGAATGGAATCGGTCGTGGTCGAGGTAGACCTGGTACATCTACTTCGGTTTTCCCTGGCTTTTCATCCATCATTTCGTCGTTAAAGAACTCAAAATCCGCCACCGGACGTGGCCAAGACAAGATTGAACCTGAAACCAGTCGACTTAGTGAGTCTCAGCGCGAGGCAGTACCTCCTATGTTAGGCGAACCAAGTCTGCCATCCGGTATACACTCTGCAATCTCTGGCTTTGGTCGTGGGAAATCGGACAAGCCGGTTGCCCCTTCTCATTCTCCCCAAGTAAAGGAACAGAACCGACATATCCTGGCCCGTTCCAAGCCTTCAGATAAAGGAGGAGCTGAGCCAGCTCAGGCTCCGGTGCAGCAAAAAATCAGCCGTGAGGAGGCAGTGAGGAGGGCCGTGTCTATATTATCGCGGGGCGATACAGAGAGAGCGGGAGCTCAAGAAGGATCGGGACGGGGTAGAGGCAGAGGCAGAGGTCGTGGTAGAGGGAGAGGTAGGTGGGAGCCAAGAGGAAGGATGGAGGATTCAGAGGAAGGGTTCGGGACAGGCCTCTATTTGGGTGACGATGCTGATGGGGAGAAGCTGGCTCAAAGAGTTGGTGCTGATAATATGGAAAAATTGGTTCAAGAGTTTGAAGAGATGGGCGAGAGAGTACTGCCTTCACCTATGCAAGATGCTTATTTGGACGCCTTGCATACCAATTACATGGTGAGACTAGTCATTTGGTTAATTTCATATGCGCCTGCTGTATGTTATTGTGTGAATTGTCTAAATTCAGGTTTTGCTTACAAATTGGATGTTTTTTTCCCCACTATTGGTTGGTTTTTGTTATTTGGGGTCTAGATTGAGTTCGAGCCAGAATACTTGATGGGAGAGTTTGATCAAAACCCTGATATTGACGAGAAGCCACCTTTACCTCTCCGGGATGTGCTAGAGAAGGTGAAGCCATTCATCATCGCATATGAAGGAATCCAAAGTCAAGAAGAGTGGGAGGTACTGTTAAAGTTACTATAGGTTTGCAGAAGCATCTTTGCATTGTTGTACTTTATCTGCTTATATAATTTGCAAAATTATAATACTTGATATCTGTTATGTATAAATCATGAGTTCTTCTTGCTTAAGCTTCCCTTAAATTTTTCTTTCTGCCTACTTCCTGAAAAATTACGGTACTAGTTTATTGTATGTTTTTCTTTTCTTGCAAAATTTGCCATCATGTTACTGGTATTATGTGTGTTTGAGCTGAAATTGCAATTAACTGCATGTAATGCCTTGTTTACATGACCTCCCTTCCTTACTGCTATATTCTGATCAGTTCTGTATGTTATAATATCAGTGTGAGCATGGTTGCATTTCTCTCCACACTCATTTATTGAAAAATCATACTATATGCTCTAGGTTGTAAAATGTTAGGAAAGATGTGCCTCCATATTTGCTCATGTGCTTGCTTGGGATCTCTCACATTAATTGGCCCGCATATTATATCCTGGATCCATTTTAATTAACAAAGTCAGATTTTGATAGTTTTCCCTGTTATAGATGTGCTTTAGATAGCTGGCAGAATGATAATAGATAGAGAAGTTTGTGTATAGTAGCAACCGCATGTCCTGTTGCTTTGCTTAAATAACTCTTTGATCTTCCATACTCTACCAGGAAGTTGTTGAAGAAACAATGAAGAAGGTCCCATTATTGAAAGAGATAGTTGATCACTACAGTGGGCCTGATAGGGTTACAGCTAAGAAACAACAAGAAGAACTAGAAAGAGTTGCACAAACCCTTCCTGCGAATGTGCCTGCTTCTGTAAAACAATTTACCGAGCGTGCAGTCCTTTCGCTTCAGGTTAGCATTTGAAGTACCATTTACTGATATTATTTGCTTTTCCATTTTAATATTTGTGCTGGAGTGACTAAATCACCTGCTTGAAATTTTTTTGCTCTAACACCTGAGAGGCCTGTTTCTGATCCAAGTTATTATAGTAGTAAACTTGACACGTTTGCTCCGTCGCACACCCTACTTTGTCACTTTCTTAAAATATTACACTTTGAATTGTGAATCTGAACTCTGTAATTAGCCTTAGAATATCACTTTCAGTATCGTAGTTTTGGCACAAATTTAAGGAAGTGTTTGAATTTTAGTGAGGAATAGTGACCCAGAATATTGATTGGTTGATGTTCATGTGCTTTAACATTATCCTGTAGAACTGCAAAATAGTGTGGGCAGCTTTGATGTGCCATAATATGACTTAGAATAGCATAATAATGTGTGGCAGAATTGAGTTGTGTGCTTAAATATAATATTCTAACAAAGCATCAATTTTTACAATGGTTAATTGACAGTGAATGATGGGTTAAATTTATGAAATTTTTACATTATTTGTTTTTATTGAAAGATAAAAACCTAGACTATATCATTAAAGGGAAAAAGGAAAAAAAAAAGCAGTGTTTTGTAGAGAGGGTTTCCAATTTTCTTCAGGTTGATGATGAGTGGTAATTTCAGTTAGGTTTGAATGTATAAGTAGTTAGATTATATTTCATTATAACTAATTTGCTGTTATTTATTACTGAAGTACAACTTTAAAAATGGTATGTTCTATGCAATCATGCAACTATGGCTTTAGTTGGTCTACATATTGAATTTTACATTACAATAATGAAGTTTATAGCATATGTTTGTGTATCCACTACAACCAGATGCATGTTAAGAGAGCATCTGATGTTATTATACCTGCATACCTGCAATTTGCATATGATGTACCGGCATTTCCTGCTTTCTTTATCCTTTGGGAACCTAAATATATGTATATAAGCTTTATACATGATGTAATTGCTCAGTATGTTATAATGTAAAATGTATCAGCTTTATACATGATTATGATAGACTCCTACTTCTAGAGTTCTCGTTACAAGTTTGCAATGTAATATGTTGGAAAAAATTAATGGCAAATCTTCATTGAGCCTCTAGTGGTGCTTACCCCTATTTTGTCTATTGCATTGACTATATGTATGTTCCTAATAAACTTCTGGAAGTAGAATTCTTCCCTGAACCCATTCGATCTTTTTGCTTGTGTCTTGTTCCGAGTTCCATCAAATATGCATTTTTACCTTCTAATGTTTATAATTTTTGCCTTGTGAACTTAAAGTATGTTATCTATTCCGCACAATGCATTATGATCTACATTAGATTTTGTGCTAACTACTTCAAGCCTTGTGGCACACAAGTGTTTGGATGGTGTGCGTGTTTAAATGCTTGTTTATTTGATTTGAAGAAAGTTGTTTACATTCATGAAATGGTTAGCGATTTATTTCTTGACTCTGCAATCTTGATGCGCATATGATGCAATTCTGAGGTTTATAAATTTGTGAAATTGCAGAGTAACCCTGGTTGGGGATTTGACAAGAAATGCCAGTTCATGGATAAGCTTGTGAGGGAGTTTGGCAGTGCTACAACTAAAGGTTATAAATTACAGAAATAACTTTGTACCTCGCCATTTTCAACACTTGAGATCATGGATTTCTGGGGAAGATTGATAATGTTAAATTTTCTCATGGGCAATCTGGAATTCTTTTTGTTAGCGGTGATTGTGTTATTAAAATTTTTTTATTTTTCTGGGTGTTGTTGCCCATGTAATAATTCTGGAAAACTCACATAAATTGTTCCCTCTTTTTTTAATTATCATTTCTTTTTTGTTTTATTTAGATGAAGTTGTCGTGGCTGATGGTTTTTGAGAGGTTTTATAGGTTGCACCCTGTTTGCTTGAACAACCTCTCGTCATACATAACTTCTCCAGTATATGCATTTCCTTGAAAAATTTAGAGCCGGTTGATTGTATAATTAATGAAATGGATATATTTTTTTAATATAAAAGTATATTTTATCATATTAATGAACAAGATAAATAATAATATGATATAAAATTTTATAAATTGCTTGAAAAAATATATGTTAATCAATAAATATAAGTTTTCATAAATGCATGTAATATAAAATTTTCATGAGTTTACGAATTATCATACAAAAATTAGTAATAATCTTTTAATTAAAAATAAGCTCTTGCTATTTGATATCTCAATTTAATTTACTCATTTGTATTGCTTCTATATTTTTATGGATTTCATTCCTTTCACTTTCATTTTAATTATTTAATACATCATATGACACAAAATTAAGATTTTAATCTAGTTGTGAAATGTTGTACTTCTAATACTTGTCATCTAATATAATTATACAGTGCCATAAACGCAACTACAATATCTTTCTGTACATAAAATGGATACGAACGTCTCACTCGCTAATTTCCAAACTCTAAAATTCATTTAATACAACTTTTGAGAGTTGAAGTCAATGGAAGGGTTTTGGGGATTTTTTGGAAATTGGGACAAAATTTATAAATATTTAGAAAACTAAAAAATATATTTAGTAGAGATTTCTGACGGGGTGGGATCTGCAGCAATGTTAGAAATAGTCATAGGCGGTGCCGGTTTCTGTCATAGATAATTTTTGTTTTTACATTGTTAAATTTGGAATTGTTCAAGAGAGAAAACACCAAGCTTGATCCCATGCTCCAGAATTAGCATTAATGCATTATCATTTCTTTCGTGAAAATCTTGCTTATTTTGTAAAATATCTGATACATTTGGATTTTTTTATTTATTTTGGTATTTATTTGAAAAAAAAAATTAGATTTTTGATGTCATAATAAAATAATTTAGCAAATTAGGATGTTAAAAAATAACATTTAAGTTGTCGTTTTATGTTAGCATAGGATCAACAAGAAAAGTACAAAATTTTGTATAAAAAATGACAATCTAATTTGTCATTTTTACTATTCATAAAATGGCATTGTTTAGCTTCGTACATAGAAACATATGTGAAAATTTTTTAGTAAGGTTCGCATGCTTATAAACGGCATCTATAGTTACCATTTTTGATACAATGTTTTTTTTAAGAATAGTATACACCATAGGGGTCTGCCCGGGTTGGACTTGAGAATTATCTTTAAAACAATGAAAATGACTGTTGAATACACAAAAAAGGATTACTCTTGTCAAAATAAATAAATAAATAAAATAAAATAAAATAAAATAAAATTGTTGGTATTATATAGTATTATCCCGTTTAAAAATATCTTGTCATTCACAAATAACTGAACCAATTAATGTTTGAAAAACAAATAATCTTTAATTTGGCAATAAAAAGAATATTTTCACAACCTTTCCATCATCAAAATTCAAAAATAATAATAATAAAAAAAACTTTTTCAACACATAATTTGAAAGCAAGCTCCAAGTTCTTCTACTGTATTTTTTCCCACTATATATTTTGTACTCTTAAACCACACACCCAAAAAACCCACAGAGGAATGCTTGGAAGAGAATAGTCTTTGCAAGTTTAGGCCGGTTATTCCTGTCAGGAAATCAAATTATATATAAATAGTATTTTAAGAAAATAACCTTAAATAATATATTTAACATTAAACCGAAGTCTCCAATAAAGTTCAAGAAAAATAAGAATTTATAATTCCGATTGAACTATTTTGAAATAATAATGAACTCGCAATTATTCCTATTGAGCAGCTTTAATGAGTAGCCATGGTTGGGGTTTTGAATAATGAATAGCTATAATTGATGATACCGTAGATTGCTGTTTTTTTGTATAAAATTTTGCTCTTCTCCTGTGGAGCTTATGCTGACGTAAAATGGCAATTTGAGTATCATTTTTTAACATTCTAATTTACTAAATTATTTTACTATGATATCAAAAATCTAAATTTTTTTTCAAATAAATACCAAAATAAAAAAATTTGATAAATTCTGATATATTATAAGAAAGAGAGGCCGTTTATGGTGGTTGAGTTAGTGATGATCGGATCTGCTAAGCTTTGTTCTTGAAAAAGAGTACCTGATTGATCGGGCATTAGTATTCTGAATTTTAAATCGATGGTATTTTTAGAGAGAGTAGCGAGAGAATATCTCAAAATTATCCGTTATTTGAGTGTGAAATGATGCAATTTTTATAAAAAGTATTGAAAATTATTTTAATGTTCTATCTTGTGGTAAAGTAGGGTTTCAACTATATAGTATGAAACAGGTAATAGATAAAATAAAAATGTATGTCAACAGATTATTAAAAAGCTCATCATGTCAATCCTATCGGATAATTTTATTCTTTTGATATATGTGTGCTTCCGTTTAGTTAGCGTTGACAGACCTTTCTATCTTTTTTTTTCAATTTTTTTTTTGTACTTTTGTGTTACTTTTGGGTTAATATCCATATAAGTCCTTGTAATTTTTTTTTGCAGTTTGACCCCTCACATTTTTTTATTTTTTTACCATGTATGATATTTGCCCCTCTGTTTTCTCCTGTTCTTTGCGTACATTGTTTTCTTAATTGTGATGTTAATGAATATATATTTATTATTTAAAAAAAGCTGCAATCCAAACTTATGCTAGTGGTTAAACCCAATGTCAGATACCGTGGTCCATTCACAGTAGACACCGTGGCATGATTTACTTCATCAAATTGAAACATTAAAAAAATCCTGGAATCCATAACTTAACAACCTGGATTGACGTTCCTGCAATTTTCTTTGAACCTTCGCTTTGCATGCATTCGGTAAATTCCTGGCTATATATAGACAGAACCTAAGGAATATCAGCAATACAAGCTGTGTTTTTTATTATTATTTTTTTTAATTAACTTATTCGAAGACATGAGGTCCAAATCAAACTTTGGCCAATTGAGAAAATCAGACTCTCAAGAGTTTGAAGATACAGTGATATCCTGAACATGTAGTTTGTTAATTAGGGCAGAAATGGAGATATTTTTGCAGAATATTTAAATGGCGTCGATCGTTGCTACTGTAAGCTGTCGAATAGCGATAACCCCACCAGGCGGTTTCTGGTAAGACTCATCTCCTAGTACTGATAATTGCTCTGCAAATTCTAACTTGACATCTCCTGTTCATGTTGCTGGTAATGCAATCCTATCTGATCTAAAGCGAAAAGAATACACTGCCTTTTTTGTATTGAATACACAAGTTTTTTCAGCATCTATCTGTCTCTTAGTTGCTTTGGTGCGCCCCAAACGAAATGCTGTGAAATGGGTAATGGTTCGATACAAGACTAGTGCACTTGCCACCATGATTATTGGACTGTTCTTCCGAGCAGCGGACCTCACTACCAAGCAGAAGTATATGTAAAGCCTATGCACTATGTTTTCACTGTGCCTTGGATGATTGCTATACCCTATTTGATTTGTTGGGCCGTCAGGCAGAGAATTAATGCTTAAGGAAAAGGCAACTTAATTTTGTTGGAAAATTTTTGTCCAGATCGAGTCCATGAATGTTTTTCTAAGTGAGTTGAGAAGAAAATATAATGTAGAAAATAAAGAAGAAAAAATTTATAATTTTAATGAAAAATTATGTTTTCTTGTTTACTGCAAATTCTGCAAAAAAAAAAAAATGGAAATTCTTGTTTTGTATTTGTTTTAAGTTACTTCTTTTTCTTTTTATTTTTTGATCTCCATCTTTAAAATTCATGTATCAGAAGAATAAATTATCATGTGTATTTGATAATTTTTATTTATTATCTTTGCATGAAAACATCACAAATAAATATTTATGGATCGAATTTAAGTAAGTATATTTTACTTGAACTCTGGTTTTGTAATAATAAGGTTGTGCTTAACGTTTGTGTCTTCAATTTGGCAACTGAAATATAGGGTTAATTTCACCAATACTCATCGAATTTATGCCAAATGCAAAAATAATAATAAAAAATTATTTCTCAAAAATTACTGAATTTAGTACTTGTATATACAAAAATAATTTTGATTGATTTCCGATGAAAATCTATATCAGAAAGTACAGGTAGTGCGTTAAGTCAGCACTACGTGCACACGTGGACTTGCATCTTTTACTACGTCAGGATTAATTTCATTCATGATCATCGAATTTATATCAAATTATGCAAAAAGTAATAAAAGGAAAAAAATTTCATAATAATTACTGAACTTAACACTTGTATAAAGAAAAATCACTTTGATCGATTTCGGGTAAATACCTAGTTGAAAAATACTAGTAATAGCCACGTAGATACCTAATTAACCCGATTTTAAGATAGTAATTACTAAAAATTATTGATAGATTGAAGTTCAGGGGTTTAATCACAATTTTTTTTTAATTCAATATGTTTAAATTATAACAAACTAACAAAGGATGCTGACATACAATAGCTAACAGTAAATGTTACTTTCTGTTTTATAATTAAAAAACTAAAAAGTCAAAATTAATCGATGGTCAAATGAAGCGAACAATTTGTATAATTGATCATTAATACTCTTTATATTATGGAAGGTTGAGCCAGGTGTACTTTTGCAACCACAGCAGCACCGACATCATAAGAAGAAAATTACTTATCTAATAAGTACATTATGTCACTAATACTGAAAATAAATGTGGATTTTATAAAAAAAAAAAAAAGAAATTCATCGATTAAAGCACTAATTATATCTTTAAGCAATCCTGTCATAAGTTAACACAAGAAACTAAGAAAAGAAAGTATTGAATATTAAATCATGATGTGAATTTTACTCTTACAAAGCAATGTACATGTGGGTATATATACAACAACTCAAAGTTTCCAGTAAATGCCCAATCTGTGGCAGATGCCAGAAACTACAGCCCAGAATGTGATTTGTGCAAATATTACATACAAAAGTGTCCCTAGCCTCTCTGAGTTCCACACTTTGATGAACACATGTTCTTGAATCCAATTAACCTGCAACATATATGTATATTAGAGTTCATAGTTTTTACTAATTCATCCTGGCAAAGTAGAATTTTTAAAATTTGAGCTTAAAGGAAGAAAATTACAAGTGTGTTGTCCTCAGATTTGTAATACCAGCCATTGATGAAGCCTTCGAAAATACCTTGGGCAGCCATCACATATACTAACATTGCATTCATTCCTATCCATTCCAGGAATCGAAATGGTAGCCTCCATTCACAAACATCAATCTAAAGAAAGATTAATCTCAATTAACACTAAATCATATAATGGAAATCCAATTTTATGACAGTATTTGATCCTTAATTCTACCAGTAGATAGAATCCGGAAAACACAATTCCTGCTGCAGCAGCCGTGAAACACACGTAGCTGAAGCTGTAGAGTTGTTTGTTGATAGGAATAGCTGCATAAAGAAAAATATATATATATATATATATATTCACTAATTCTTATATGCAAAAGCACATAAATAATGAAGGTTTTACCGTCTGTGAAGTGAAGGATGATGGCTACGATTAGTAAGCCAACAGCCAATGGAACCCATTGCTTGAGCCTCTCAGAATGATTCTGCAGGCAAAAACACTGACATTTTCAGTTGAAAAATCTTCAAATTTAATGGACTGAAACGGATAAATTCCACGTAAGAGTTACCTTGAAATGAATCAGAACATGTCCATAATGGATGCCAATGGTGCCGGAAAGGATTGCTGAGATTGTACTAAGAAAAAATAAGCCAACACAGTTAATAGGTAGCTCATTTTCCGAACAAGAAAACTACTATAAATTGTATTAGTGATCAGTATTCAATTAAAAGTATAGAAAATTTAAAATTTAATTCATTATCGTAATATTTATCGTTATAATTAGATATTATATTTATATTTCTTGTAAAAATAATAACAATAAAGAAAAAGTAAATATTAACAAACCTTAACAACCCTTCAGGTTCAAATGGACCTCGACACCAACTAGGGGCATCCTGACGAAGAGGGCCTGGTCCTGGAGAACTTAGAGTGCAAGCCTGGACAGAAATGGCCCTAATAATTATTTATTTTTTCTCAAGTAGTGTGTAACTTTCAATTTAATGCAATTTCACCCATTTCACACCCAGAAATACCCGCATTTTTTCTCATTTTTGGTCAATTTTTTTTTTTTTATTAATAAGGATGCATTAGAGAATTCTTTTGCATTGAAGTATAGTAAAAAAATTGGCTATAAATTAAACTCAAAATCGATTACGAACTAAATCGGTAAGTATCGAAAAATTTCGGAGTCAATTGCATAATTCCCTTTGGCCTACCTTCAATCGGATCCACACAGGGTATTGATATAGATGATTAACCCCCCAAACCTGCCTATCTACATAGCCAACAGCATTGCAAGCAGGTCCTAAGTGTCCCCTCATCCCGCATTTCACCTGTAAATTAATCAATAACAGAGAAGGATTAAATGATTTTAAGAACTAATTACTGCAATTTGTTATTATAAACTCTCAATTTTTTATCTTGACTAGATATATAAAAAAATCCATAAATCAAACCAATAAGATTTTGTCATATATAAAAAGAAAATAACTATTTTGTATACTAACCGTGTATCTCTTATACGTATGATCATCTTGCACAACAAAACTCCAGTCCGGAACATAAAGTGCATATGTTGTGATCATATAAATAAGAAAAGCAGCAAACCCTCCAATCCTGAATTTCAAATTAAAGTCATTATAATTCTGAATTAATACAATGTAAAATTGAGAAATTATGCAAATACTACTATATATTAGTAGGTATAAAATTGATTTTAACTCATGATTGAAGATATAAACTGAGTACATGCAAGAATTCTGAAGATTCTAATAAATATACCATTGCCATTGATAAGCTGTGAAAATGGAAAAATGATCAGGCTGCAGGATTCTTCTTCTCTCCTTGATGGTTAGGGCTTCAATTAAAGATACTAACATGTACACCACTGCTATTCTCTGTGAAATTATAACGTGAGAAATTAGTTATTAATTGGAAAAATATTAATGAAGCATAGTTATCTCATAATTACTTAAGATTTAAAGAATAACCTGGAGAATGCCACACCAACGAATAAGCTTCATGTCAACACCATAGGCAAGCTCATCAGGAGCATGTGAGTATCCTCCTGCAATATGTGATTTTTAATTTTTATTTTATTAATATGAAATTAATTGTAAAATTAATTTTTAAATATGATAATTTAAAAAAAAAAAATACCTTGCAACAGAATTCCCCAAAATAGAAGTTTCAATGTCCTCAGAATTATTTTCTTAACTGCATCCCTCCTCTTATGAATTCTCTGCAGCATTTAAATCAAGATTTGTTTTAGATAGTCATTTTGAGCTCTAATATATATACTTAAATATAAAATAAAAAAATTTGTTCATAATGTTCATTCTAATTAGTCACAATTAAATTTTCATCTTCTTTTTTAATTTTAATACTGAATTTTTATACTTCCTCCATACCAAAAACAATAAACTCACTTGAGCTTAGTATTTGGAGGGAGTATATAAATTCTAAAGCTATTGTCCTTTTCTTTTGAGCCACATTAATTCTAATTAAGATTCTTTTGATAGTTATGCAGCTAAATTATTAGTACATTAATTCTAATAGATTCTTTTGCTCAGCTGGCAATTCAACAATAAGAATTAACAAAGAAAAATTGACAAAAGAAAAAGAAAGAAGTTGTTGATTTTTGATAACTTAAAAATATATATATATATATATATATATATATATAATTTTGCCCTCGGCTTTTCGTAATACTTGATTTTGATTCTCAAATAGTTTTTAAAGCTAAAATTCGTCTATAACTTTTAAAAATTATGCTAAAGTGTTTTTATAATTATTGAATATAATGCAAAAATATTCTGTAATTATTGAAATCGCGAAAATGGTACTAAAGTGCTCTCATTTTAAGTATCTATAGAAACGTTTTATTAGCTCTAAAAGTAATTCAAGGAGCAAAATAAAATATTGAGACAAAATAGTAAAATTTGAAAGAAAATGATACCTTGAAAGCTAGAGCAATGGCAACTCCGACAATGAAAAGGAAAAATGGCATAACAAAGTCCGCCAATGTGCAACCATTCCATGGTGAATGATCAATTCTTGGGTATGATTCCCCAGCATTATCTACCAATATCATCAACTGCACTCAAAATCATATATTACCACTCATTTATTACAACAATATTTCTCAGTAATAGATAAACAATTCATTTTAATATAAAAATGATAAAATAAAATTGATTTTCTTACAACTACAGTAAGGCCTCTAAATGCATCCAAAGTGGCAACTCTCTTAGTCTTGAGCTTCAATGATGATTGCTGCTCAACCACTGTATTTTTCTCCTCTTTGTCGATACCACTATCTTCAATTCTCTCACTATTTTCTTTATTTTCCAGCTTTTCATGACCTAAACCTTCTTCAAGGCTCTTCGGGTCCTCCATGCCTGATGTTATGAATTCTTCTAATAATCTTCACAATCTTTCAATTGTAGATAAATTAATATTTGCTAGTAATTATAAGGAACAGAAACAAGACAAAGGACAGTTTTGAATAATAATTAAGCCGGCAGTATTATGCACAAAATTGATTTAATATTGTTTAATACTTGGACGAATCAAGCAAACAAAGACAAATTATAAGTCCAAAGGCTAAATGCTAAATACTGTAATTGACCAAAACTTCATTCTAACTTGTTTAAATTGGTTGTAGGGTAGGGTCCTTGCCTTGTTCGCTTATGAATACAGTCTTGTTTTCAAAATTAATTACAATTTAGAGTTACTCTACCAAACCTCCACAGTTCGGTATGTCCAAGCTAAAAGACGATTATATAATTAATTAATTAACCTGACAGTTACATATATACATTGCATAATTAACCCAACAGTTGTGTTTAATCATTAATAGCAGTCATCAAATCAATATCTAAAAAGATTTGGAGCACTGGAAAAAGCATCGATACTCTTTTTTCTCTCTAATTTTTTTTTAAAAAAATTCTAATTTAACTGTCTCGAAATGTCCTTAATTATAACTTAAAATTTGAAATTCAAAGTAACCAAGCTCACCAGGAAAAACCGAACTATATATGATCAATTCCAAAGAATTTGCAAGGGCTTATAATTATAATACATAATCTATAGAACACCAAGCCGGCTAGTTGTTCCATATGTTTATGGTTTATACACTATTGCATAAAGTATAAGCATACAATTTTGCATAATATTTTGTTTAAACTTTTTAATGGCTGAAATATGTAATAGAAATGTCTAGCAGATATAAATTATTCGAACCAAAGGAATGTGAGTTGCATTTTGTACGTACATTGAGCAACTAGCCTGCTTAGTTCTATCGCATTGTTTTGGTTAAGCTGGCTAGCTAATTAGTACTTTCTCCATTCATAAAGTATTCACACTATTTTTTTTACTAAATTAATAAATTCGTTTATTATTCTATATTTTTACTAATTTACTCTTTTTTTTTTAAAAAAAAGACAATTAATTATGAGTAGTTTTTTTAAAATTGAACTAATATTAGCACATATAGGGCACATTTGAAAAACCATATTTAAATATATCATATTTTTTAAAAATTGACACTTATTTATGAATGGACCAAAATAGAAAGGTGATAATACAAATTATAAATCTCACGCTGGCTTGTTATAAGAATTAAATATTTTTTATAAGGGCTTAGAGAATTTACACATTATAATTTATTTTTTAAGTTATTTCCGGTCTCATTTTTTCGTCATGGTATCATAGTTACTAATTTGTGATTTTGGTTATAAAAATTATAATATCTTGAACAATTCTCTAACTTTTAGATTTAGAATTCTATTTTCTCCGGCAGAATACATTTCTTCAAATTGCTGAATAATTCATTTTCTTTGCTCTTTTTATTTCAATTATTATTTGGTTCTGAAGCGTGCAGAGATAGCCAACTTCTCATGTCCCATTCTTTGAATTATTTAAAGCGCAAAGCTATTATACAAAATGGCACAACTTGTTCTATCTTGATTAACAAATTTTTGTTTTAATAATCACAGTATGAGTTGAGAAAGCTCCATATTACTTGTAAGAGTATATAAGTGGTTGTTTAATTATACCATTTTTATAATAATCTGACTCAGCCTGAAAGCTTACTCCATATGCAAACAACTGCAAGATTCCAAAATTGGTTGCCAATTGTACTTATGTCCAACTGTTGAATAATTCAAGTCCACTTGATTACAATACAATTGTATGTTTCTTTTAATCCTCCAGTTTTTTTTTTTTTATTTTTTATTTTCATTTTTTTGATTTGGCAAATCAACGAATTTCAATGAGAATTTATATTCCTTTCTTGATATACAGTAGAAATTGCAGTAACTAAGTTCAATTTCAGGAAAAAGAATGATGAAGAGTTTAATCTTGCAAATACTTTCCGGCAGATGGTTTATGATTTTTGCTTCACTGCTGATCATGTCTGTAAACGGCACAAGTTACATGTACGGTCTATACTCTGGCGAGGTCAAATCATCTCTAGGCTATGATCAAACCACGCTCAATACTCTAAGCTTCTTCAAGGACTTGGGTGGCAATCTCGGAGTCACAGCAGGCCTTCTCTACGAAGTAATGCCGCCTTGGATTGTTCTTGGCGTTGGTGCAGCGATGAATTTCGCTGCATATTTTCTGATTTGGGAAGCAGTCACTGACAGAATCGCAAAGCCCCATGTCTGGCAAATGAGTTTGTACATGTGCTTGGCAACAAACTCAGCATCCTATCCAAATACTGCAGCTTTAGTTACATCCGTCAGGAATTTCCCCGAAAGCCGTGGAAGTGTAATAGGACTCCTTAAAGGGCTAATTGGTCTAAGTGGAGCAATCCTGACTCAAATTTATCATGCTTTCTATGGAAATGACACCAAAGCTCTTATCTTGCTAATTGCTTGGCTTCCTTCCATTGTTCCCCTGGCATTTCTCGGAACAATTCAGGTCAGGAAAGTTGCTCGACGAGTTCATCAGGAGCTAAAAACTTTCTATGGCCTCCTCTATATTGCACTTGCTCTGGCCGGGTTTATCCTGATCATCATCATCATTCAAAACAAGCTCAAATTTACAAGACCTGAGTACATTGGCAGTGCTATAGTTGTTCTGTTGCTACTATTTCTGCCACTAGCAATCGTCATCAAAGAAGAATTCAATCTCTGGCAAATCAAGCAACAATCCGACGTTGCACCCAAAAATTTAAATCCATCAGAAATCGTGCAGCCAATATCAACATCGCCATCGCCATTTTATTGCTTTATAAACATATTCAGACAACCTGACAGAGGTGAGGACTATACGATACTGCAAGTAATTTTTAGCATCGACATGTTGATTATATTTGTTTCTACAACCTGTGGCGTTGGCGGGGCCTTAGCAGCAATTGACAATCTGGGTCAGATTGCTGATTCATTAGGCTACAAAAAGCACAACATAGCCACTTTTATATCACTAGTAAGTATATGGAATTTCCTTGGCAGAGTCCTGGCAGGTTTTGCCTCTGAAAAATTGTTGACAGACTACAAATTTCCTCGCCCTTTACTGCTCACATTTGTTATTCTTTTCTCTTGCATTGGACATGTTCTGATAGCTTTAGGAGTGCCTAATTCTCTTTACATTTCTTCAATAATTCTTGGGTTCTGCCTTGGTGCACAGTTGCCATTAGTTTCTGCTATTATTTCTGAAATCTTTGGGCTTAAACATTTCTCCACCTTGTATAGTGTTGGGTCAGTGTCAAGCCCAGTAGGATCTTACATTTTTAATGTGAAAATTGCTGGGCATTTGCATGATTTAGAGGCCACAAAGCAAATGGAAGATTTAGGGCTTAAAAGAGAAGCAGGGAAAGAATTGGGATGCAATGGACTGAAATGCTTCAGGTTGGGTTTTGTTATAATTACAATATCAGCTTTTCTGGGCTTTCTTGTTTCAATTATTTTGTTTTACAGGACTAGAAAGTTTTACAAAAGTGATATTTACAAGAAATTCAGAGAAAGTATTGGGGCCGATTTGGAAATTGATAAAGTAAATGTAAGAACAGAAGTCTCTCATCGCCAACCCCCAGCATAATTATTTTTCTATATGTTCGTTTATGGATTGAGCCAATTTTTTTTTTTCTTTTTGGTTGTATAATCAAAGTATAGAAAAAGCTAATTAGATCAGATTTTATGAAAATTTCTTGCTAAATTTAGTGTATACTTCTACTAGTGAACTAAGAGAGGAAATAATAGAATGTTTTTTAAGAGTAGAGATGGATAGAAATTCCAACTCTAATAATTTAAAAGTATTTAAATGATATAATCGTTCGAGTTATAGATGATTTCTGAATTAAATTAAATTCATACTTCATTAACATTGTTTTCTACTTTTTTTTTCAAAGATATTGTTTTCTATTTAATTTAATTCATTATAAAATTTGAAAGACTACAATTAGGGTGAATATTTGTGTATTAGTCTTTTCGTCCCATCAAATTGCCATATTTTATAAAAAAAAAAAAAAAAACTGTTCCACTAAATTATTGTGACTTTTGTAAAAAAAAAAAAAAATCCCACTAAATTGTCAGTTTGATAAATTCAATATAACATTTAACGTATATTTTTCAACTTCACCCTTTATCAAATGCCAACAAAATATTTAATAATTTACTTTATATTTTTTATTCTACACATATTATTATAATAATCTAAATTAAAAAGATATTTTTATCTAATTATTATTTTAATATTAATAATTTGTATAAAATATAATAATTTGATGGGAAGATATTATTATTATTATTAGTAGTAGTAGTATTTTGAAGGTTCATGCATAAATAAAATATTCACAAGTTCAAACGAAGCAACCGTTTGACTTCATTATTATGAACTCATGAAAAAAGCACGTGGGGGTTTGACTTTGACTGCCGCGTAAACACAAGTGTTGTGTTCGGTTAAGTGAATGGAAAATGTTTTTTTCTGACTTTTGTATTAAGTTCTGTCCAAACTGAAGAACTCAATTTCATCTGAAATACATTTGATTAATACTATAATTATGCTGATTCTGATGCCCACTACTCACTTCCCGTTATTCCTTTTTTATCCTATTTCATTAATTTCCTCATTATTTAATTTGTTCCCTTTTTTTTTTAGCTAATATTGCTTTTCTTCTAGTTGGGTTCTATTTTAGTTTTTCCATCCACACTCTATGGGTAGACATGTCTCGATCTAAACTGGAATTTCCAATAATTCATGAACAAGATGAATATTCATACTAACATATTGTAAAAAGAATAATTATAAGAATTAATATTATTCTTACATTTCTTAAATTAAAAGCATATGATTACAATATAGAAACATATGTCTCAAATTAGGCAAAGTTCCCCTTATGACATATATAATAAAATATTAATAACACGTGCTCTCTGCATCCCACTTTAAAATATTATTTTTTTATTTTATTTTATCATATTTTAAATATATTTTCTAAAATTTGAAAAATAAATGTACATGCATACTTCTATTTATTAATAACTTTATTAAATATTTTTATGACTCTTTACTTTTATTTAAAATTAAATGAAATTCTTAAAAATATATTTTTATCAATAATTATAATTTTTTATGAAATTAAGATGTTTTAATTATTTTTTTAATTTTCGTGAAAAAAAATTATCTTTTAAAGTGGAACGGAAGTGAGTACATGATACATAAATTTTTAATCAAGAATTCACAAAACATTTTCAATCAATAAATTATTTTTCACGTAAAAATTATTTAATGTATAAGTTTAAAGTTAACATGATAAATGATACATAATTTTTTGATAAAATATTTAATTCAATATAATTAGTTATTAATTATTAGTAGATCCTAATATTTTTATAGTATTCTAGAAGAACGGATATTTTATTTCAAAAGAAGAATGGATAGTTTAAACTATACCAAACTGATTCCTTTAAATTTAAAATTCAGGGCATTGATACTCCATGCCTCGTTGCCATCATTATCTCTTTCTTCACATTAATCTAAATAGTCTGCAAATTCATGTTCTCACTCTATTACGAAACTTCTATTCTTTTCTTTTTCGTTTTAGCTAGCAAATTCATGGGATCTCTTTTTTATTTTTTTAAACATAAAATTAGCGTATGTTACACCAAATTAATAATATATTGATATATAAAAAAATAATTTTTTAAACATGTTAATACATTATTGACTTAGTGCATCGCATTAAAAAAATAAAATCTTAAAACATAAAAATCCTTTTAAATATTTAGCAAAAAGTATTATATTATTTTATGGATCTATGAATTTAAATTAAATTAAAAAATAATTAAAAAAAAAAGAAAGAAAACAACAGGATATAGTTTCCACTATGATATAGCATGCGCTAGTGGCATGTCATTTTCCGAAAGGTAAAAGTCGTATATTAATTAATGACGATAGGAGTGAGCATTTCTGAGATAATAGTTGTAGTTCTACAAAATATAAATATTTCATGACCTTCCTTGTTCGTCTTGGCATCTAATGTTCTTGATAATCGATAATAATTAGGTTAATTCGATTTATCCTATATACTCAACTCTTGAAGCAAAAAGATCACGCCATGTCTCAACTAGGAGACAACATATATATTCCAACTGCAATAGACCCAAACCTCCATGAATAATATCTATAATTAATATAATTAAAAACATTGATTGAATTGAATGAAAGGCAATCTGATCGTTTAATCAAATAATTTTGGATTTGAATCCTTATGAATACAACAAACTCAGTTGAAAGAGATTTTTGCAATTGCGTTTGATAATATTTCAAGTGAAAATTAATCTGAATATGATATAATTTAAAGTTACATTCCATCAGTATATATTTGATTAAAATGCGACACTAAAAATACCAAAAAAATATCTATAATTAATTGAAACCACTCTTCAAAATTTTATTTTATTTTCCTATTAAATACTGTTCACACAGCAGTTGTGGAGAATATTGAGCCTTCTGAATATTGCCAAACCATACCCAACTGAAACACCTCTTTGCTACCCAAGTGTTTGGAGCTTAGGACTTTGTTAGGTAGCGTCTGGTAATTAGATAGGTTAACACAATTTTCGAAATCAATTTCTAAATATCAAGTATTTTTAAATATTTATTTTTTAGATAGGCTTATTTGGAAGCAATTTAAATTAATAGAATTAGTAAATTTTCAATACTAAATAATTAAAAAAAAATTAATCTAAGTAAAAGAGTGAAATTCAAACATTATAATTTGTTGATGATTAGAATGATTAAGTCAATGACAATTTCACTGTAGCGATATGTCTTTTTAATGCAAAATAAATCTTCATTTATAATATAAAAAATATAAATAAATTTATAAAATTTAAAAGCAAATAAAATATACGAAACTAATGAAGTTGCTGAAATATATTTCTGAATTTTTTCAAAAAAAATAGATAATGATAATATATCGTGAGCAATCCGACTTTCAATGAAAAACTCATTTTATCTGTTGTCTACGAAAAAATTTATTACAGAAAGAAGAAAACTTCCATAAATGAAGATAATAATCTTCAAATATGAAGAACAAACTTGCATTATAAAAAACTTAAATTGCATTCAACATTAGTTAAATGAGCAAAATTTATAAAAACATAAATAAGATTTAGATAAATACAAAAATCAAATTTAAAATAAAAAATTTAGATATTAATTTATTGAGATCAAAACAAAAAAAATCAAATATAAATAAAAAATAACGAATAAAATTAAAATTTTAGATGTATACTGATCTGAAAATTATTACAGAAATACTTAAAAAAATAAAAAATACATAAAAATTGAAAAATATAAATTTAATAAAAGAGCAAAATGAAAAGGAGAGGGAATGTCGTCCGTAAATAAATTGATGACAGTTCTAAAATTAGATAAAAAAAACTTTTGAATTAAAGGAGAAAAGAAGTCACGGATTCTTTCATTTTATTTATTTATTTATTTATACCTTATTTTTTAAAAGGGCAGGATTTTTGCTATCAAAATTTAAATCCCAAATAAATATTGGATCCAGGACCTAACGTTCTAGCGTAATATCGGCCTAGTATTTGGATCAATTTTGTCTTCATATTGGAGCGGTTACATACTAACCGAAAGAAAAAAAACGTTTTAGAAATTTAAGGTTACGTAATCATCATATTATTTTGAAATTTACGTACCACAATAATCATTTTTATTTTTTTTCTAAATCTGATTTAAATAAAATTCATTAACCGAGCCAAAATAGATTATCACTATATTAAATTAATTAAAAAATAAATAGAATGTGCATACTTGTTAATATTTTCTCGTCACATTGCATGCAACCGGGTTATAATTTTCAACAGATAAATCATGAGGAAAATGATTTGCATGAAATTTCTTATCTACAATTACCAGATATTTTGTCTTAAAGTTGTTGTTGTACTTTATTATTATTATTATTATTATTAATAAAGTTTAACCATATATGACGACAAAATCCGTTCCTGAATTTTAACGTTTTTTTTCATTTAATCTCTGAACTTTCAAAATTATACATTGAATTTCTGAACTTTTCGAAAATTACACATTAAATTTAAAATAAACGGTACAAACGATAGTATAACACAAACTCTATTAAAATTGTGTGCATTTAACGTCCATTTGAACGTAATATGTTATAATAGGTAAGTTTAGGGATCCAATATATTCTAATAAATAAGTTGGATCCAATGTATAATATATGGACTCAATGTATTTTATTCCTATATGGACCCTAGCTAGTTGATGTGTGCGGTGTAAAAATAAGTGTTCAATACACAAATTCTGCTATTTCAACGAATCATTTAGCTTTTTAAATTTAAATTAAATTTTCTGTCATACAATGGGTCCTTAAATGTGAATGTAAAATCATTTTGCCTCCGAGAAAAAGAAATGTTTCACATGAGCATTTAAAAAGAACAAGTAATTTTTCGAAAAATTTAAATGATAAAATGACCTATATTTACAGGTTCAATGGTGATCAAACATAAAACAAAACTGAGTTATAGCAACGCAGTGCGTGTGGTTGATTTGTGTGGCGTAAAACAAAGCTATGGAATCATATATAGATAACTCGTGTAGTGGCCTATCACTTTCTCACATCATATAATTGGACATGCGCAACAAAACGCGGACCAGCCTCGTCATGTCTTTCTATATATATCGATGCTGTCTTAACAAGTATTTCCATCAATAATTACAAACTCTTCAATCTTCCCAAAGCCACATAACAAAATGGTGTCTGCCAATTCCGCCACCGCCGGCGGTTCTGGGTGGAGAGAGATGAAAGTTTTCATCTTCAGAGTGCTTCTTGGGCGGTGGTTCATGGTCTTTGCTTGCCTCTTGATCATGTCTGTAGCCGGTGCTACTTACATGTTTGGTCTTTACTCCAGTGACATCAAAACTTCATTGGGGTATGACCAGACTACCCTCAATTTGCTTAGTTTCTTCAAAGATTTGGGTGGCAATGTTGGGATTTTGTCTGGGCTAATCAATGAAGTAACCCCACCATGGGTAGTTCTTTCAATTGGAGCAGTCATGAATTTCTTTGGTTACTTCATGATTTGGCTTGCTGTAACCGGCCATATTGCTAAGCCAAAAGTGTGGCAGATGTGTCTTTATATCTGCATAGGAGCAAATTCTCAGGCATTTGCTAACACTGGAGCTCTTGTTACCTGTGTAATGAATTTCCCAGAGAGCAGAGGCAGTGTTCTTGGTTTGTTAAAAGGCTTTGTTGGGCTAAGTGGAGCTATTCTGACTCAGCTTTACCATGCTTTTTATGGAGAGAATTCTAAAGCTCTTATCTTGCTAATTGCTTGGCTTCCTGCTGCCGTTTCTTTCATTTTCCTTCGTACAATTCGTATAATCAAATTCAAATCCAATCCCCAATCCAATGAGCTCACAGTTTTCTTCAAATTCCTCTATATCTCACTTGCTCTTGCCGGTTTTCTCATGGCTTTAATTATCGTCCAAAACAAGTTCAGTTTCACCAGAATTGAGTACATTGGCAGCGCTTCTGTTGTCATTTTCTTGCTTTTTTTCCCTCTGGCAATCGTCGGGAAAGAAGAATTTGATCTATGGAAGAGCAAGAAATCAGAACTGAACAATCAATCTCAAGTAAAAATCGCAACTGAAGATCCTCCATTACCATCACAGCCACAGATTGAAGCCAATTCACCTAAAGAAAAGATAACTTCTTGCGCAGAAAACATTTTCAAGCCGCCAGCAAGAGGCGAGGACTACACAATTTTGCAAGCACTATTCAGCATAGACATGCTGATTCTCTTCATAGCATCAACTTGCGGCGTTGGCGGCACATTAACAGCCATAGACAACTTAGGCCAAATTGGGAACTCACTGGGCTATCCAACTCGTAGCACAACAACATTTGTTTCACTTGTTAGTATATGGAATTATCTCGGCCGAGTCGTGGCTGGTTTCTCCTCTGAATTTCTACTAAAAAAGTACAAAATCCCACGCCCTCTACTCTTCACAATCACACTGCTTCTCTCTTGTGTTGGGCATCTTTTAATCGCGTTCGGTGTCCCAAATTCTCTCTACTTTTCCTCGGTGATCATTGGATTCTGCTTCGGAGCACAATGGCCATTGATGTTTGCTATAATATCCGAAATTTTCGGGCTCAAGTATTACTCAACACTGTACAATTTTGGTTCAGTAGCCAGCCCAGTCGGGTCGTATATTCTGAATGTGAAAGTGGCCGGGCATTTGTATGATAAAGAAGCAGTAAAGCAAATGGAGGCTTTGGGGCTTAAAAGAGAACCAGGGCAGGACTTGACATGCAGCGGTGTGCAGTGCTATAAAACCAGTTTTCTTATAATCATAGCAGCAACATTATTTGGGTGCTTTATTTCCTTCATTTTGGTGCTGAGGACCAAGAAATTCTACCAAGGTGACATTTACAGAAAATTCAGAGACGAAAATTCTACCAAGGCCGTGGAGAGTGGTACAAGTTTAGCTGAAATTGGCAAAGAAACGAGACCCCAAGCTACCGTGAAGGCTGACACTGGAGAAAATTCTGATGTTGTTACTACTCGTGCTGCTGCAATTGCTAGTTAAGTTTTTATTTAGATCTAATTGTGTATGTAATCATTCACGGAACAAGTTAGATAATACAATGCAAAGTCATTTTTGACATTAGTCGTAAATTTATACTGCTTTAATATTAAGGAATTGTAAACTGTTGGATACTATTATTTTCTTCGAATAATATCTGTTATTTTCTTCGAATTTAGTCCTTTTTATTTGTATTGGAAAGCCCTTTTTAGCTGGGCTTGTGTACTGATCTAAACTGAAAGGCCCAATTGAAGAAAAAAATACGAAATTTATGTCCAAAAGCCCTTTATACCCGAGTTTATGGGCCGATCGAAACTAGAATGGCCAGTTAAAGATTCATCATAGTATCTAATACTAGCCCGAAAAAATGAATTTTGTAAGTTATATATATATATATATATATATATATATATATATATATATATATATATATATATATATATATATATATATATATATATATATATATATATATATATATATATATATATATATTGTAATTCTGATCGGAATGAGATATTATAAAGATAAATTTTTTTAATATTAATTGTTGTTATTCATAAAATTTGAATTCGATATTTTTTTTTAAAGAGAATAGGTATTGAATCAACCGATATTAGAATTTTAGAATGGAAAAAATTCAATTAGAATTTTGTGCAAAACAGTTATCAAAATTCTCTTTTGTGGAACTAGCTAGCCTTTAGTTTATTGTCCTTCATACACCTTAAAACTTTTTTAGTTTTTAATTTTTTATAGATAAGGGAAAAAAGAGTGTAGACTCAAACATGATAAAAATATTGGAGTTATAAGAATTCTATAACTTTCAACCCGACCTTCACTTGGAGAAATAACACATGGTAAGAGCAATTTGATTTTCAACAGGACATTCTATTAGGGTTGAGAAAAAAAACCGAAAACATGGTTAACCGTAAAATCGATCCAAAATCGAACCAATTTTTACTGTTAATAGAGTCGACAGACTCGGTTACAGTTTTTAATTTTTATATTTTTTATTAATGATTACGATTTAGATTTTTAGGTACCGATTAATCGGTTTATATATATATATATATCTTCAATTTTTCTCTATTTCTCTCTAAAATTTACATAAAATAATACTTTATAATATATTTAAATTATATTTTTATTTTTATACCTTAATTTTTGTATATTTTTCTATAAAATTTATATAATACTTTAAACTAAATTTATATTATATAATTCTATTTAATTATATAGCAATATTTATATATAGTATACAATTAACTTTTATATATATTTTTTTTATTGGTTAATCAAATCGAAATCGATGAACTATTTAACCGAATATAACGGACTGGTTAATTATTAGTAATTTTGAAAAATCAATATTAATTGACTGATTAATTTTTTTGCTCATTTCTGCACTCTATCTAAATCCATCCGTTTGTTTTTTTATAAACAGTACTTTTTTTATAATTTTTATTTAGGCTAAATTACTAATTTTAATGATTAGTCAATGATATATATATATATATATATTACTAATTCATGGTAATACTGGTGACCATCAAAATTCCGCGTGAAATATTTTTTTCCCATAAGATCTTCTATACATACCAAGTCAACAGTCAAGGATGTCATATTGTCACTATATTATTATTATTAATTAACATGTTTCGATATAGTTTTCGATTCCATCATCATTGGAAAGCCGATGATTTCTTCCAATTATAGTTTGCATTTATGGGAAGGGATGGCAACAAGGAACTACAAGTCAGAGAAATCGGATTTAGTTTATATTTGGATTATATATATAAGAATTTGAGGTAATTAATATAATTTATATGGAATTAATAATGCTTAATCACTCGTGCATCTCATTATATTGGCACCACCGAACTATTTGACCCGGTGGGACTTAGACAGATGTTTGAATTTGTACATGCTAATAAGATATTTATTGGTTAATTATTTTAATGTCCATTGATGATTCATTAATTTTGAGTACTTTAAAAAAAAAAAATTCAACCCCGTAATTGTTCCCTCTAATTTCTTATTAAGGAAATATAGAGCTAATTAGTCCACGAAGACATCATTAACATTACAAGCAGATAATGTAAAATTGATCATAAGGTAGGTAGTTTATGTTAAATTTACGAGCACACATACAATTAAATATTACACCGTTCGTCCAATTTTAAAATGTATTTTTCTCTATTTTAGTTTGTTCCACTCTAAATATTATTTTCGAAATTCAAGTGATATGTTTACATGTATACCCATATTTATTATATAACTTATTAAATATTTTTTTATTACTTTTTATTTTTAATTAAAATTAAATGAAATTTTCAAAAATATAAAATGATATTTTTGTCAATTACTGTAATTTTTTTATGAAATTAAGGTATTTTAATCATTTTCTTAATTTTAGTGAAAAATATAAAAGTACATCTTAAAATGGGAAGAAAGGAGTAATATTTAATGAAATAAAAAATACTTATGGAATAAATATAACTTTTATTCCTTAATTATTTGAAATAGGACGATTTTATTTCTAAATATTTTTATCATTTTTTATATGTAAAATTTTCAAATTAAAACCTTATATATAATACCACTAGTAATTCATTTTATAAGTAAATATTACTTCAAGAACGAAATTCTATATATTTTAAAAGGTATATGAATAAAATCTCTAAATTTCAAATAATTCGAAGACAATAATACGAGGAGTAAACTCATGCTATTTTAATATTTAAAAGATAAAAATGACATTTATTCCTATAATCATATATGATAATATTTATACATGATAATATAAAACAAATTGATGCACCATAATAATATGATATTGAACTTTCAACTCCGAAACAACCAACGATGACTTGGTCGGCTCTTCATTTCTTGTTTTACCAAAGATTCAATCCTCATAAAATTGACTTATTAGCTACAATAATTCATGGCTACCAATTAATTCCACTAAGTCAATATATACCTACAACATTAACACCATGTCGTGTCCTTGTCCCTATCTAAAATTTTCAATCCTAATCTGTCTCTCTTTTTTTTTTTTCTAAATATGAAAAATAAAATTAAATTAATGAACTTATTTAGCTTTAAATTATTTTACTCTATTTCATTAAGAATAAAATAAATATACTTTATAGTTTATATGGTATCATTCTCTTTTGTTCCTTTTTCATTCATTACTATAAATTTAACCAAAAAGATAATTATTTTTCCTCTTTTAAGTGTAGCTAACCACTTCCTACGGAAAAAGGAAGTATATAAACAACCATGATATTGGAAGGCAAAAAATTAAGTATTTATGTACGTTATTATTGTTAAAATCTTTTATTTACTAGGTGATTCGTTGAAATTACTTTTAAAATTATTGTTTACATTGGATTTATAATTTTCTTTATCAATTGAATTTATAAAATCCCACATATGGTTTTAATATCGATATTAAATTATTATTAATTCGGTGCAAATAAATATTGAATATATTATAGGTATACATTTGCAAAATAGATCATAAATTTCGTTTTTTTTTTTTAATGATGATTAGATATAAAAATGGTCACACTCACATTCTATTGAATATATTAAAAGGTTTCATGTTCGGACTTTTATGCAATATTCATATTTTTTTCCTTTAAACTAACATTCATAATTCTATATTTTAATTAATAAAAATTATTTTTTTGCCATATTCTGTTTAATTAGAAGCATAAGCTATTAAAACGTGATAAATGTATTTTTACTTAACTATAAGCCTATAATAGATAGTCTTTTAGATAAAATCATATTTCCATGTATAACATATCAAACCAAATTTGTGTTATGATTAATATAAATTACTTAATTTCAAGAAAAAAAAAAGAGAAAAATATAAATTACTTAACTTCATAAAAAATATTATATTATGATTTTATTACGAGCCACATGTATTAATAATAATAAAAAAAAGAATATGAGACCCAGTTTATTAATATTTCTAATTTTATGTTTATTCACAATTAATTAAGAAGAAGATAAGATGATCCATTGTAGATATTAATTAAAGCTTTTTTATTGTTATTATTAATGCAATCATTGCATTACAAATATTATTTTCCCTCTTTTATGGAGTATTTATTTTCCTTAATTATCCCTACACACTTCTCTCTCTCTCTCTCTCGTCCATCTCTAAAATTATCTGTTTTCTCTTCTCTGATCATTTCTCTCTATTGCTTTCTCTCTCTGCTCCCGGTGTTCTCAGATTAATCTCCACCGCCCGATCAGCTTACCAGCGTTCCGGCGATCGCTTTCAAATGACTCGTTTTCTGGATTCGCTTAAGTTCAGACTCTTCCTCGGTTCGTTTCGCAATTTGGTAAAATACCTTTCTAATTCATATCTTAGATCCATTTGCTTGTGATTTCTCATGGCTGGATCAATCATTTGATTTGCTTTTGATCCTTTCCCCCATGTGCTTATTAGTCCATGTATGCCGATCCATTGAAATTACCTCTACCTCCAACGCCTGGATCACCGCCTCTTTCCATTCTAATAATCCTACGGTCCAATTCGATTGAAGGTATTGCTTTTAGGGTTAGGGTTTGTTTGAATTGAGAAATGTTGAAGAAAATTATTAAAGCTGGGCATAAGAAGCCCTCGAAATCTGATGGTAATGATTTTGGGTTTGGGCCAACTGGTACCCGAAATAATGGGTCGGGACCTGGATCAAATGTGGTGGTTAACCATGCTTCTCGTACTGCCCCTGGCCCAGCGAGTCTGGTCCCCGGAACGGCAGTTGTGACTCCGCCGCCGATGAATTCGGTGGAGCCCCTCCCCCTCTTCCGGGATGTGCCCGTATCGGAGCGACAAAACCTATTTCTGAGGAAGCTCCAAGTTTGTTGCTTTCAATTGGATTTCAGCGATACTTTGAAATCTGTCCGAGAGAAGGAAATCAAAAGGCAAACGCTTTTGGAATTGGTGGATTTTATTCAATCCGGGTCGGGAAAAATCACAGAGGCCTGTCAGGAGGAAATGATTAAAATGGTTTCTGTGAATATATTCCGTTGCTTGCCCCCAGCTTCTCATGAGAACACTGGACAAGAAGCTGCAGATCCTGAAGAAGAGGAGCCTTATTTAGAACCTTCATGGCCGCATTTGCAGCTTGTTTATGAGCTTCTTTTGAGATATGTTGTGTCATCTGACACTGACACTAAGGTTGCCAAGAGGTATATTGATCATTCCTTTGTGTTAAAGCTGCTTGATTTGTTTGATTCCGAGGACCCGAGAGAAAGGGAGTATCTTAAGACCATTCTTCACAGGATTTATGGCAAGTTCATGGTGCATCGCCCATTTATTAGGAAGGCCATAAATAATATATTTTATCGGTTTATATTCGAGACTGAAAGGCATAGCGGAATAGGAGAACTGTTGGAGATTCTAGGGAGTATCATAAATGGGTTTGCATTGCCTATGAAAGAGGAGCACAAGTTATTTCTTGTAAGGGCACTTGTACCACTGCATAAGCCAAAACCAATTTCTGTGTACCATCAGCAGCTATCTTACTGCATTGTCCAGTTTGTTGAAAAGGATTACAAACTTGCAGATACGGTTATAAGGGGTTTGTTGAAGTATTGGCCTCTGACTAATTGTCAGAAAGAGGTTCTCTTTCTCGGAGAACTTGAAGAAGTACTGGAGGCAACACAGTCGGCAGAATTTCAGCGCTGCATGGTTCCTCTTTTCAGACAAATTGCTCGTTGCCTCACTAGCTCCCATTTTCAGGTTTGTGAGCATTACCCATCTTCCCCTAGCAATGTTTTTAATTAACATAATTTGGTATGCTAGAAACCTGGAGAATGCGTTCCAGAGGTGCCTGAGATCTATTATGTATTGAAATTCACAAAGATGAATTTTGTTGCTTCTATGATAACAAATGATTGTTAATATTTTCCACCCATTTATATGTGTTGTTTTCTTAATTATTGGTTTCTTTTTGGATGCCATATTGTCCACTTCCTGATTCATGCCCTGTCCATTTTACATTACCTGTCTGCTGCTAATTATAAATGCTAGAATTGATATTGTTATAAGTTTATTCATAATTATGTGTTGGCCTCAAATTTGTAATATTATGGGTTTGGTAATTCATACTTGTTTTCTTCTTGTTGCAAATGCTATACATTCACTTGTCTGGCATCCTCTTGAAGAGTTGGGAGAAGAAAAAAGTTACTCCATATTTATGTGGGAAATTAATTTTTTTTAATGGTAGTCATCTTCTTTGCATTTCAGGAGTTGGGTGAAGGAAAAATTTACTTTTTCTGGAATTTAATATTTTAAGGTAGTTATCTAATTTACATTAACTTACCAATGATTTGGTTATGCGATTTTGTTGGTTACTCTTGCAATCAGGATGTAGGATGACACAAAGCTGCACATCCAGTCAGTTGATTTATTAGCGGGTCCTAATGGATAAGAAGGCTTTATCTCTTTCTTATGTCATATAGCTATAAACATATTTATTCGAATGCTTATTTTATTATTTGATTTCCTCTGCTACTAAATTGGAACTCTGAGTCTCTTGGCTGCTTGCAGCTGACGGTGTTCATTATTTTTGTATCTTATCTTTTTGTCATTGGCTTTTATCATGCTTGTTAAGGTTTCCCTGAGCAGTATACTTAGGATTGAGCTGTTAATTTTGAAATAATATTGTGAGTAGTGTTTTTAGATTATTTGTTGTTCCATTGGCTTTTTCTTACCTTAAGTCAAGTTTGGATATACATGGGCTTCAATGTTCCTTAACTATGTGGCTTGCCTCATTATTGGAAATTGTTCCTCTATAACTGTTCCTAAGACTCCACAGATATACTCTGTAAATTTCTAGGTTTGATAAACAAGCAGGTCATGAGCAACTGGGACCAGTACTTTCTTTTCTTCCCTTTATTATTTGCTCATCACCATTTACAAATTTGGTTGTCCTATTATTGTCATTGGATTTATTCTCTTTTTTTTTTTAAATTTTTTTTAAATGAAGTTTTTGGAGCATTGTTTTCCCGTGTGATGATTGGCTTGCTCTGTTGTCCAGGACACTTTTGCATCTATGAGCTTTCTAAGTTTTAGCAATTATAGAGTCCGAGAGTAGTGAAACATCTTTTCTTTAACATTACGATTTCTCCTCCATACTATTATTAGCTGGGTAGAAATGTGCTTACAACTTGTAACTTGTTATTGCTACTAGCCACTGCTTCTTGATTTGTACTTCTATTATCATTTGTGTTTTGCAAATATTTTTCCCTGTAAGATCAATGGTTAGCAGCTTTGTTGATAACAAACCACAAATTTGTATTATATGTTTTGAAATGGACCATGTTTCCTTGATTAGGTCATGTGATTGCATCTTATTTTCCTCAAGTTTTCCCTTCTGCCAAAGTTTCTGCTAAGTTCCAACCTGCCTATTTTAGAGCCTGTCATCCACTCTCATAAAAAGATTTTGGCTTGTTGAAGCAGCAGTTGATGTTTAAGCTGTTCTTTGATGTGGCATCACAAAACTGTCATGAATGCTTGTTTCAGGTCTTCCCTGGTGTAAAAGTGACGACAAGATCGCATATCGTAATGCATTCATCCTTGGCTATGGGCTGCCTTCCAGACTTATTATAGGAACCTTAATAGATATAGAAGTCAACCTATTTAGCATAAAATTGTAGTGACATTCTTTTCTCTTGGCTTTAAAAATTTGTGCTTAGACAAAATATGTGCTGCAGGTTGCAGAACGGGCCTTGTTTTTATGGAACAATGAACATATAGTGAGCTTGATTGCTCAGAATCGAGGTGTCATTTTGCCAATTATTTTCGAGGCATTGGAGAAGAATATCCGGAGTCATTGGAACCAGGCAGTTCATGGGCTTACAGTTAACGTTCGAAAAATGTTCTTGGAAATGGATGCTGAATTGTTTGAAGAGTGTCAGAGGCAATATAATGAGAAAGAGTCGAGGTCCAAAGAGGTCGAGGAGCAGAGGGAAATGACATGGAAGAGATTGGCTGATTTTGCAGCGGAGAGAGGAGGAGATGATATGGTAACTGTTTAACTGATTTCTGAGGGTTGGGTGATCCACCATACTACATAAAAAAAAAAAAAATGTATGGATGGGAGACCATGCCAGTGCTCGTCCCCATTTTGTTGGCATTCTTTTTCATTTTTTTTCTTTTTCTTCTATTTATTTTGTCTTAAATCCAATCCTTTAAGATATCAGATATAGCAGTCATAATGTAATTTAAAATGTATTGAATTTGTTAGTAATGTGCTGCGCATGAAGAATGATGTATGGCCTTTTCTTTTCTTCGTCGCATATTTTGTTTTTGTTTTATGATAGAGAACTATTTATCCCGTTGGTAGGTAAGAGAGTTAATATTTTCATCTTTGGATAAAGAGCTGAACATTCTTGGGCTTAGATCATCTTTGTTCGATGAATGTAATTTTAGCATATTACCACATTCTATGGCTTAAAGATACTTTGAATTCTTTTTCATGAAAAAGGTAAAACTGAATTTCAGTAAGGAATATTCTTTGTAAATATGCAAGATATCTATAAATAAAGATGTACATTTTCTAATTATTATCTTCAATCTTTTTTCTGATATAGCAAAGCTGTGTAGTGGTCGAGTTGGGGTTTTGCAGGCCCTTACATATGTGTGTGAATTTATGCATTAGGAACTGGTAACTTTTTTTGTTTTTAAGTCATTCTATATATGAAATTCACTTGTCTGTTTAATTTAGATTCGTAAATAATTTTGTTTAATTTGAATTCACATCACATAAAGATTAAAAATTAAAAGAAACCCTTTATTTTTTTTAAATGAAAAATTTTATGGATCCGATCCAATAAAAAGAAAATCCTTTTGCAATAACTATTTTAATTCTGTCAACGCAAAATCTGGAGGGGTGAGGAGAGGAACTTCAAAAGCCAGAAATTATCCAATTTTCTTATCAATTTTGGCAGTTTCTTCATCATCCTCGCTCCGTTCGCTCCTTTAACAATCTATTCTAAATCTCCATCTCTATTTACCTTCAGCCTTCCATATCCATATATATAACATTACCCACAAAACCCTATCCATGACACCAACAATGGCTAAAAGCAGAGGACGAGCTCAGCTTCAGACGGATGCTCCGTGGAGAGCCTCAGCTTCTAAATCCGTTCCTAAAATTCATCGCTCTCCCCCACTTCGCGTCTCTACTCACGCCCTCTCCGTCATGAAGGTCTCTCTCTCTCTCTCTGCGTGTTACTTTTTTCTCTTTCATTCTAATTTTGATTAATCTTTTTAATTCTCCGATTTCTATAGCACCCTAATCCTGTTGGGAGTGGATTGGCTACGGAAGCTATCGTTGAAGCCGCCGGCCCTGATTGTATAGTTCCCGGCCAGATTACTCCCGTCCGATTACTCGGTGTAAAGGTTGCTTCTTTTATATTTAATTCTTTTATTTTCGGTGCTTTTGCTCTGGGTTTTAAATTTTTAGTTTGGTGGAATGTTCTGTTCTCCTTCTTTCCCTGAGCAATTCTATTCATGGCATTTCATTTTACAATTTTTATCATTAATCAGTGAGGATTAGAAAGTCCTAACTTTGTTGATATGCTTGCTGAGTTCAAGTCAATCAAATATCTTGCATTTAATGTTCTATGCAAGCTTCGCAAAAACAAAATTACGATGTGCTTAATTTCCTTGTTTAAATTATTGCACAAATAACTAGCTTTTTCTTTTTCTTTTTTGTTACTTCAACATATTTCCCTTCTGTTATTATTTATTCATGGTTTCTTTGTGGCTTTGGTAGGTTTGGCCTATAGAAGTTGACCTGAAATTTATTGAACCGGTTGGACGAGAACTTAAGCTTCTTGGAAAGGTAATGTTATTATTTATGGTTAAACTCGATTCTTACAATAATGGACTAGATTGGAGTCAATCATAACTATAAGCATTATTTAGAATTGTAGAACCATCAATATTTTTAAGAATTTCAATTCCATCGCACCAAAGTTATGCATGTCGCAACAAATTGGTGGAAAAGACACCTTCTTTCAGTTGCTGATCCTTCAGATTATTAGATATAACCCTGTAATTTGAAAGAATCTAGTCCTTTTTGGGGTTAACAGAAGGCCTGCTCCTCATGGTCTTGGGACATTTCAGTTCAAAAGAAGCTTGATATTACTATCTTAGAAAGGGAAGCAGAATAAAGCTTATTTCAAGATTAATATAACAATGCTATGATTTACTGTTAATGCGTATCTGGGGAATATAGACTTGAAGTAACAGTGTAACATTACAGTCTCTCCGTTTTCAAGGGAGCTGGAAAACAATCGATCCATGGTTTTAGTGGCCTGATAGATGAGATGAGTGTGCTAGTCTGTTTTTCGATAATGCCACAGATAGAAACCATTTTATTATTTGGTATCACCGTACAAGGTTCTGGAGTGAACTTACAAATCCATGTCAGGACCTATGTCCATTGGAGCAAGATCCTAAATAGCTGGGTTATATCAGCAGCAATTAGTAACCTAGAAATTGAGAGAAAGGGAAGGAAAACACGAGAAAAGGAGATGAAATTAACTGAATTCTTTGTTAATTTGTTAGCTCATATGCCTTGTTACAATCAACAACCATGGCTCTGGATAAAATTCAAAGCTATCTATCTAACAGAATAACTAATCGTTGTGACTACTGGGTCAACCTCTCTCGTTGGCTACTTATTCCTGCTTTTAGTGCCCATATGCTTTGATTGTCTGCTTCTCTACTGTAGCATTTACAGTTCAACAACAATGCGAAATGATTTTCAATGTTGTGTTGTCAAATCCAATGGACAGTCTAATTTGATACATTCAATGATTAAGAAGAAATATAAGAATCAGTATCAATAGATCTCATTAGTTTCCTATTTTCTTAGATATACATGATGCGGCTTGAGTTGCATTTTTATTATATATAGTAATTGGGTTTAATAGGAGAACAAATTTTGAGACTATAGAGCATTCAAATCTATGTTTCTGTTTCTGTTTTTGCATTAATGATTTTAATTCTGTTCTATATGCAGTTCATGGATAATGCAGTCAACCTGATGAACAAGTCCTTTATTGATCGGTAGGAGTGTGGGGATTTGGTTTAGTGCTGGCAGATTCAAGTTTGGGTTAAAAGCAGAGACACTGTAAATAAGATCTCCCATGATAATATCTTCTTATGCTGATTCTTGCTCTAATTATAATATCAAAGGCGAGAAGGTAGAAGAGTCGAACACACTGCATGTTGACGTTGAGAGGTTTTTGCTTCTTGAGTGTTCTTTTGGCTCTAATGTTGTTACAGTTTTGTTCTCATTAATTTCTGCTGCATGGATATATCTGAGTCCCATGTTTAATACATAGGAATATTATTTTAGTTTAACCTCATGATCCACACTGGTCATATTTTTCTTTATTTAACATCTGTCTCGCACCCATCTCGTGGCATCTACAACCCCAATAGGTAAGGCACTGAAATCACGTTGCTTGCAGCAAGAACAGTACCGTGCTGATTCATCCTGCAATATAGACGTGACATGCTGTGAGGAGCTTTGCCACGACAAATGGATGCACTTGTTTTTGAGGTAGAATTAGCCTTAATAGTACCAAATGGTGATTTTGATCATGGCAGATGAATGATAATCTTTTTATATGACTCTATATGTGACTGTGTTCTCAATGTGCTTGAAACGACATCGTTTCTAATCATAGCTTTCCAGGCCCCACTGGTGGAATGGATCATAGCCTATACTAAAACCCAAAATCAATTGAATCCATCATTTTAAATGCTTCTATTATTGCTCGTATCGATAAACAGGTGAACTGTCTTAAAATTCCATTCTTCAGCTTTGCTTTTACTTTATGTCTATAATGAAAATTATTTTCATTTGGGATTTAATTTCTAATTAATTTTTCTTTTTAGTAATAAGAAATGAAATGTAGTTCAGTCAAATTCTATCAAGTTTCCTTCAATATGCAAGTTGATTGGAATAGTATGGGCCATAAACTATGCAAGAATAAATTTCAATGGAGCATGGAGGAATTAGATTTTGACTTTATGATAGCTAAATTAGCTAAATTTAAAAAAGTTGAGTTTCTAACAGATTGATTATAGTAACCAAATTACATCTAATAATCGAGATTAGGCTAAGCATTTTACTGTGAAATCGCCATATCTTACTTGAAATCGAATTGCACCCATTACATACCAAGCACATGCCTATTATATATGCTCTAAAAATCTAAAGAAAAAAGGTAGAAAAAGATATGGATAGAGATACAGATTAGGGGTTTCCTACTACCTTCCAAACCACTATCTTAATCCTTCAATATTTTTTAAGGAACTAAATAATCTCTTTTAGTTCTTTTGAATCATTTACATTAAACAAAAGCTAAAATATTATCATGCTAATTATCACTCATAAAACATGAACATAATTGTGCTCATTTAAAAAGAAAAAGTACCGACATATATCTATTTAGGTAGTGTTTTTTAACCTTGAAAAAATTGGGATGGAAAAAAAATAGAATTATTTCAACATTTCCGACCTTTACAAGCATTTGTTAAAAAAAATTAACTATCTATATCTTGAAAAATCAAAATATACATATCTTGATATATGATTAATATATGCATTCATATACTTTGTTGGATAAGTTAAAAAATTAAAAAAATATATTTTTAATTCATTCCAAACAATTTAACAAATAATTAAAAAAAAAATTCGGAATATTTTTCAGTCTTATCTTAACTATTCTATATTTTAGTCCGGAAAGCATTTCAGTTTTATTTTAAAACTTTTTATTTGAATCGATTTAACAAACACTACCTTATGTGTTGGATTTCATAAAAAAAATAAAAATAAAAATAAAAATAAAAAGCAACTTAAATCCACCGGAAATCTAGCCCAAATCCGGCCATGAAGAAGTCTAACCGGTAGATTTCTAATAAAGGAAACACCCCCTATGGAAAAAAATTAATATTAGAGAGAGGAAAATAGAGAAGAAATGTGTAATTTTGAGAGTTTAAAGAGCTTAGTTTAAAGGTCTATTACTGATGAAGTAACATCAGTTACATGCAATTTGAGAATTCAATAATGATAACGTTTGGAAAAGAGATCAGAGAACCCGGATGAGTAACTTCAATTATCAATCCAGATCAATATTGCTAACAGTAGGACAATGGTAGTAAAAGAATAGAGAAAGCTAAGAAAATAAAGACAAAGCTGGTGATGCATAAAGGCTAAGCTAGTTCGAAGTCATATAGATCTAAAGGTGGAGTTCCCACAAAGCTAGCTAGTGTTATCCACGTATAGTTTTGTCCATGTAAAGATTTTCTGGTCATCTTCACTTTTTTAATCCCCTCGGCCTACACTTTTCCCACCCTTTTCTGCTACTATAAAAACACTCTACAACAGATTTTTTCACACACTACTCCAAATAACCATCAATGGCTCCTCAAGAATCAGCTGTTCATGGAGATAATCTGCGTAAAGGGCCTTGGATAGAGGAAGAAGACGAGCAATTAGTCTCTTTCGTTACCATTTTTGGTGAACGAAAATGGGATTTCATCGCAACTGCCTCTGGTAATTAATGTCTAGTTACAGCTATAAATATCCCTAGAGAAATTGCTGGCCACCACTGCATGCCAACTCTTTCCGTATAGAATTTAAAATAGTTTGATAATTGCAGGACTAAAGAGGAGTGGGAAGAGTTGCAGGCTAAGGTGGCTGAATTACCTTCGCCCCAATCTGAAAAGAGGCCACATAACAGCTGAAGAAGAACAGATTATTGTTCAACTCCATCAGCTGTGGGGTAACAAGTAATGTTCTGAACTTAATTAAAATTTCTGTTGTTTTGAATAAATACTAATAATATAAGACATGGCATTGCAGGTGGGCAAAGATTGCTAGAAGATTGCCTGGAAGAACCGATAATGAGATCAAGAACTATTGGAGAACTCATTTAAGAAAGAAATTACAATCTCAAGAAGGTATGTATGTATATATAAATGTTCTTTTGCCATAATTCAGTTTCAAATTCTTGTTATCGCAGCTAATTTTCTCGTAATGTCTCTTGTTCTAAAGAAATAGTTTATTTACACAGGAAAGTTTGAGTTGAAACAAGATATTTCCTGCGAAAAAGGCGAAACAAGTTCCTGGAATTTGAGCACAGAAGAGTGTAATAAATCTGAGGAAGAAAAGACAGGAAGCAGAGGTTGTTGGTGGGAAGATTATGAATTATCATCAAGTTTGACGTACATGAATTCACCATACGAAAACAGGCTATATGATTGGATGTCAGAATTATCAAATGATCATGCAAATCAAGTCAAAGTTGATGGAGATTGTGGTGGTTCTGGTTCAGGTTCTTGTATGTGTTACCAGCTTGAACTGAATTCTGAAGATTGTGACATTTGCATCTTCGATTCCTTAGGCTCTCTATGGGATATGAGCTGACTTCCATCTTTTACTTCCATTTTTTTTTTTCTAATTCACATGTTGTTACTTATTTTAACTAAATTGTATATATTTCTAGTTTCATTTAATCCTTCTCCAAGTAATGCATTTATTTTGTTATTTTTTATATTATCAAATATATCGAATATGAACAGTTTGATGATAGATATGAAAATATTATTGTTAGATTCAACGTCGATATTCATTAAATTACTTTTTAAATATAAATTTTTTCAATGTTCGGTTCATAAATTGTCGAGATAAATTGCAATTAACTAATAACCAATCAAACACAAAGATGAGAGATAAGAAGAAATTAACAGTATAAAAATAATTTTTCACCAATTTGGATCGTACTATGAGTTTTTCTAGTAAGATTGCAATTTAAATTCATCAAAATTCAAGATACGATATTAACATAAACAAAATCATTGATAGAATTAAGAGAAGTAAAATCCAGAAAATGGCTAATTAGGCTTTTGAAAGATGATCATTCTATCCTGATTATGCAACAGATACAAATTTAAAATAGTAAAGTCAGCAAAAGAGATATGTTCCCTGTAATCTTGATGAGAGGAGCCATAACCTGATAAAATGCCAAAGGATAACATAATCTATCACAAGACTTAAATAAATAAAGAAAGAAAAAGCCACATTAACTGAACAAACCTTAGTTGATATCACCTGGCTGTTTTTGGAAAATAACACCTTTATTCTTCCCCTTTCTACAAAAAATAAAATAAAATAATTACCAAATTTGTTAATATAACCTACTATGGACTGCATCACCTTCAGTCCATGCGTTTCTAATCACTATAAAATCTTATAATAACATTGATTAATTGATTATTAGCATAGAATATGGATTTCTTTTGAATTAAATAATGATGAAGAATCCTAATTAATAGTTGTCAAATAGCTTAAACTAAAATGGATAAAAAGCACGTATTTTAAAATATATGGGGAACTGGATGGGGACAACATCACCAAATATCCATACATAATCCACAAGTTATATTAATTACAATATCCAAAACTAAATAAATATTTAAAGCTGATCTAAAAAAGAGTTTCTTTTTTGTAATGGAGGAGAGTTTCTCCCTTAGCCATACAGTTTTCAACATAAATTAATGCATTATTCGATATATAATATTGTTACGATATGGCCCCTAATGTGATAGAAATTAAGCTCACGCTTTCATGTTCTGTGCATGCCTTGAGCTAACACCTGTAGTAATTGCCTTTTGTATATGCATATATTATTATAATTCAGTTGCCTTTTACAAAAATTGAACGACAAGCAGGGTCTCGGGTTCGAGCCTTAGCGTACGCAAAAAATCCTTGCTGGGAGACTTACCCACCAAAGCTAGGTGCGCAACATAGGTCGGATCCGGATGTAGTCGGGGCAAAGCTCCGGTGAACCGGGTGGGCAACCAAAAAAATGAATAGAAAATAACTTAAATCAATAAAATTTTTGTTGTATGCTTTTAGACTAAATAATATAATCAAATTGCCTAAACCAAAATGCAAAACAACTCAATTAAGTTGTTTTTTTTCCCCTCAAGTTATGGTTTCTTGATGACAAGTAGTCATCAGAATATCAATTGTTGGTCTAATTAATTAATTAATGATATTAGAATTTCCCACTATATCTTGATTTCTAATCGACTCACGCATGCTCATTATCATCATATATAGGGGACGACCCAAGGCAAGAATATTACTGATAAATTATAAATTTTTATAAAAAAGGGAGAAGTGCATGTGTAGGAATGTAACGTCCCCAGATAGCCGCTCGTGAATATTGTCCGCTTTGGGCCGAGGCCCTCACGGTTTTGTTCCTGGGCAAAGTACCCAAAACGCGTCCCCAGGGTATCAGAGTGCACAGCGGCAGCTCGTGGGCCTGGCAGATACTGTCCTCTTTGGGCCCCCAAGCCAGCGAGGACGCTGGGCCTATTTAGAGTCAAAGGCTCCCACATACAGGTGGATTCAGTCAAAGGATCCCACATCGGTTGGAGAGGAGAACGAAGTAGTCCTTATAAGGCTATGGATACCTCTCCCTTGTCGAGGCCTTTTGGGGAGATCCAAAAACAAAACCGTGAGGGCCAAGGCCCAAAGCGGACAATATCGGCAAGCGGTCATCCGGGGACGTTACAGTAACGTCCCCAGATAGCCGCTCGTGAATATTGTCCGCTTTGGGCCGAGGCCCTCACGGTTTTGTTCCTGGGCAAAGTACCCAAAACGCGTCCACGAGGGTAAGGTATCCATAGCCTTATAAGGACTACTTCGTTCACCTTACCAACCGATGTGGGATATTACAATCCACCCCACCTAAATAGGCCCAGCGTCCTCGCTGGCTTGGGGGCCCAGTATTACGCTGGCACACCGATCCGGCACCGGCTCTGATACCAACTGTAACGTCCCCGGATGACCGCTTGCCGATATTGTCCGCTTTGGGCCTTGGCCCTCACGGTTTTGTTTTTGGGTCTCCCCAAAAGGCCTCGACAAGGGAGAGGTATCCATAGCCTTATAAGGACTACTTCGTTCTCCTCTCCAACCGATGTGGGATCCTTTGACTGAATCCACCTGTATGTGGGAGCCTTTGACTGACTGTAACGTCCCCGGATGACCGCTTGCCGATATTGTCCGCTTGAGTCAGTCAAAGGCTCCCACATACAGGTGGATTCAGTCAAAGGATCCCACATCGGTTGGAGAGGAGAACGAAGTAGTCCTTATAAGGCTATGGATACCTCTCCCTTGTCGAGGCCTTTTGGGGAGACCCAAAAACAAAACCGTGAGGGCCAAGGCCCAAAGCGGACAATATCGGCAAGCGGTCATCCGGGGACGTTACAGATGGTATCAGAGCCGGTGCCGGATCTGTAACGTCCCCAGATAGCCGCTCGTGAATATTGTCCGCTTTGGGCCGAGGCCCTCACGGTTTTGTTCCTGGGCAAAGTACCCAAAACGCGTCCACGAGGGTAAGGTATCCATAGCCTTATAAGGACTACTTCGTTCACCTTACCAACCGATGTGGGATCCTTTGACTGAATCCACCTGTATGTGGGAGCCTTTGACTGACTCCACCCCCCCTAAGGAGGCTCAGCGCCCTCGCTGACACATCAGGCCCGGCCCCATGGCCAACACACCGATCCGGTACCGGCTCTGATACCAACTGTAACGTCCCCGGATGACCGCTTGCCGATATTGTCGAGTCAGTCAAAGGCTCCCACATACAGGTGGATTCAGTCAAAGGATCCCACATCGGTTGGAGAGGAGAACGAAGTTGTAACGTCCCCGGATGACCGCTTGCCGATATTGTCCGCTTTGGGCCTTGGCCCTCAGCGGACAATATCGGCAAGCGGTCATCCGGGGACGTTACAGTTGGTATCAGAGCCGGTACCGGATCGGTGTGTTGGCCATGGGGCCGGGCCTGATGTGTCAGCGAGGCCGCTGAGCCTCCTTAGGGGGGGTGGAGTCAGTCAAAGGCTCCCACATACAGGTGGATTCAGTCAAAGGATCCCACATCGGTTGGAGAGGAGAACGAAGTAGTCCTTATAAGGCTATGGATACCTCTCCCTTGTCGAGGCCTTTTGGGGAGACCCAAAAACAAAACCGTGAGGGCCAAGGCCCAAAGCGGACAATATCGGCAAGCGGTCATCCGGGGACGTTACAGTAACGTCCCCAGATAGCCGCTCGTGAATATTGTCCGCTTTGGGCCGAGGCCCTCACGGTTTTGTTCCTGGGCAAAGTACCCAAAACGCGTCCACGAGGGTAAGGTATCCATAGCCTTATAAGGACTACTTCGTTCACCTTACCAACCGATGTGGGATATTACAATCCACCCCACCTAAATAGGCCCAGCATCCTCGCTGGCTTGGGGGCCCAGTATTACGCTGGCACACCGATCCGGCACCGGCTCTGATACCAACTGTAACGTCCCCGGATGACCGCTTGCCGATATTGTCCGCTTTGGGCCTTGGCCCTCACAGTTTTGTTTTTGGGTCTCCCCAAAAGGCCTCGACAAGGGAGAGGTATCCATAGCCTTATAAGGACTACTTCGTTCTCCTCTCCAACCGATGTGGGATCCTTTGACTGAATCCACCTGTATGTGGGAGCCTTTGACTGACTGTAACGTCCCCGGATGACCGCTTGCCGATATTGTCCGCTTGAGTCAGTCAAAGGCTCCCACATACAGGTGGATTCAGTCAAAGGATCCCACATCGGTTGGAGAGGAGAACGAAGTAGTCCTTATAAGGCTATGGATACCTCTCCCTTGTCGAGGCCTTTTGGGGAGACCCAAAAACAAAACCGTGAGGGCCAAGGCCCAAAGCGGACAATATCGGCAAGCGATCATTCGGGGACGTTACAGATGGTATCAGAGCCGGTGCCGGATCTGTAACGTCCCCAGATAGCCGCTCGTGAATATTGTCCGCCTTGGGCCGAGGCCCTCACGGTTTTGTTCCTGGGCAAAGTACCCAAAACGCGTCCACGAGGGTAAGGTATCCATAGCCTTATAAGGACTACTTCGTTCACCTTACCAACCGATGTGGGATCCTTTGACTGAATCCACCTGTATGTGGGAGCCTTTGACTGACTCCACCCCCCCTAAGGAGGCTCAGCGCCCTCGCTGACACATCAGGCCCGGCCCCATGGCCAACACACCGATCCGGTACCGGCTCTGATACCAACTGTAACGTCCCCGGATGACCGCTTGCCGATATTGTCGAGTCAGTCAAAGGCTCCCACATACAGGTGGATTCAGTCAAAGGATCCCACATCGGTTGGAGAGGAGAACGAAGTTGTAACGTCCCCGGATGACCGCTTGCCGATATTGTCCGCTTTGGGCCTTGGCCCTCAGCGGACAATATCGGCAAGCGGTCATCCGGGGACGTTACAGTTGGTATCAGAGCCGGTACCGGATCGGTGTGTTGGCCATGGGGCCGGGCCTGATGTGTCAGCGAGGGCGCTGAGCCTCCTTAGGGGGGGTGGAGTCAGTCAAAGGCTCCCACATACAGGTGGATTCAGTCAAAGGATCCCACATCGGTTGGAGAGGAGAACGAAGTAGTCCTTATAAGGCTATGGATACCTCTCCCTTGTCGAGGCCTTTTGGGGAGACCCAAAAACAAAACCGTGAGGGCCAAGGCCCAAAGCGGACAATATCGGCAAGCGGTCATCCGGGGACGTTACAGTAACGTCCCCAGATAGCCGCTCGTGAATATTGTCCGCTTTGGGCCGAGGCCCTCACGGTTTTGTTCCTGGGCAAAGTACCCAAAACGCGTCCACGAGGGTAAGGTATCCATAGCCTTATAAGGACTACTTCGTTCACCTTACCAACCGATGTGGGATATTACAATCCACCCCACCTAAATAGGCCCAGCGTCCTCGCTGGCTTGGGGGCCCAGTATTACGCTGGCACACCGATCCGGCACCGGCTCTGATACCAACTGTAACGTCCCCGGATGACCGCTTGCCGATATTGTCCGCTTTGGGCCTTGGCCCTCACGGTTTTGTTTTTGGGTCTCCCCAAAAGGCCTCGACAAGGGAGAGGTATCCATAGCCTTATAAGGACTACTTCGTTCTCCTCTCCAACCGATGTGGGATCCTTTGACTGAATCCACCTGTATGTGGGAGCCTTTGACTGACTGTAACGTCCCCGGATGACCGCTTGCCGATATTGTCCGCTTGAGTCAGTCAAAGGCTCCCACATACAGGTGGATTCAGTCAAAGGATCCCACATCGGTTGGAGAGGAGAACGAAGTAGTCCTTATAAGGCTATGGATACCTCTCCCTTGTCGAGGCCTTTTGGGGAGACCCAAAAACAAAACCGTGAGGGCCAAGGCCCAAAGCGGACAATATCGGCAAGCGATCATCCGGGGACGTTACAGATGGTATCAGAGCCGGTGCCGGATCTGTAACGTCCCCAGATAGCCGCTCGTGAATATTGTCCGCTTTGGGCCGAGGCCCTCACGGTTTTGTTCCTGGGCAAAGTACCCAAAACGCGTCCACGAGGGTAAGGTATCCATAGCCTTATAAGGACTACTTCGTTCACCTTACCAACCGATGTGGGATCCTTTGACTGAATCCACCTGTATGTGGGAGCCTTTGACTGACTCCACCCCCCCTAAGGAGGCTCAGCGCCCTCGCTGACACATCAGGCCCGGCCCCATGGCCAACACACCGATCCGGTACCGGCTCTGATACCAACTGTAACGTCCCCGGATGACCGCTTGCCGATATTGTCGAGTCAGTCAAAGGCTTCCACATACAGGTGGATTCAGTCAAAGGATCCCACATCGGTTGGAGAGGAGAACGAAGTTGTAACGTCCCCGGATGACCGCTTGCCGATATTGTCCGCTTTGGGCCTTGGCCCTCAGCGGACAATATCGGCAAGCGGTCATCCGGGGACGTTACAGTTGGTATCAGAGCCGGTACCGGACCGGTGTGTTGGCCATGGGGCCGGGCCTGATGTGTCAGCGAGGGCGCTGAGCCTCCTTAGGGGGGGTGGAGTCAGTCAAAGGCTCCCACATACAGGTGGATTCAGTCAAAGGATCCCACATCGGTTGGAGAGGAGAACGAAGTAGTCCTTATAAGGCTATGGATACCTCTCCCTTGTCGAGGCCTTTTGGGGAGACCCAAAAACAAAACCGTGAGGGCCAAGGCCCAAAGCGGACAATATCGGCAAGCGGTCATCCGGGGACGTTACAAGGAAGGAGTGAGAGGTTGATGTACTTCAAAGGGTAAATTCCGATCGGACTAAAGGAATTGAACCCCACAAAAAGTGCTTGTCCGGTTGTACCGGACGTTATTACTCTTATACTTAAATTAGCAAATTCGAGAGAAAAAGCTCTTAAACAGAGAATATGAATAAGTTAGAGAGAGCGTGTGTTAGTTTATAGAATGAACCTACTATTTATACAACTCGAGGAGGATGAACAATATTCTTGAATAGTTGACCTATTTTGAAGCAGGTATGGCCTATTATATAGGTGATGGTAATTTGACAAAAACGTATATTAGACAAACTTGTCATAGCAAGAAAAGGTCACGTTCGACCTGTTAGTGTAAGCCCTAGACCCAATGCATTGTAACGAAACACTTGAAATTAATAAAATGAGGCATTTGTTTTATCTATTGTATTCCTGTGCATATCAATTGATAGAACTATCCAAGAATGTTGTTTCAGTTTAAGTTATCATGTGTAAGGCACATGGTTGTAAGACCTTGAAACAAATGAGACTTCATTCTAAATATCCCTAGTCAGTCATTGTTATGGGAATAACAAATAAATTAAGACTAGTATGCTCTCTCTGATAAGTTGAGTTCTGTCTTACGGATCATAAGGACAAGAGTGTCAATCAAAGATCATAGATACATGTTTAGAACACGGTATCTGGATTAGATCCACTCATGAGAACACTACATGATACAAGTCATAAGTGTTTCTCATATGCAAGTTTTGTATCGGAGTTCTTAGACCTGAAATCTCTATGAAACTCTTTATGAATTACTGTGTACTTTGACATACACCTAACGTACTCGTAACAGAGTGACAAGTACGGGTATGATTGGGTATGCATTGATTCATGTTGGAGAGCATGAGAGAAGTGAAGGGATTACCCCTCTCATTAAGAGAGAAAATATCATCGGCCACTTGATCAGTGAACTGAGAAGTGTATGGCCATACCGAGATGAAATAATGAGTAATCATTATTTATCTGAGAGTTCAGTGTCACTGGAATATCAAGAAAGGAATTAATATATATAAGGATGACTGGTTCCATGCCTTATATTAATTCTGATATTTATGGGTAAGGGACTATGCAAAATTGCATTAGGTCACTAAATGCCATATGCATTTTCATTTAATTTGGAATGCTATAATATCTTGCTAGAGAATATATATAGCCTTTGAATTAATTTATTAATTCATTGCCAACATAAAATGGACCTATAGGATCGCACACAAAGCATTGGGCTTAAAATATTTAAATTGTGTATTGGAAATTAATTTGAACTTTTATTTAAAGTCAAATTAATGCATAAAATGGGTAAACAGATTTTTGCCTAAAACAGCTAGCTGTTTTAGGCAAATCTGTAAAAACAGTTTTTTTTCCTAAAACAGCTAGGCAAAACTGTCAAGGTGCGATTTTGCCTAAAACAGCTGTTTTAGGCAAATCTGTTAAGCCACGATTTTGCCTAAAACAGCCAAATATGTGAAACGAGTTTTTTGCCTAAAACAGCTAGCTGTTTTAGGCAAATATATTGAACTGTCTTTTTGCCTAAAACAGCTTGCTGTTTTAGGCAAATCTGTTAACAGTTGGTCACGAGAGAAATTTGTTGGCATGTGCTAGGTTTAATTTTAATTGATTAATTATCTATGTATAATTAAGTTAATTGAGTATTAAATCCTAATTTGTATTTAATCAAAATATAATACTTGAGAGGGAATTAAAGTAGCCAAAATTCAAACTAAAATACTAGTTGAATTCGGCAACTTATCACCTTAAATAAGTAAGTTTGTTTTGATTAAATGACTAATGCCATTTGAATTTAAATTCTAATAGAATTTAAATTAAGATATATCTCTTAATTAGGAAGTGATGGAGGCTGAAATTAACACTTAATTTTTGGCACTCACACTTGACCTAAATTAAGTGATATATATTAATGAATTAAATGAATAAAAGGGGATGCCGTTTTGTTATTTTTCTCTCTTGGCCGAAATACTCAAGGGGAAAGAAATCTTTCTTGTTCTCTTGTGTTCTCGGGCTGAAACAGTAACCTAAAGGAAGAACAAGATTAGATCTTGTGGCTTCAAATCATTCCCATTGCCGAATACACAATCATAGAGCTAGCACTCTTGATTTTAAGCCATCTTTGCAAGTGTGTGTGTGTGAGAATAGAGGGAGTGGCGTAAATGTTGTTCCTTGGCATTGGTGGTGAAGATCTAAGGTGGACATATCCTTCTTGGTTGCTGGTCATCATCAAAATCAAGTTTTAAAGGCATCTAAAGTTGTAAGTTTAAAACTCTAAAATTGCATGTTTCGATTCTTGTTATGGAATTGTATGGCATGTATGATAAAAATTTTTATTTTTTCGCTGTGCTATCATCACATTCATACCATGTCATATTCCATCACGACCGGATGGTCTTGTTTCTCGTATCTTAGCTAGCCGTTTGGAGGCTTAATTATTTATGAGCCTTCTAAAAATAGGTCTATGATATCCATTAATGGTTTGGGCTTTGTTATAATTTTTAAAGTATTATCATTTATCCCCCTTAAGCAGTTCGATCGATCTTGATTGAAAGTCAGAGTTTTGATTGTTTTAATCTTTCTCGTGATGAGAAGGACAAGGTCCTTAGCCTGTTAAAGTCGAAACGTGGTCATATCGATCATAAATCAAAAAAATGACACATCAATCTAGCATTTTAGTTACTTCAATCAGGATGTACGTCGATCGAGAAAATTAAAAATCAGTTGAAAATTTAAAGTTTTAATTACTTTAATCGGGATGTATGTTGATCGAGAAAATTGTACATCAATGGAGAGATTGGAATTTTAATTACTTTGATCGGGATGTACGTTGATCGTTGTTGACCCATTTGTTGCTCTTCCATGGGCGGTTTTTATTGCCTTAAAGCTTTTGTCCGAGTCCCCCTTGCTTTGCAGGTAGGATTTGCTTTTAACTTTTTCGAGCTTTAGTGATATCCTATCAATCGAGTTCTTTGATCTTTTTGTTTTTGTTTGATTTATGCGCTTTCGCGCCTTTTTAGTGTATTATGGATGTTCCATGTTCTTCTTGTTGGGTGTTCCTGCAAAAAAGAGAGAGTGCATATCCATATAATAAAAAAATTTACCTATTTTTCGGAGGGTCACTATTCTGAGCATTTCCTTTTTGGGCATCTTTGTTTCCTTGAGTGCGCTCCCTATGCTTTCCATGTTGCGATCGCCTCTTATGCATTCTGCTTTAGCTTTCCCTTTTACACGATGTGGTTTTATGATGCGATTTCTCCTTTCCACCTTGAGCTCCTATTTTGCAGCGGTGTTTGCTTTTCCTTCAAAGGAATGTGTAAGTTTAAGAAAAGGTAGAGTTTACCTTTTATTTTCCCAGGCTTTCTGATGTATCTTGATCGAGTCTAGCTTGTATTTTATGCTTTTAATGCTGCGGGATCCCCGTTTGTTCTTATCAGTTAATGGCTTATCTCTCCTCGATTCCTTTGTTTGTCTTTGGTTTGGATGCGGTCTCCATCCTTTGTTATCTTCAGCTCTGCTTGTTTGGGCTTTTTCCTAAGAGATGGAGTCATCCGTGGGTAGCTCAATCGGTTTGCTTTTGAGCTTTTATCTATCTTGCTTCTGTTGCTTTTTTGCTCTAGCCTTTTGTTAAAAGGAAGTTGCCCTTTCCATAAACTTGTCGATCGACTTTTACCTCGATTTAGTGGGCATTTCTAGTGCCGTGTCATCCTTTTGAAGGGCTAATGGCCTTAAAGCCTTTGCTTAGCTTATCTTTATTATTCTTTTCTTTCTTGTTCGTCAGTGTGGATCTTATTTGGGTAAGGTAGATCCCTTTTGAATTATCCGTCCATGTTTAGGCTTCTTCCTTTTTCTTTTTTTAGGAGAGTAAATGCTTTTGCTTAGCTACTTCCACGAGCGTTTCTTATTCCAAAGCTTTCTTATGGATTTTCACTCGTTTGCTCTTTTAATAGGGATTCGGGTCCCATTGTTTTGATACCTCTCACTTTTGCTTGAGCTATATTGTTAGGGTGGGAACCCCTTTTGTTTCTCTTCTTCGAGTGCCGACCTGCTGTTAGCATTTTTTTCATATCCCGATCAGATTCTTTGGCTTCTTTTTCATCAGGATTTATTAATTTTGCATGAAATATACTTCTTTTGCTGGTTTAGGTCGGACGCTTTGATTTTAGGGCATTTTAACTCTTCTACCTTTATAATATTTCTCTGTTGGTTTGCCACCTTTCAATAAGCTGATCATAGGTAGTCGTCCTATTTGGATTGTGGCTTGCCTTTTGCCTTTGTCCGAAATGTATCTTTAATGCCTCGGAGCTTTAGGCATTCAGCTCGCGCATCTTTGGCCTTCGTTTCTCCTTGAATGAGCTTGAATGTCCTTTCACTTTTTATTTGGAGATTATCCTGTTGCGGTTACCCTCATACCCCGCTTGGATTTCTTTATTGACAAAATTATTCTTTTATCTTGACATCGCGAAGTTCCCAAAAAGGTAGGTTAAGATCGATTGCTTTGATCATGAAGCTTCTCAGCCTTTTTGCCTTAGTTGCCAATGCTCCTCGGCTTTGTTTAGGCATTTTGGCTACCATGGAGGCTCCTTTCTCAAAGCATTGGAGCGGTTTACAAATAGTTATCCTATTTGAGGCCAACCCTTTTGTGGGACTAGTGCCATTTTTATTTTTTATGTCCCCATCTGGTCTCAATGAGACCGTTTTTGTGGGATTATTGTCCTTGCTCCGAAGCACCCATTTTCCTTTTCGACATTCTATTGAATTCTTCTTGCTGTAGGATGGGACCCATTTCGATGCCCTGTTGACTTCTTTTGGAGCTTTGAGATCCAACCTTATTGTTTAGCCGATTGTCTATTCACATCTTTTTGCTTTTTCCTTTTCTTTCTTTTTTTTAGGCATCCTTGGTTAGGAGCTTTCCCAATCAGGTGGATTTTTTGAGTTTGGTGAAGCCAGTTGGTTTTTTTAATCCATCCTCCAGCTTTTTTCTTTATTGCTCTTTGGGCCGATCAACCTTGCCAAATGGGGTTATCCATTTTTTTCGTTTGGTGTGATCATTTTTTCAATCAACTTGCCTTTTGTGGACGAGCTTCTGTGCTTTTTCTTCGCTAAAGAGGTGGCATTATTTTGCCAGAAGCCATGTGGGTTTTTGCTCTGTTCTGTCACATCAACAACCGGTCTTAGTCATGTAACCATGATTTGTTTGTTTAGGCTAAGCATTTATTTTGAATTTTTCTTTGCTCTTCAATGGTGCCGCTTCGGGGGGTGCAAATTGTCAGTCTTTTTTAATGCATTTTGCTTCGTTTTTCGCTCTTTTATTTTCTTCTTTTGATGCTTCAATTTAGGCTTCATATTTATTGGAGGTCGCCAAGTGGCGATTTCCATTATTGCTTTGAGAAGCAGTTTTTCTAGAGCCCTATAAATAGGTGTATCACTTCTTCTTTGGTAGACACTCTCGATTGGAACAAACAAATTTTTATACTTGAATTTTTATCAATCTTTTGATTGGGATAGTTAAATTTTCATCAATATTTCAGTCAGAAAAAAATAATAAAATTCTCATTGATCCTTTGACTAGAATAAAATTTTTGTTAACTCATTGATCGGGATAATTAAATTTTCATTAATCTTTCAATTGGGATAATTTGAATTCGTCAATCTTTCGATTCGGATAATTTACGTTCGTTGATCGGGATAAACATTTTGATCAATCTTTAATTTAAATTGTCTTTGGTTGCAACTTTGCTAACAATCCCATTCTTTATTTTGTCTTGATTGGGAATCCATCAGGCGTCTGTAGGGCCTTCTTTATCTCAAGCTTTTCTCCTTTTTTTTTACCTATCCGCTGCTTTTCCTTTTCTGTCAAAGGTAGCAAACTATGCTGGCCTTCATTATCCAGATGTCTTCATCCACATGGCGCTATTTATAATTGTCCCTGTAATTCGCCAATCATTTTGATTGACCTTAGTTATCTGTAAGGAGCCTTAAGGGTCTTCTTTCCCTCTTTTTCTCATTTTTTGTCCGATGTTTTTCAGGATTTTTCTTTTACCATCCTTGGTTTTTCTATGTAGTCTCGGAGACTTTTATGGGATTTTTGTTTATCGACTTTCTCTTTGTGATTATGAACCCATATTTTTTTCAGGAGATGTAGAGGTTAGATGATTTTGCTCAGCCATCGACTTTTAATGAAAATACCAAATGATAAATCAAAAACTTTCATAAAAAAGGGAAAAGTCTCTGTGTAGGAAAGAGTGAGAGGTCGATGTACTCCAAAGGGTAAATTTCGATCGGACCGAAGGTATTGAGCCTTGCAAAAGGTGTTTGTTCAGTTGTACTGAATGTTAGCACTTCAATGCTTAAGTTAGCAATTTGAAAGAAAAACTTTTAGAGAGAGAATATGAATAAGTTTAGAGAAAGAGAGCGTGTGTGAGTTTATAGAATGAACCTGCTGTTTACAGAGCTCGAGAATGATGAACAATGTTCTTGAATGGTTGGCCTTTTCTGAAGCCGATATGGCCTATTGTATAGGTGATGGTGATTTGACAGAGGCGTATGTCAGACAGTCTTATCATAGCAGGGAAAGGTCACATCCGACCGGATGGCCTTATTTCTCGTGTCTTGGCTAGCCGTCTGGAAGCTTAATTATTTATGGACCTTCTAAAAATGGGCCTATGATATCCATTAATGGTTTGGACTTTGTTATAATTTTTAGGGTATTATCAATTACCAAGCATATATAGGCTTCCATAAGCTTGGTATACTAGACTCTCGTTTGAATATTATAGTCATTTAAGAACTATTTGTAAGACATATATATCACAAATAAATGATAAACCGTTATAAATCTTTATAATCATTAGCTACTAAACTCATTCAATACAACAAGTTCAGCTATTGCACCAAGCATGTCTCTTTAAAATCATTAGGCATGTTTATTTATATGGTCTCTAAATTCTGAAAATATGTTTTCATTTTTTCTTTTCCAAAAATACTAATTTAACGTCCAAAAATACTAATTTAACGGTTAAAAAATATTGGATTTGTGAAATTCTTTGAGTGATTTACTTTGATGATGTATTGTTAGGAGTATATTTTAGCTCTATAATCTTCAAGTGTTAGTGTCATAAAACTCGTACAATTTTCGATATGTATATGTTTTGGCATTAAATTTCAACTAAATTTTCGTCTGTGATTATTTCTCACATGCATATTTTTCCATTAGAATTCAGCTGAATTTTGGTCACTAAAAGCCTCTAATCCAATTGGCTTTCTTTGTTTTTTTTTCCTAGGAAAACCAAGGCAAAAGAACTTCCCCATTTTGCTGATGTATGGAAGGTATATAATTATAAATATCCAAATGAATTCTTGAATCAACTGGCAGAGCGTAGCATAGTACTGATTAAATGTTATTGTTGTTATATAATTACTTCAAGTTGTATCAAGAACCAATAGTATCAAGAACCAATATACTACAGTTTAATTAATTTTCTGTTTAATTAGCTATATAACTTTGTTTTTCCAAAAAAAAAAAATCTATAAATTAATGCCACATGAAAATTAAAAAGATTGTATTCACAGTTGAGCAGAAATTGGAGAGGAATCTTGCAAGAATTGGTGTCAAACATAATTTACAGTTTTTGTTTCCCAGAAGCAGTAGCCAAAGTGAATAAGAAGAAGAAATTTTGGTTGCTATAACATGGAATTGAGAGCTATAATAATCGGAAAAGATATCAACCAAAACAGATAAATCAAACAGGTTAAAAGGTCAAATGTAGGAGGAGGTTTCACTACATAACTCCCCTTTGAGTAGTCATCTAAGTAGTCCTCGCCGGAATCTTGGCCGTTTCCGCCTTCTCCTCCACCACCGTTGGATCCTGTGCTCCACATTCCTAGATTGTTGTCCCTGCACCCCATTCAAATTCATATTACTCACTATTAACAACAATTAGTTAAACATTACGTGGCCCAACAACCATGGCAAGACAACTGGGCTAGCCCAAAATGAATCTAGTAAAGCCTATTCCAAATAATTATGGGTCAATTCAATTTGCACCGAATAACAACAATTTTCAAAGGAAATTTTCTTTTTCTTTTCCCTTTCATAAAATTCTGGTCTCCCATGAAATTTTTTATCATATAGAATAGACAAAAATAAGGATAAAAAAGGGTAGAAAAGAGCGTTTTTCAATTAAATGGGGCCTTGGTGCTATTAGTAAGGTTGCGGGGGTAACTATGAAAAAATGGATAAAATATATATAAATACCTGCCACCAACACCAAGAACACCAGAATGCATAGTAATTAGCTGAATTAGATCAGCAGACTTAGGCTCCACACTGTAAGCCTTCTCATACTTAACTTCTAATTCATCTCCTGATGCTATAAAGAATGCTCCATTTACCATTACGTCTCCTTCTGATCTCCAATTCCATCCTTTCCATGCTCCTTCTTCTGTGTCTACTCGTTTCGTAACCTGTCAAACATGGATCGAGTTCAGAGATTGGTTTAGTGACAGTTAGTTGAAAGTGGACGAATTATTTGTTTGATGAACAGTTGTATATGCTTTACAGGTTGTTAAAGAATTTTGGGTATAAAAGGTCAGCTTTAGCTTTGAAAATTTGACATCTTGGTTTCCTCTAGCTTAGGCTTTAGTGTCCGAGAAGGATGATGGTGATGAGACATATTTTCCAAACAAAGACATTAAAAATAATAATAAAAAAAATTGAAGAAAATAGCTTCTCAAAGACAAAAGTGAAAGTGAAATTTCACTTAACAACAAAGTAACATGTACATTGGGAGTGGGATATTTAATTGGCTAAGGGTTAACTTTATTCACAAACCATTAAATTATGAAAAAAAGACTCGTAATTTTATCCATCTATTTTAATGATTTTACGTATTATATTTTCATACTTTAAAAATTACATATTAAATTTTTAAATTTTTTGAAAAAATACATTGCTTTCAAAATAAATCGTATAAATAACAGTGTAATGCAAGTTTAGTTAAGATCGTGTATATTTTAACAGAACACAGTTATTTTTAATATCCGTTTGGACTTAATATGTTTTAATTGATAAATTCATAGATTTATTGTATAATTTTAAAAGTATAGAGATTTAATATGTAAATATATAAAAATTAAAAAATTCAATATATAGTTTTAAAAGTAAAATAACTCAATGTATAAAAACGTTTAAATTCAGATATTAAATTATGGATTTTACCTAAATTATATTTTGATTATGATAAAAATCAAGAGTTTCGTATCAAAGTATTTAAATGGCAAATAACTTCAGTTTGAAATATTTTACGTGAAATGTTATGAAATATTTTGAAACATCAACATTTTCATACCGAATTTATAATTTTGGGATAAAATACTTTTAGTTACATATTTTTACGACATAAAAAATATTTTTTTTCTAACTGAATCGTTATTAAAATATAAATTCAATAACCGGAATTAAGATTAAAAAAATTTACCTCCTTGGCATTAGGATTGGAAGGAGCAGCGTAACGATTGCCTTGGCTATTAATAGTAGGATTACCACTACCACCAATAGCATACATTTCCCATTGAGTAAAATCATTGTTCACCACATGAATATAACCTCTTCTACACCTTGGCATTCTCTGCACCAATTTCTCACCAAAATGGTTAAATGCTATGGTCACTTGCATTCCTGAGTCTGGCAAGTAATCATCGCTGTGACCCAATAGCATCACCTCATTGTGATGTGAGAAAAAGTTGTTCGATATTGTTATTCCTGTGGACCCCATCACTGCATCTATCAGACCGTCCTTGCAGTGGGATAGTGAACAATGATCTATCCATATGTCCTTTGATCCAAATATTGATATTCCGTCACCGTCCGATTTTGTTCTGTACCCGTAGTGGCTTGGACTTGACCGCACATTAGCATTACCTGATATATATTGTTGTAATTTTTATATAAGCACTGCAGTTGCAACTTGAGACTATTTTATTTTATGATACTTATTTATGGACCCACATAAAGAAAAGTAACCAATTAAAGTGCGATTCTAAAGCATAATATGACCTCCAATCAAATTTTTCCTTTGTTTTAAGGATAACATGTATTCATTTCTATAAATTAAGACATAAAAATTATTTATTTTACAAAATTTAAAATACTTTAACAACAAAATAAATATTGATATAATCTTTTTTTTTTCAGAAAGCATATAACTTAATTATAAATATTAAAGTAACTGATAGTGACACTATCCAATAATTTCATTTTTTCATGCATTTCATATCACTTATCTGATAATATGGTTGGAAACTTCAAATAATTAAAAAAAAAAAGTTGATTGATTCCAAAAAATAGTTTTCTAAAAAAAAAAACATTATTATCAGCATAATCCATAATAAAATCTTGAAATAAAGAAACTGAAAAAAGAGCGAAAAAAAAAAGAAAGAATAAAAGAAAGAAGAAGTCACCTGACTGGACACAGTGGTGAATATGAATATTATGGATTATAACATTGCTAATGTACTGAAGAGTAATGCAGCCACCGCCGGTGATGTGAACATTAGCCCCACGGCCATCAAGAGTCTTAAAGCTGTTAAAGATGAGTTCTTGAGAAAGCTTAATCAGCATATTAGTTGGAAAAACAATCCACAGAGGCTGTTCTTGAATCACTGCATATCTTAGGGTTCCTGGCTTTGGATTCACAGCATCATCATCTGACGAGTCGGTGACTATATAGTCCTCACCATTTTTGCCTCCCATTGCGTACTGACCGAACCCAATTGCGCATTCGGCTAGCCTTTGCCGGTTGTTAGCCCAATCTGGGTCACATTTCCAGCAATCGTCTATTGGATTCCCTGTTTGGCACGGCGTCTGGTCTGCTGATGTTGTTTCTAGCATTTGCCTTCTTGACATGGATACATTTACTCTTCTGCATTTTTCACGTGCAGCACAAATTATTGACATTTTATTTTTTATTATACACATACCTATATATATGCAACAAAATATGCATTATTTTATTTATAAAGGAGAAGAAAAAAAACATTGGATATATTAAAACCAGTTTTATCTCTAAGAAAATAAGTTCTAATTTATAAATATAGTTTTATCTTTAAACAAATAAGTTCTATTTTATAAATATATAAATGATAGTGACTTTTTTCTTGTAATATTTTATCACTAATTTATTTCATAAATTAGTACATAAACAACAAAACAAGAAATTAAATGCAGACGACCCACCATTGTTATTCTATTTTATTTACAATGAATAAATGCTACATAAATTGAATCTAAAACCTTTTGTATTTTCTTTTTTACAAAAAAAATCATAATATGTGAGGTTAGCTACGAGGTAAACTCTTAATGGCTAAAACCTAATTGAGTATTAAAAGGACCAATGGCAAAAGAACACGAATGGGTTTTAGTTCAAGCGTTAAAAAAACCCAATAGATCGAGCAGAAAAGGGAATGAAGTAGAAAACAGAGCATTTTTCGGAACAGAGGAGTAGAAAACAGAGCATTATGTAAAAAGAGGCAGCTCTGCAAATTAATGAGAAGCCATTGTACCTTTGAACATCCTGAACAACTAGTTCAGGATAAGGGTGAGGAGTAGGAGATGTAAGGTTAAGCATTGCCAATCCAAGTGGAGAAAATGAGCTTAGAAAAAGAATCACAACAATGTAGCTTCTCTGAACCATTTTTGGTCACTCAGATTTGTTCTTCCACCACTAAAGATGCACAGTACCAAAAAGAAAAAGAAAAAAAATACATGTGAAAATTAGGGCGAGTGGAGAAGTAGATAACTTTCTAGCTCACTCACTAAACTGAGTTCAGAGTGGTATTGAGTATCCTTTATTAGTGAGGTGATTATAATGATGGGCGCCACAAAGAGAATCTGGGCCAGCTCGGGGAAAAAGGTCTTCGAATTTTCTTTGAGGATGTTATGGCAGTTTTATTGAAAAACAGTGCAACAAATCACTCGCCACTCTTAAATACAAAGAGAGTTAGGTGAAACAATCGAGAGTTTTCCTGTTCCTGCATGCGCCCAACACTTAATTGCGCCCCATACTATTTGTTTGGTGTTGGATAATATAATCAGCCTAAATCATGCAACCTTTTTTTTTGCTATTTTTGTTATGTATAATGGGCTCTACTAAAGTTTAAATTCCTCATCTTATAAATTTGACAGAAAATTAGTGTCATTAAATTCCTCAAAAATCAAATGCCCAGAGTGGCAATGGAAACAAAATGCACGTCTATTCACTTTAACAGTCATTTGAAATTATAAAGTTAATTTTGTAACCGAATCAACTTCGTATTTATATTTATACAACACATCAGTCCATACAGTGGAAAAATTGAGTATATACTAGTAATATATATGTATATTATGAAGATTCCTCCGGGTGTTGCGGGCGGCAATGGGGGATGTATCTTCTTTATTCCTCTTCTTTTGATGGAAATGGAGGATAAAGTAAAGCAGCATTTTTTTACTATTCGTCTACCACACAACTGTTACTTTTTTATCTTTATGTTCCTCATTTCATTTCATGTCTAATTATATCAGTCGAATCCCCATATTTATGTACTCTACCTTCACTTTCAAATTATATCTTTAATTAACCGTTAGTGATAAATCCTGAAATTCTATGACGGTCCAATTGGCGCAATACTGTATCGGATCCCACAGCATTCGAGTCCCGCAAGAAGGCTGCAATATTTTCATGAATTCGAAGTTTTTAGTCATGTTAATGGTAACTTAAATAAATAATTCAAACATATTGTTTAAACAGTCTTTCACTCTTTGATTATACATACCCTTTTCTACAGAGTTTACCAAATTTGGAATATTTTGTCAGGTATTTCCAGTTCGAATCTGAACAGGAAGAGAGGTTACGAAAAGAGAAAAGAGTTGTAAGAAATAATGAAAAAGACAAAATTATTCCTGTAAGTTATAAGCTTATTCTACTATATATAAATAAAAAGAAAAAGAAAGAAAGCAATAAATAAATAATAATGAAGTCGAACAAGAACAAGAACCACTGGCCAAAGGACAAATGAATCCTAATGTTTGATATTTTTATGAATAGAACACCTCTTGCCTTGAGTATATTCCTTTCCTCTTCCACATGCAAAGCAAAATAAAAATACTATTTAAAAATAAATTACAAATTTCAAGAGAAAAAAAAAAATCTATAAAGTCTCCGTTTTTCACTTCAACAAACTCGGCTAGGAATTTGGTAAATCTTCATTTACCAATTAAGTTTATTAAAAAAAAAGAAATAGAAAAATCAGTTATCACCATCTACAAATATAGTTAGCGATATACTTACGTAATTCATTTTATTTTAATATTGTGAAATTTGAGTTTCTATTTTTTAATTATTATATACATGTATAATTTGAAAGAATATAGTAATTTAAATGTTAGCGGTTTTTAGGATTAAAATTAGGGATGATCATGGGGCGGAAATTTCCCGGCCCCGTTCGGGATGGGGAATCCCCGAAATTTCCCCCCGCGGGGACGGGGGCGGAGGGAAAAAATTTCCCGTCTTAGAATCGGGGGCGGAAACGGGGAATGGGGTATCCGCCCCGCAAAAAAAAAATATATATATATATATATATATATATTTATTTATTTATTTATTTTAAAATATAATATTTTATAAATAATTAAAATTAAAATATAATTTACTTTTATAATTATTAAATTTTAAATTATACTTAATTTTAAATTATTATTGATTTTAAAATTTTTATTTATTAAATATTATATTTTAATTTTAATTATTTATAAAATAATTTAATTTTATAATTATTAAATTTTAAATTATACTTAATTTTAAATTATTATTAATTTTAAATTTTTTATTTGTTAAATATTATATTTTAATTTTAATTATTTATAAAAGATTATATTTTAAAATTAAAAAAAATGGGGGATGGGGATCCCCGCGGGGGACGGGGGAAATTTCCCCCCCGAGATTGGTGGCGGGGGCGGGGAATCCCCGCTACTGGCGGGGGACGGAGTGGGAGAGAATTTTCCTGCCCCGTGATCACCCCCAGTTAAAATGACTTTTTACTTTTGAACTATAATGATTTTGTTATTAAATTTTTTATTATCAAATTTTCCACTTTAATTATTCAAAATGGGTCGATTTTGTTTTTATCTCCTATATTAATCAGTTGATATTTTTAAAATACTATATGTCATTTATTTTAAAGGCCGAAAGTGCAAATCACACTTAAAGTTCGATAAAAAATACAATTCAATTTTTTAAATTTAATTTAATATAATATCACCTCCTGATATTTTAAAATTGAAGCAATTTACCCTCTAAAATGATAATTTCGTCATATTGATCATCCTTCATTTGTTGACCGCTGATGTGGCGACATAGATGATACCTGACACTTCAAAATTTAACACATAAGATATGACGTGGCTAAAAAAAGGATATATCAGCTAATATGTATTTAATTATTAAGTGTTTCGTATCATTCATGTCGTCAAATCAGCGGTCAACGGATGAAAAGATAATCAAATTGACAGAACCGTCATTTTAGATGTCAAATTATCGTAATTTTGAATTATTAGAAATGGCATTACACCAAATTAAATTATAGCAGTTAAATTATACTTTTTATCAAATTTTAGTAGATGATTTATACCTTTAACCTATTTTAAAAATAAAATATGCCGATTTTGATAAATTTAAAGATAAAAATGTATTTAAAAAAATATAGAAATTAACTCTGTATTAAAATAAAATGGATGAATAAAAAGTATAAGGTAGAATCATTCTAGTCGGAAAGTATTCTGAACGAAAACGTTATTATTCTTAGTTTATATAATTAGAAGGGCCTGATTTCAAAAATAAATAATTAGGGGGAGCTAGCCACTGGTGCTTTTAGGACCCTAGTGAAGCACTTTTTACTTATTAATCAAAAAATAGGCACACCTCCTTGAAGATTATAAGAAGAAAATAATGCTCATTATATTATTCATAATTAGTGGTGGGGTCGCTTTACAAGACCTTGTGCCCTAACATTTTGTCAAAGTTTATAAGAAATACCTTTATATATATATATATATATATATATTTATAAATTAATAAAAATAATTAAGTATATTGTAAATTATTGGAGTTCTAAAGTCTAAGATTTCTTGGGCAATATGTATATGTCCACTTTTGCTGTCCTTGAACTTATCCATACGGATAGGCGAATACCATTTGCAGAAGAATTTCACAATTATTTTTATTTTTTAAAATATTCTTATTTTAAGGAAATTGGAAGAAGATAATTAAAAAAAAAAACAAAAATGATGGCTTAAAAAGTCTTAAACTGCACTTGATTCGTAAAGAGTGATTCTTCTTAAGAGTCAAGGTTTACAGTCTTCATTCAATCAAAGGTAAGTAAGACTTTTTTTTTTTCTTAAAAATTCCTATCATTTCCAACTTCAATTATTCTTTTTAATTATTTTCACATTTCCACTCCACAATATTTTACATCATTATCTTTTTAATCCAAAAATAATTTTTTTATTAAAAAATAATATCAGCCCAATCAATTTCTGACCTACAAAGGAAGCAAAGCACTCAAATACAAAACTCGATATCTGATATAAAAAAAGCTTTTATTATTCCATTTTATACTTAAATCAAATATTAATAGATTAATTAACATCATATAATTTTAGAGAGTAAGAGTTTCAAGTAATTAATTATGAGTTTGAACTCTAATAATGTTTATATATTTTAGAAAAAAAAAATCAATGAGGGCTAATTTTTTGAGTGGTAAATTATGTATTAAGCTAGCGTATGTTAAATCGATTCAGAAAAAAATTTTAAGATAAAATTATAATATTTTTCGGATCAAGATATGAAATAGTCAAGATAAAATTGAAAAATATTCTGATATTTTTTCTAATTGTTTGTTAAAATTTTTGAAATAAATTAAAAATATATTTTTTTAATTTTTAATTTTTTCTTATTTGACAAAGTATATGAATGTATATATTGACTATATGTCAAGATATGCATATCTTTATTTTTCAAGATATACATAGTTATATATTTTTTTGTGGAATTATTTTTTTTAAAAAATATTTAAAAATGTCGGAAAAATTAAAATAATTATATTTTCTTTCCATATCAAGCTTTTTAAAGTTAACAAACGACTATCTAAAAAAATAATATTTGTATTTCTTAAGCTAAAGGTAAGTTAGCATTAACCTTGGGAGATAAAAACTGTTATCTCTTTTGGCGTAAAACTTGAGTACAAATTTGCTTAAATTGCGGTATAAGTGGTATGCTTATTGAAGCATTAACCTTATGTCCCCTTAATGAAAATATTAATCCCTTTAATTTCGCAAACGCTTAATAACTTTGCATTATTATATATCACATTCATAAAAAGAGATTAAAATTACCTGATAGGTTAATATCAATGTTATCGAGCACACCACCACTTTCCTCAAAGTTGCTTATTTTGAAAATAAAAAAAAAATTAAATAATAAATAATTACGGTTTTAGTACTCACATGTCACATCCATCTATGTAGCCATTTACAAAAGTGTTAGAAACATCTGAATTTTTAGATTTTTGTTGAAAATGTGAGTTTGGGATCAAATAGAAAAATAGTAAAATTTTCGGTTATTTAAATTATAAGTAATTTTTTAGAATTTTTAAATTTGATAGCAACAACATATATAATATTTTATTCTTAAGTAGAATATTATGTTTAAATGTATAAATAAGTGAATTTATAAATTATAAGTGATGATCCAACTGTTTAATATCGATTCCTAAGTTTGGATTTAATCTAAAACTTTTAAGTGTTATCTTATTAAAAATTCGCTTGTAATGGTTATACATTAAAAATATTAATGATAGCAAATTTCAACGTTGATTGTATATTATATAAGATATTTTAGCAAAATTAAGAAATTTATTTAAACTTTTCATACTCTCGGATTTACTTTATCACATTTTTTATATCTATTTTTTAAAGCTGATTGATGTTAAAAATAATTACTAATAAATTCAGATGTAGAGTAAGTTTCTCAACTTGCCTATTTTTGTTGGGTTTTCCTACTATTTCCCATCGGATGTAGTTAATAATTAAGTTTAAAAACCAAAATTTTGTTTAGTCAACTTGATGTAATTAGATTAGTAATTAAGAGCAGCCTCACATGCTTAAAGATGTCCATCATTTCCTGATGCTGAGTATCTTTCTTTCTTTCCAACCCTCTTCTCCCAATTGGATCTGTTAAAAGCACAGAGTTTAGGCAACCATTTACCATGGTAGACCCATAATATGCACAAACTTGAGAATAAGCCTTCTCAACTATAGTATCTCTATGGTTGGATATATGGTGGATCGAATCTTCAACATTCATGCTTCCAACCTAGTTCAGAATGACAAAGATCCTTAAAAATTTCCTTATATAAGAACATTTCAACAAGACATGAAAGATTATAATAAATTAAAATACAATTAAGATATTTCAGGAAGTTGACAAGACTCACATCTTCCATCTTAAGAGAGGAACTATCATTTGTGAACCCCATAGCAGGACCATTCTGCTGCAGTGTTGCAAGCTTCCTTTTTAAAGAACGTTTGTCCTTTCATGCCTTTCTCTCATTTATTATCTGATAATAAACAATGAATAAATCTTAAAGACGATATCTCAAGGCCCAACACATCAAGCATATTCATGATACATATTGACTGCCATAGTGCTTATTGGTGTTCAAAATGGCAAATATTAGAATAGATAAACTAAAAACAGAAATTCTGTTAACAGAAGTAAAGAGCAGTGAACACAAGAGGTGGCTGAAATATTCGACACACTTTTTGCATTAAGCAGTGTTGAATTTATACAAGCTAATCAACAAGAAAATCAGAAATTTTCGCCTCCAAATCAGAAAAATAACAGCTCAAATTCAAACTAATTTGAATGATTCAAAATATGCAGATAATCTGCAGAAATCATGGTTTATTCAAAATTCAAATTTTAGGCTGTTGACTGCAGTAAAAGTGGCACAGTTCAACAAATTCACTCACAAACAAGTACACTAAAATCATGTTGGACGCCAAACCTGCATACGCTTCCTAAAGATTGCACATTCATGTGAACTAACAGCTCGTATAAAATGCTCCACGCGTGTCAGATTTATCTGCACATTATAGGAAATATATTGGAACAGGAAACAAGCAGCTAACTATGCCAAACATGCAAATAGAGAATATTGCAATTAAATAAGGCATGCCAGCATACAGCAGACATGCCCCTGAATGCAGTATCAGGATATTTATATATATTGCATACGGAATGTATGAGCAACATTTCATGGTATTTAGCTAGGTGATCCTATATAAAGCATTCCAGCAACTGGATTTTGAAGCTATGTGAAACTGCACGTCCTGTGTAATTGCTGAAATTACCATATGCACAATTACTTTGCAAGGATAATGGCCGAAATGACAGTTACCCGTTTAGAAACTGGCAAAGTTAAGCTTTAATTTATCCACCTTCTTCTCTTCCTATTTTTTGCTTACACTAGCTTTTCTCTCCTTTTAGCAACCATATCGCTTTAAGGCGGTCATTGGAAATTATTATGCTTTCAAAAGTTCTCTAGCATTATTATGTTAAAAATAGATTCATTCTCTTATTATTATTTTTTTTTCTTGCATTTCTTATTAGCTCTTGTATACCTTCATTTATTCAAGTTTCCGCCACCTATAGTGCTCTCTAACAAAAATTACAGCTCAAAATAAAAAGTAAACTATTTCCAGAATTTACTTATATGCATGACACAATATGAGAGATTCATTACTTCATGCAAAGAATATAGAATACACAACAAAAACAGTAGAGCATAATTAGAAGCTAAAGGGTATCCATGTTGTCTGGCAACATATTAATGAAATAAATAGAAAAAGTTAAAGCTATTCACCTCAAAAGAATTTGTCAAATAACTAACCATTCGAAGAAATTCCTTCTTGTAAATGGTCATGATAAAATCAATGGCCCCCTAAAGTTAGCAATAGGGTGAGCAAACTTCGATTTAAATTGAAACAACCCGATCGATTTTTAAATTCTGTTTGGTTTTTAGGTTGGGTTTCAATTTTAAATTTTAGAAATGGTCGATTTTTTGGTTTAGTTTGATTTTTGAAAGAGAAAATCGTAGAAAAACTGAACCGACCTAAATTTTATATAATTATGTAATTTTTAAAATTTTTTAATTAAATAATTATTTTGTACATATAAATTATCTTATTTTGAGTTGTAAATTATATAAGTAAATTCTTTTAGTTTGGACCTGATCTTCTCTGATTTTGGAGGTATGAGGAATTAGAATAATTTTCAATTGATACTGTTAGTCAAATCAAAATCTTTAAAAGTCAAACTTGATTTTTGGGCATCGAATAAGTTATTTTATAAAATAACGTAGATGATATAAATTAGGGAAATGATAAGATAAATTAAATATAAATCTAATTACAGAAAAAGGAAGTAATTTCTTTAGAAAAATAATATGTAAAGCTTAATCTCAATTAGTGGAAATACATAATGTGGATTAAATAAAATAAAAACGAAGCACTATATGGGAAATTTAAAAAATTTTGGGGTATCTGACCGACAAAGCAATTAAATAGAAAAGACATAACTATTTTAGTCCATCAATTTAGCGCCAAACAACCAGAAAAACTTAAGAAATAATGGGTGGAGGACCCAAACGAAATTTTGCACAAAAATCGGCCCTCTCCTTGGGTTCTAACGGTGTCGTTTTTACCCTAAGGGACTGCCAAAATGCGGAACCCCAGCAGCTTCGCGAGTCCCTTTCCCCCCACCTGCATTTTGCCATTTCCAGTTGTCCCTCCGCCGCTCTCAGCCTTCGCGAACCATTCACGCCGGTAACATCTCCTCCCTCCTCTTTTTTCTTTTTCTTCGGTTTCAGTAGCTCCTCCTTGTACTTATGTTTTTCTTTACCTCAGCGCCCCTCTCTCCGTCGTTTCCCTCTCCGCCGGCCACCATGAGTCTCCATTCCTTCAACAGAGAAATTAAAATCGGAGAGTGAGGTTTAGCTTGACGAAAACGTGAATTGGAAGAAAAGAGATGAAATCTGAAATTCTTTTAGGGATTTCGAATTCCTAAAACTTGAACTATGGGGATTAAAAGCTTGGGTAAGTTAAATTTCTCATATTACATCCTCTAAAATAACTTTAATTTGAGTTAATTTTTTTTTTCTGTTGAACTAATGTTGATTATTACAGTTTAAACGAAGAAAAAGAAGATGAAGTAGAAGCTTGAATTAGTAGACTTTTGGTGATTTAAAAGATTTTGGGGAATTATTTTGGCATCAACAAGGTTAGTGGACCTCCAAATACATTTTTCCTAATTTTATTTGGGTTATATTTGGATTGAAATTATTATTGCTATGAGATGTTTGACAAATTAGTTTAGGACTTTGTTAATTGGCATGTAAATGGTAATTTAAATGATAAATTTGATATGTGAAGTTGGTCTATGGTAGCCGAATCCTATGAAGTAAAAGTTAACGAGTCTTTGCTTGTCCAACCATACTTTGTACATATCATAATATTTTTGTATAATTGTGTGTGTGTGTGTGTATATATTTCTTTTCTCTTTTTCATTTATTTTATTTTAGCACTTAATTCTTTGTTTTACTATTGTTTCTTTAGTTCTTCACTTAAAAGATCCAACTTTTAAGCACAAATTGAAATACTGCCATCACTTCTAATCTAATTGAGCTGAAAAAAAGAAAAAAAAAAACTTTCATTTTTAAATTTACGATGATGCTTTTGTAAATTTAAGCAAATTTATGTTATAAAAATTTACATTTATACTTTTTAAAATAGTTCAATTTAACTTTTAAATTTAAGAATCATTTTATTCATGTAAATATGATATTTTCTGATTAGTCACCGTTAGTTAGAAAAACGTTTTGTCATTACTTCAGACAATGTTAATTAACCATCACTCCCTTACTTTTTTTAACTAATTTTGCTCATTTTACCATTGGAGGTAAAATAATCATAAATCGCATGTTTAGCGTGGCTAGCTACTTTTCAAAATATGAAAAGGAAACTCGACCAATATAAATATGGGCAACTTAATGTCTACCAAATCCATGCTGTATTCTTTTTTTTACCCTAAATTAACACACTCTCTCTCTCTTACTGGTCATCTTTCCTATAGAGTAGGTATGGGAGGTCTCCCCACAAACATCTTATCCCCTTTAGATCCAAAAACCTTTGCTGATGAGTCAAAAATGGTGATTGATTTCGTTGCTGACTATTACAAGAACAATGAAAAATACCCAGTCCAAAGCCAGGTTCAACCTAGTCCTACAGTATAACAGGAGGACAATAAAGCCCACGTGCCCACTTGTTGTTCTGTTGTAGATGAACCTAAAGTTTTTTCCTCTTGGACCTTTCTTTAGCATTATAGAGATATGAAATTATAATTTCTGATGCTCAATTCTAAATATTTTTGAGGTTCCCACTGCATGTAACGGTGTATATGCATACCAATGAAAATAAAAAATTATTTTAAACTGATTAAATTATAAATATATAAATCGTATTTAATCTTACATGCGCACACCGCAACAATACTCATAATTTTATTACTTTTAAGTAAACTATTTTTTCGAAGGAATATAAAATATTAGTTTCATTTATGAAGTAGAGAATAATTTACAAAATTGACAGTTATATAAAACCTGAACACAATTAGCTAATTAAGAAGAGCAAACAAAATTGTGACAGCCTTGTTGTCTCAAATTGCTAACAATTTGTAAGGAAAAAAAAAACGAATCTATTTAAGACACTTGCCTAAGTTGCCTTACCTTGCAGAAATCCGTAATTTCCAGCCGCCTAGCCACCTCCTCTTCGTCTCCCCTTCTTCGATTCTTCCTGCAGTTACGCAACAATGGTTAGTATCTTCCATCTCTGATCTTTATTTTATCTTTTCCTGTCCTTCGATTTTTTTTTTGTTCGATTTTACAAAACTGGTGATCGTGGGTATAGTTTCATTTTCTTCGATTCAGATTCATTCTCGTCATTATCTTAAGCTTCTGTGACTTGATTGTTTGTGGGTATGCTCTTAAATCTCATTCTATTTGATCTTCACCTCAGTTTTTGAGGTTCTTGATGTTGAAAGAGCATGAAATTGATGGTCTTGGTTTCGATTTTATGACTATGGTAATTGGGTGCGTTGGATTGATGTTTTCTTTTTAGTGATTTTTTTTGGACTTTATTGATTTTATTTTTTGTGAAATTGCTTGCCAAATGCTTGTTGTTGATTACTGGATTCTATTATAAATGATTGTTAGTTTGATGGTCTTAGACTCTTGTCTGTGTAATTTATAAATTATAATTGTAGGTTTAAAATAATAGGATAGATTTTTTTTCCCTTGTGTATGAGATTTGAAGATAGACAGTGAGAAGAAAAGACAAGAAATAAAAACATTAAAGGAAAGAAATAAAGAGAAACGAAAACTACACAAAATTAATGAAGTGGAAATCTTTCTTTGTTTCACACATACAATTATAGAAAAATTTTATGAAGTCGTTTGTTCTGGAAAAATTTATTCTTGAGGTAAAATTAATATTACCAAATTCAAATTTATTGATTGCGATCCAATTATACTTGCCTTTTAATTATTTTAATAAAGTTATTTACATGTTCTTTATTTGCAAATAGTCTTGAATGCCATTTCTTTGAAGCTGACTAGCTTTGTTAATTTGTTTTTAGTCTTTTACTTATAACATAACGAAAGGTGTATATTATTTTCAAGTTATGATGTTTAGAAATGCAAGAATTTATCTGTTATAGGATGGAATTTGAAATTTTACTGATGCATGTTTGCTGAAGATATATGCTTACAAACTTTGTTGTGTATACCCTTCTGGTGTTTAAGCAAACGTGAGTAGGGTTCTTTTTATTATTCTTTTTTCTCCTTTTCTTGCTTGTCAACTACTAAAAGTGGCTTGAACTGAGAACCCATGTAGTAAAGAAAAGTAAGGTAAAGAAGATAGAGTTATCATTTTCTATCTTTGAAAGTTCAATATTTTTTTTTCTGAGTACAGAAGAATGAGAGCTTATATATATATATATATATATATATATATATATAATCTTTTAAGTGCACAATCAAGTTAAGCCCATGTTGAATAAAGATAATTTGAGTTTGTAAGAAAGAATATTATATTTTTGTTCAAATCCAATTCAATTAGGTTCAACTCCATTTCTTGGTATGCTTTAGGAACAATAAAGAGCAGAAATTGAGAAAACAATGCTTATCATATTGGCTTATCACCCCTCATAAATTTGGAGGAATGTTTGGTTTCCATGAAAACATTTTGATGACTAAACTATTAAGGTAAACTCTATCATCCAACATTTTGATGACTAAGTAGCTATGTGAAATGTTTTGAATGATTGATTCCAGCCTTGTGATCTTATTTTGTTGAATTAGAGAGGATTTTGTATTCAATTACAAAATCTATTTTTTTCATTCCTAATAACATGATGTGATCCAAATAGAGAGATGTATATGTGTGTATGTATGTATATATATAATTTTAGTTTTTTGTTTTATTTATTTAATTTAGTTCTTATAAAAAATTAATATTTATTTTTTTATTTGCATATTTTCAAAAAATGCATTTGGAGTCCAATGTTGACACAGTAAAATATTTCTACGCTTCAATTTTTTTTGTATTATTTTTTTACAGTTTAATTGAATTTATGTAATTATTGTTCGTTTATATGGATGCAGGTTTAAGAGGTTGAATGCTAAAAATAATATTGGCGGGAAATAGGTCATGACCATCTTCACCAACCCAACTTCGGCTTCCTTCAGCAAGGCATTAGACATCAAGAAACGTCTCCTTCAAGGTTTCAATTCCTTCAAACAGTTCAAGCATGTCCACGCAGCCCTTCTTCGCCTTAATTTCGACCAAGACAACTATCTGTTAAACAGATTCTTGCGTCTCAGCTTTAATCTTGGTGACACAACCTATACTCGCCTCCTCTTTAATCAAATAAAAGAACCCAATATTTTCCTATGGAACACCATGATTCGAGGCTTAGTTTCTCATGATTGCTATATAGAATCTATAGAATTTTACCATTCAATGAGAGAGCAAGGATTTTTACCAAATAATTTCACTTTCCCTTTCGTCCTGAAAGCTTGCACTAGGCTTTCGGATTTTCAGTTGGGAATTATGATGCATACCCCTTGTGGTTAAAGCGGGTTTTGACTCTGATGCGTTTGTTAATACCAGTTTAGTCAGCTTGTATGCGAAGGGCGGGTTTATAGATAATGCTTTTAAGGTGTTCGATGATATTCATGTTAAAAATATAATTTCTTGGACTGCTATTATAAGTGGGTATATAGGTGTTGGGAAATGTAAGGAAGCCATTGATGTGTTTCGTAGGCTGTTAGAGAAGGGTTTGAGGCCCGATAGTTTCACCCTTGTTCGGGTTTTATCCGCCTGCATTCAAATTGGGGATATAGGAAGTGGGGGAATGGATAGATAGATATATAGCAGAGATTGGCATGGCAAGGAATGTGTTTGTGGCTACTTCTTTGGTGGATTTGTATGCTAAATGTGGAAATATGGAAAAAGCACGTATTGTGTTCAATGGGATGGGAGAGAAGGATATTGTTTCTTGGAGTTCCATGATTCAAGGTTATGCTTCAAATGGGTTACCTAAAGAAGCAGTGAACCTTTTCTTTAATATGTTGAATGAGGGTCTCCAACCTGATTGTTATTCTATGGTTGGTTTTCTCTGTGCTTGTGCCAAGTTAGGAGCATTAGAGTTAGGGATCGGGCCGTCAATTTGATTAATAGAAATGAGTTCTTGGCAAATCCAGTATTGGGTACTGCATTAATTGATATGTATGCAAAATGTGGAAGCATGGCTAAAGCTTGGGATGTTTTCAAAGGAATGAAGGAGAAAGATAGAGTAGTTTGCAATGCTGCCATTTCGGGTCTCGCCATGAATGGACATGTAAAAGCTGCATTTGGACTATTTGGCCAAATGGAAAAGTACGGGATTCAACCAGATGAGAACACCTTCGTTGGCCTACTTTGTGGCTGTACTCATGCTGGTCTAATCGATGAGGGGCGTAAATATTTTGATAATATGGGTTGTATTTATTCCTTTACTCCAACAATTGAGCATTATGGCTGCATGGTGGATCTTCTTGGTCGTGCAGGTTTATTAGATGAAGCTCATCAACTGATCAAAAGTATGCCTATGGAGGCCAATGCCATCGTTTGGGGAGCCTTGCTGTGTGGATGTAGACTACACCGAGATATCCAGTTGGCTGAACATGTACTTAAACAACTTGTAGCATTAGAACCATGGACCTCAGCAAATTATGTCCAGTTGTCAAATATATATTCTGGAGCACATAAATGGGAAGAGGCAGCAAAAATTAGGTCGATCATGGCTGGAAAAGGGATGCAAAAACTACCTGGATACAGTTGGATTGAAGTGAAAGGAGTTGTTCATGAATTTCTTGTCGGTGATAGGTCCCATCCTTTATCTGAGAAAATATATTTAAAACTTGGTGAATTAGGTAAGGATTTAAGAGCAGCTGGCTACTTGCCAACAACTGATAATGTGTTGTTTGATGTAGAAGAGGAGGAGAAGGAACATTTTCTTGGTTGCCATAGTGAGAAACTGGCTATAGCTTTTGGCCTGATATGCACAGCTTCAAATCTTACCATTAGAGTGGTAAAAAACTTGCGTGTTTGTAGTGATTGTCACGAGTTTGTAAAGCTAATTTCTAGAATCACAGGAAGGGATATGATTGTGAGGGATAATAATCGATTTCATTATTTTTCTGAAGGCTCTTGCTCATGCAATGACTATTGGTAAAATTTAAGTATTGATTACTCTTAGGTTTGTCCACAATTTTTGAGTGTCATGCCACTTCTCCATCATCCAACATGCATAGCGTTATGGTTTTATGTCCATCTGTATTCAAGCTTATGTATGCAGGTGGCATAATTTGGCTTGCCATTCACCTCTTTTGTAGACTATTTTATAATGGACTGTGACAAATTATCTATAGGAAAGAAAACAAAAAGATGAAATACTAGGATATATGCATGGTCGTGTATGAATAGGCATTGCAATTATTAGGATAATATTTTGTTGTAATCTTAGATTTTTTTTATTATTAAATTATAAGTGATGATCCAACTGTGTAATATGGATTCCTAAGTTCGGATTTAGTCTAAAACTTTTAAATATTATCTTATTAAAAATTCACTTGTAATGGTTATACAATATAAATATTAATGACAACAAAACGTTTCAACGTTGATTGTATATTATATAAGATATTTTAGCAATATTAAGAAATTTATTTAAACTTTTCATACTTTTGGATTTACTTTATCACATTTTTTATATAAATTTGACTATTGAAATTTTTTTGGCAAAAATTAATAGCTATTTTTTAAAGCGGATTGATGTTAAAAATAATTACTAATAAATTCAGATGTATAGTAACTTGCATATTTTTGTTGGGTTTTCCTACTTTTTACCATCGGATTTAGTTAATAATTAAGTTTAAAAACCAAAATTTTGTTTAGCCAACTTGATGTGATTAGATTAGTAATTAAGAGCACCCTCACATGCTTAAAGATATCCATCATTTCCTGATGCTATGATGCTATAAAACTTTAGTATGTTCAACCAATAATCAACCACTAGCATCCCTTTCTCTATTGACACAGATGTGTTATCATTGAGAACTATATATATATATATTGTTTCTAAAGTATGTCTTCGTGATTTGTGGATGTTTCTTGGAGGGCAGAAACGTGTTTGGTGATCCCCTCAATCTTATCATATTTTATTAATTTAATTAATTGAGTATTATTAGACAGATCATCACCTACTGATATTGAATTTTACAGTAACAAAAACTTAGCACTACCCACCTCTTTTTTCTTCTTGCAAGTTTCTTAAAACAGCCATATAAAATTTAAAATATTGTTTAGTATGTGTGAATTACTACTATTATATTCCATCCTGCCCATTTTAAAAAATAATTTTTTATTTTTTACGAAAATTAAGTAAATAATTAAAATATATCAATTTCATAAAAAAACTACAGTTATTGAAAGAAATACCTTTTTATATTTTCAAAAATTTTATTTAATTTTAGTTAAAAGTGGAAAATAATAAGAAAAAAAATATTTTATCAGGTGCATAATAAATAGGATTATACTCCTAAATTTATCTCTTAAATTTTAAAATTGATATATAAAATAAAATAAAATAAAATAATATAAAAAATATTTTTTTTAAAGTGGGAAGGTGGAAGTAATTACATTCATGCTTTTTATTCTATCAATCATTTTTTTATTAATAATTGTCTAGTGTAACGAAGAAAAATAAAGTAGAAATTATTAAATGCTGGGAATCAATGACGTCCGGAATTGATTTCTGGTTTGGCAAGAGATTTTTGCCATATTTAGAAAAAGCCTGTACTTAATCTTTAAATTTAGATGATATTTTTCATTACATTATATTTTTTTAAATATAAATCATATCTCATTAGTTTTTTTTCTTTTCACCACTGAAAAATACTATTTACGATGAATTCAGTGATATAATTTAAGATAAAAATAAAGTAATTTAAGTCATAAAAAATCAAAAATAAAAATAAGTAACAGATCGTGAAAAGGTTGATTAAAACTTTAATCGGCTAAAAAATATTTTACGGATCTCAAAAAATTATTTCAATAGCATGGAAACTCTCGAAATAATATAAATAAATTTTTAGAATTAAAAAAATAATTTTGGATAAATTCAAAAAATTAACTTTCGAACTGGTAATTTAATTTCAGGCTCTAAAATATACTAAAACGAACTCGTATTGAGTTGAAATTTTAAAAACATCTTAAAAAATATTTTTTGATATTTTTGATAAAATTTTGACAATAAAATAAATTGAACCAATTATAAGTTAACAAATGGATTAATCATGACCATTTGATAAAAAATTTAATGATTGATCAAGCTATATACAAGCGTTACACATTTGAAAATTTCAATTATTTTCCACTCTTATTCTCAATCAAATATGAAAATCAGGAAATGTATTAATATTTACATTACATTAATAATGTAACCAAATATAATTATATTATATTATATTATATTATATTATATTATATTATATTATATTATATTTTTTAATCCATTATATTATTTAATATATTACAATCCATTACCTTTTATCAAACATATATAATCTCAGAGTTTGCTAGTTCTTGACTGTTAAATTAATGTACAGTACAATCTGAAATATTAATGTTACGATCAAAAAATAAAAAATATCAAAACTTTTACTTAAAAATGAGAAATAAACAATTTGAATTAATTATTATTCAGGAAACAAAAGTCAGGATTTGTCACCGTAATTGACAATGCATGAATAGTGAAATTGGTGACATTGACCCCAAAAATTCCTTCACCGTCAACTAAGACATAATACTACAAATTAATTAAAGCAAACATGGAAATTCCTTTTATTTCAATTCAATCTTCCTTGTCGTTGGACTGAAGATAATATATTGAATTCTTAACTAGTCTTTGAATAAATATTAAGAAAATAAAGTCTCTTACCTTACTATTTTCTCTATTTTTTTTGTCATTTTTATTATTTTTATTAAAATTAAAAAAATATTTTTTCTATCCCATTTTAAACGTTATTTTTTCCTATTTTAATTTGTCTAACTTCAAATATTTTTTCTAAATTTAAGGGATAGTTATCTATATATACCTCTATTTATTATACAATTTATTAAATATTTTTTATCACTTTCTACTTTTAATTAAAATTAAATGAAATTTTTGAAAATATAAAAGGATATTTTTTTCAATAACTATAGTTTTTCATAAAATTTAGGTATTTTAATTATTTTCTTAATTTTCATAAAAAATTATCTTTTTAACATGGAACAGAAGGAAGTAATAATTAAATTTAAATTTAATATTAAATTATATAATTAAAATTAAATTATTAAATTTAATTAATTTTAATTTTATTAAAAAATTAAATTACATTTAAAATTTAAAAATGGTTACTTATTCTACGTATACCAATGAACTTATTTAGTTTAGTCATACCAAATTAATGCTATATGATGTCATGAAACAGATGTTCTGGAGTTAATTCTACTACACCTCCTGTTATTGGAGGACTGTAATTTTTTAGAATACTATAATTAGTCAATTAGTTAATTTTAGTCATTGTTAGTCACCCTTTAATTATTAGTTTAATGACTTTTTTAATTCAAAAACAATCTTTTTCTTTTTTAAAGGAGGAGAAATTCAATAAGATATTTCCTGATTTGTTTTCTTCTTCTTCTAATTTGTATTTGGATGAAAATCAAATAGAAAACTTTCACTAGCATAAATATTAGTATATTTTATTAATTTTTAATTATTTATAAAATTTCAGTTGAGAGGCATTATTTTTATCAAATAAAAAGTTTACGAATTGAATTGCTTAATATTATCCTTATTTTTTCCCCTCCAGCCAAATATAGAAATTAAAAGAAACATATTCTTTTCTTTAAGAAATAAATATTTATTTATTTATTTTCCTTAGGTGACAAAGTTCAAATCCATACCAAATTATTAAAATAAATTTCAGTTACAAAGAAAATCTAATATATTTATATCTAATTATGGTTGTAAGGAAGACCAATTTTCTTACCAACTTTACTCGTTTTCTCATTTCAGGCAGAAACAACAATAAAGAAAAAGGCAATACTAAAGGTTAAATTATTAGTTGTCCTCCACTATAAATCAATCTTAATTGCTCCTTAATTAATTTAATTTGATTCTTAACGTTCACACAGGGATTTGTTGAATCCAAGAAACTTGTGGAAAACATAGTAATATTTAATTATGTATTTAGGAAGATTCTAAGCAAGTGATTTATTTGGAACTATAAATAGATATAAGTAATCATCTCTCAGGCCACAACATCTCCAACTACGAACTAACATTTGCCTTGATTATTTTCTTTAATCTTGATTAAGAATGAAGCAAATCAGAGCATGCATTTTCTTCTCTGCTACTGCTATAATCTTTCTAATTTCTTCAGCTTCAGTTACAGCTCATGTGGAAGTTGGTAATACAATTTATTTTGTGTTTTATGTAATTAATATTTTTGCTATATAACAATAGGTTAATTGTTAATTAATTTTGTGATTAATATTTGCAGAAGATGAGAGGGAGTTTGATTATATACAAGGAAGTGGAAAAGGACCAGAAAAATGGGGAGAGCTCAAGAAAGAATGGGAATCATGCAAGAATGGAAGCAACCAATCTCCTATTGATATGTCTAATCTAAGAGTTATAATTATCAGAAAATCTGCAGATTTAAGGAGGAATTATAAGCCTTCTTATTCTACTCTTAAGAATAGAGGCCATGATATTTCTGTAAGTAATTAATTCTTTATATAATTATAATAGTTTCATTAATATATGTCATGCTAAATTGAGAGCAAAATATTGTATTAAACTTTAGCTAATTGAATCTTAATTTTTATAATGCTGATTGATACAGCTTCAATGGGAGAGAAAGAATGCAGGATCAGTATATATTAATGGGACTGAGTACTTTCTTCTACAATGCCACTGGCACTCTCCTTCTGAGCATACCATCAATGGCAGAAGGTCTTTAATTTTCTCTTTTTCTTAATAGTTATAATAGTATAAATTTAAATAAGTGACATTCTAATAAAAATAATTTATGTTTTGTTAGGTATGACATGGAGCTGCACATGGTTCATGAAAGCACAGACCAAACTGTGAAAAATAAGATAGCTGTTGTTGGACTCCTCTACAAGATTGGTCAACCTGATGCTTTTCTCTCCGAGGTAAATTTAATTGCTAATAAATATGAAAAAAAAAAAAACATTTGGAATATGCCATGATGATAGGATGCACGGTATAACATTATGTTTGATGATATTAAAAATGAATTTATTTTTTAATCTAGTGGTGTGTATTGTATGATGCATGATAATAATCGAATATACTATAAATATTTAAAAATAAATTAATAAATAAATATTGTTAGTGATGCGTAGTTGTGCACTGATTGACCTATCATATTCATTTTTTTTAGTTGCTGAAGGATGTAAATGTAAATTCCATGAGTGATCATGAACAAGGCAGAAGCATGGGAGTGGTGGATCCAAAGAAGATAAAAATGGGTGGGAAGAAATATTATAGATATATGGGTTCACTCACTGTTCCTCCTTGTACTGAAGGTGTTATTTGGACCATAAACAAGAAGGTATTTTTATTATAAATCCTTAATTTTATTGAATGTATTTCTTGAAAACCCTAAACTTGATTAACTTCTTGACCCAGATAAGGACTGTTTCTAAAGACCAAGTTAAAGCACTGAGGGAGGCTGTCCATGATGTAAGTGATTACAATTTGATGAATGCTTGGTAATTAGTTTGGGTCAAAAGGAATTAAATGTTGCAGCTACTTTACCTTATTCTTGTAAAGCTTACCTTATTCTTGTAAGCTTTTTGCAGTATGCAGAGAAAAATGCGAGACCAGTGCAACCACTTAATAGACGAGAGATTCAACTATACAACACTAACTGAAGCACACAAATGTTATGAGGAGCTTTTTCATTTTAATGTCGCCATTATTAGCACATTTTTTCAATTCATTTGCAAATGAAATTCTAGCTTGTCAAACAGACTGTAATTGAGCTATTTTTTAAGTAAAAGGAACATTCATTAGTTTCTTCCACAACTAAACTGAACTGAATAAAAAAAAATGTAACTTTTAGTGCTGTATCTACTAATTACAGAAGAAGATACTTACGCAGATTAATAAAACCTGTTAAGTGATGGAAAAAAACTTAAAATAAAAAATGAAAAGAAACGTTCACAAAGTGTCCAAGAACTTCATTCAATTAAGAGAAAGAATATCAACTATCAAGTTCTAGAAAATAGAAAAGAAATGAACCACAAAACATTCCAATTACTAGCAAAGTTTTCTTCTTTCTGTGGTTAACATCTTATATATCAACTTCCTTTTGCAAAGAAGATCTATTTCCATCTTTGGCTTCAGCAACACCCTACTGGAAAGAGGGCACTGGACAAGCCAAACATTCCCACATTCTGCTAAGCAAATTTGCTTAAGGTTCTTCAAGTAATGATCAGCAAACAATGATGAATAATGCTCCTGATATCCTTACTCTATGACATTTCAGTCACAGACGATTCAATAACAGTTAATCAGAAGCTACTCATCTCACCATCTCTTCAATTCTTGATGAGCATGATGCCGGATCTCCCCTAGTCTGCCTTGTATTGTAAGAATTGCATTTTAGGCACTTCTGCGCTACAATATGAAACATCACTTCAGATGTTTCCCCACAGTCATTGCAGAGAATCCAAACCTATTCAGCGATCAAAAGGAAACATGAATATTTGAAATATAAAATTGATTGCTGCAGAACTGGTAGAAAATTTATGCTCTCTTCCTTACCATTTTATTTTGATACATTTGTGGCATTGGTGTTGAAGCAACCTGTAATTTATAGTATAGTGAGAAATTAAAACCAGTTTCTATTAGCACCTAGCACATTAATTTATTTGAATTTTAAATGGAAAAGATCACCCTATTATACCTCTTGATCTATTTTTTCCCAAACGCGGGACATATCACAATATGATTTTGAGCAAACAGGACAAGCATACCTGGAAAATGTTCTCAATATAAGGCACTCATATTTACTTAACAATTTCTATTCCAAGAAGAACTTACTGGAAATGTCTTTGCATCTCTTTCACACATTGCAAATGTATTGTGTGTCCACAAGGCAAAACATTAATTTCTTTTGTTGTATCAAAGAGAAACTGTGGCAACAAAATAAAGTAAAATGTGAAAAACAAATAATATCACTCTAATTTTAGCAATGCACATCCTGTACTTAAGTTAACCTCAAAGCAAACAGGGCAATTGTGGTGCATAGCTCTTTCCACGCAATTGTGTGAATCCTTCACCGACTTAGAGTAGCAACATCCTGGAATACAAACACAACAAATTAGTAATTAAGCTAACTACACAAGCACCAAAAGGAAGGCACTTCGCTAGTACTTGATTTATCAACAATCTTACCACATTTATTACAGTGGAAGAAGTTCTCCTCCCCTCCAGTTCTGCAGCATCAGACATTCAAAAAAATGCATACATAAGACATACACAGACCAAACGACATAAAATGTTTTACATCAGATAAGGAACAAAGAGCAGACAACAAACCTGCAGATACCACATTCATCGCAATGGTACTGCCGCTTCGAAACCTAGCAGATTAATATTATGATATATTATACTGAATAAGAATGAATACAGCCAAACATTAAATTGAGGAATTGCGTTATGAGGCTCACATCATCGTCAAAGAACTTGCACTTGGAGCAAAAATACATCCCCATACAAACCCCACACTTAATGCAGTGCTGTTGAACCTGAATATAGATGACAAAAAATCAGAATCTTTGAATAAATACATGAACCAATCCAATCACGAACAGAATTTCAAAGAAAACTACTAGTAATTTGGAAAGATAGCAAATTGTAAATGGATTAGTTCCATGAATTGGACTTGGCAAGAAAAATCCTTAATTGTCACAGCAGTATAATTATAATCACTACTTTGAAAAGGAGGGAAGATACTTACATCTTGTTCTGTGCTGCACAAGGAACAGATTACCTGAAAATACAATGTCAATAATAATAAAGTAGAGAAAATTAGCTATTGTTTATGGTATTGTTAATAATTCAATTAAACTAGAAAGCTTTTATTCTGCAAAGTTATCCGGAGACCACAAATGGAAAATGACAGGCGAACTAGGGAAACTTCAGGAATCTATAATATAACAAGACGCCTTTAAGGAAACAAATATAATAGTATGCTTAAACTTATCCAAGATATCTATAAAAAGAAAATAACATACGACAAAGACTATCAAAATTCACGCTTGTATTATCTGTGCCGATTTGCCTTCCAAAAACCTCTTTCCTAGAATTACCCAAAAAGAAAATTGATCAAAGCAACTGACCTTTTTCACTTTGTGGCGAGGAACGTCATGACGATCAAAAGGATCGACTTCCATAGCATTCTGTTCAATATAGCAATAACTGTCAGCTTAATTTTTTTGGAAAAAAGAAAAGAAAAATGTTATAATTGTAGAAGAAAATGAACACAGAAGAAACAAAACAAGCAAAGAAGAAACCTTTGACTCGTTATGGCAATGTCTGCAATCAAATATCTCATCGCAACAGGGTGCTCTGATCTTACATTTCCTTCTATAGTGCGAGCATCTTCAAGAAAACCAATAATAATTTAACAAATTAATTGCGAAAAGCAAAAGAGTAGAAAAGAAAATTGAGCTTCAATGGCTAGAGCTTGAAATAAATGAATAAAATTGAAGCATACCCATAATCCCCTGATCCAAGATTTAATGGAGATGCATCTTTCTGGGAAGAATTGGGTAATCTAGGCTCGAAGCTACTCACCATTTTCTTCAGCTTCTACCCAGAACAAATTCCTCAATTTTCACCTGAAACCAAACTAATCTCAATTCCCCATTGCAACTAAAATGAAACAAAAACACAAAAGTTAAATTCAAAAACCAACCCAGAAAATCAATCGAGAAAAACACAGAAACTTTATGGGTGAAAAAAGGAATGCAATCCAAACGTGGATTTGCAAGAGGAAGCTTTAGCTCTAGCACTGGTTGCACACAAAGAGACTGAAAAAGGAGACCACCGAGAAAAATATCAAGCCCCCAATTTTAATATCTTTACACATTAACCCCCAATTGTCTCTTTTTTTTTTCTTTCCTCCATTCTCTGTGGATGATGATGACCAGGCGACACGATAGCGTGGGCCGGCCAACCTCAATTATTGCAGAGACAAATAAGATAATTTCAATTCTGATAGAAGAATACGATATCACTAAACGGCGTCGTTTCCATTTTTGCTCTTTTTTTTTTAAAATGAGAAAACATAACGTGGAACGCCGTGCATGGAACTGTTCTTTACGTACCTTGCAAAGAAGCCGAGTAATATTCTTGTTTTTCAGGCCAAGAAACGAAACCCAGTTCCTGTAAAATGAGATTTTCTTGGTTCTCTTCAGGCTTGCAAGCTAATAAAAGTTGGCAGTATGATTTTGGAGATGAATAGGGAAATAGAAAGATTGAACTTCGGATTCTATTCATGGAAAATGTAAAAGTTTTTCATTTTAGAAGGATAAAAAGATTTATATGTAATTTAATAATAAAATGAATATAAAATTGTTGGTGTTATTTATAACTTACGTAGATAGAATATATTATATTATAAATTGATTTATGATAAGAAGTAATGTATAAGATTTATTATTAAATTCATTCGTGAAAATGAAAATTCTATGGGCTGGATATGAAATCTTTGGGCGGTGAGTTGGAAGGAAGAGATGACAAGGCATGATGATGCATAGGAATGCTGGTACCGGTCTCATCTTCTGGCGGTGGTCCCTGCCTACTTGGCAGCCAATGAATTGAAAGTCAGAATTGTCCGACGAGCAAAGCTACAAGTTTGTGATATGCTCTAGGAATTATCACGTGTCCCCAGTTGAAAAACCAAACGAATCGAATCATAAAAAAATATATATAAGAGTTATTTAATCGATTCAACATTGTTTTAAAACTCAAAAACAAAAAAAGGAAATGTGATTTAAAAAAATAGAACTGATAATAGCTATTTTATCATATTTACAGATCCTGTTAAATTTAAGCTAAATTGCTGCCTATTAGTTTATTAGCCACTTGCTTTGACAGGATTTTTGACGTTTTAATGGAACCTGATAACCGATCTATCCGTGCTACTCAATCTATCACATTAAGCAAGCTATATCATGCAAAATATCACATCATACGTCCAATTTATCATATACAGATACGGAATATTTTATAGTTAAATACTCTAATATAGTAGATTCTAACTACTTAAAAAATATATACAAAGAGATACTTTAGGAACAAGATATTGTGTATATTGTTATTTTCCCACTAAACTTTTTCTCTCTAAATCCACTAATTTAGGTATCGTAGTGTTAATATTTTACGTATCAGGAGTTAATATACTTGTCTATTTTGCATATCAGCTCGTCATGTTTATAGATAAATCCAGCTATTTTTAACTCCATCTTCCAGGACTTGTGAAGAACTAAAAAGAAAATAAGAGTTTGGTTGTGTTGTGACTGATTTTTGATTAAAGCATGAAACTTTTGAATTCAGTTCCTCATTATTATATTTATATATAGCTGTAATTTAACAATTCATTTTAATAATAATAATAATAATGTATTATTAATTTACTCTGTTAGTATTACCAATTATCTAAATATGAATATGAAACTTTAATTTTAACCAAAATTTTAAACGAGTACACGGCAATGGCAGCCGTCAAGAAAGAAAATTGATACTCGATGAAAAGTAAAAATCTAATTTCTTAAAGGGAACAAGGCAAAAGCGCAACAACTAAATCTACTTTTATGAGACAAAAGAAAAGAGGAAAGAATCCGAGACATTTGAAGTGGATACAAAGGACCTGTTCTTAGATTGTTTATATATAGTCGATTTATGTTGTTGGATTTAGTTTATTTTTACTTTTCAAGATAGTAAATCCATTCCTATACATCTCGTATTTAACTACCACAAAACAAACATTAGGGATGAGCAAAAAAATATCGAAAATATGGTTAACTGTAAATCGGTCCGAAACCGAATCAATTTTTACAGTTAACCGATCCGATTGATGCGATTACGGTTTTTAATTTTTATATTTTTGGTTAATAGTTACAATTTAAGTTTTTAGGTACCGGTTAACCGTTAGTCAATGGTTAACCGGTTCATATATATATATATATATATATATATATATATATATATATATATATATATATATTTAATTTTTATATCTTCAATTTTTTTCTATTTCTCTCTAAAATTTACATAAAATAATATTTTAAAATATATTTAAATTATATTTTTATTTTTATACCTTAATTTATATTATACCGTTCTCTTTAATTATATAGTAATATTTATATATAGTATACGATTAACTTTTATATATATTATTTTTTTATATTAAACTAAATTTATATTATGTCATTCTCTTTAGTTATACAGTAATATTTATATATAGTATCCTATTAAATTTTATATATATTATTTTTTATCATATATTAGTGTTCATATTTTACTTAATAGCATGTAATTACATTTTTTTATATTTTAGAGTTTATGTTATAACATTTAATATTATTCAAAATTTTATTTAACTTAAAATCAAAATATTCTAACTTTCAAAAAATATCAAATCTATTTTATAATATCAGCTATTAATTATATAATATAAATTTTCACTAGTAAATTATGTTTGTTTCATAATTTTTATATTAAATTACTTTAAACATTTGAAATTGAATTGAACTTTATCTAATTTTTTTTAATAATTTTATGTTATAAATTTTAATAGTTAAACGAAAAATATTGGTTAACCAAACCGAAAAATCGAAATCGATGGACTGGTTAACCGAATGCAACGGACTGATTAATGGTTAGTGATTTTAAAAAATCGATATTAATGGACCGGTTAATTTTTTTGCTAATTAACCGGTTAACTGGTCCATGTTCATCCCTAACAAACATATAGTTTCAAAGCTTTCATTTTCTTTTTCTAGTTTTGGGCCTGTCATCAGTCCATTTACAGACGGCAGTCTCTAGGGATGAGCATGGACCAGTTAACCGATTCATTAATAATTTTCTTAAATCAGTCCATTACAATCGGTTAACCACTATATCGATTTCGATTTTTAACTTGATTTTTCGGATCGATTTATCGGTTAACCATTAAAAAATTTTAATATATAAATTTAATAAATTATACAATTTATAATATTATTTTTAATATTTAAAAATGCTTTAAAAATGAAAAAAATACTAATTAAATACAATATCTATTAAAATAATTAAAATAAAAATAAAATTTTCATAATTAATTATGAAAATTAAAAATATTCAATATAAAACTAACAACAAAACGCTAATTATGCACATAATTTTAATGTTTATTTACTAAAAATATATATTTTATAAAATTATATATCATAATATTTATAAATTACACAAAAATTAAAAAATATAAGTATAAAATTTAAAACATAATTAATAAATAAATAAATAAATATATATATATATATATATTGATTTCGGTTTCGGATCGGTTAACCACTAGTTTTTAAAGTAAAAATCATAAATCTAAAATTTTAATTCGGTTAACCTAAAAATCGATTTCATTTCAGACCGATTTTTCGGTTAACCGAAATTTCGGTTAACCATGCTCATCCCTAGCAGACTCTCTTTTCTTTTCTTCTCTTATTTTCTTTCATCTTGCTATTTATTAAATTTATATTTATATTTTTCAATTATCTGTGTATTTTTTTATTTTTTATATTTTTTTTATAATAATTTTCATATCGATATAGATCTGAAATTTTAATTTTATTTGTGTTTTAATTTTTTTATATTTTGATTTCAATAAACTTATATCTGAAATTTTTTATTTTAGATCTAATTTTCGTTTTTGCTCATATTCTTTTTGTATTTTTATAAATCTAGTTCTTTTAACGAATATTGAATGCAATTTAAATTTTTTATCATGCAAGTTTGTCCTCCAAATTTGGAGGTCATTATATTCCTTAATGGAAGTTTTCGTTCTTATGTAATGAGTTTTTCTATAGACAGCAAATTAATTGAGTTTCTCATTGAAAGGCAAATTGCTCTCGGTATATTACCATTATCCACTGCTTTCGTTAAAAAAGTTTACAGATATACTCAAACAACCTCATTAGTTTTGTACTTCTCATATAATTTTAAATTTTATAAGTTTATTTGTACTTTTTAGATATATTTTTTATATTATTAATAAAGATTCAATTTGCATTAAAAAAACATTTAAATATTGCAATAAAATACTCAAACTGCTACAATAATTTAAGACGGTAAGAGCAGATGTAGTATGTATTAAATTATTTTTATAAAATAATTTTGTCATACAGCAACAGTTCAATAAACGGTATATCTGCTCTAATTACCTTAAGGTAGTGCAACGATTTAAAAATTTCAATACAATATTTAAATAAATATAGCATTTCAAATATATTGTTAAGGTATCGTTTTATATAAAATAAGGCAATAATCTTAAATATGCTAAAAAAAATATGTTGTAGTAATCTTATGAGACGGTAGTGTTTATTTTTCATAAATTGCAAAGCTCTCTCTTTCCAGGCGACTTTGAATTATTTATTACAAATTGCATTAGTTGCCACGTAAGGAAAAAAAAAAAAGATTACATAACTAGATAAATTAGTATATTTATCGTAAATTTATTCATTAAACATTAATTGTATTGTTATAAGTAACGTTTCAAGTAGTGTTCAGCTGTGGTGTAATTGATATCCGGATAAAGCTGAGTTGCTTCCTTCCCTTCGTCACCAATCTCGAAATTTGCAAGACATCCCTCGTAACAAACATGATAGTAATGCGTCAATCCAACTTGCTCTGCATGTTCTTGACCTTTGATGGCAGAGAGGAAGTCTTCCTTTGAAATGGAAGACTTACGCAACTCTTTTCCGATAAGTGTCTCCCATATTTCAACAACTTGTCTTTGAGACAAAACATTTTTGGGAGGTCTAATGTATAATGTGGTATTCAAAGTACGAGGATCATCAATGGTTTTAATGGTGTAAAAAGCAATATCATCTTCAGCAACATAGATTGCCTTCTGATTGCCATCTCCAAGCAAAGTAACACTCTCTCTCGAAGGAATTATATGCCCAGGCTGGCAAAGACCACCAAGAAAATATCCAGCAAAGCAATTTGCTGAAACATATGTGAAAGGAATTTTAGCTTCTTCTATTGCTTTTCTTATTACCATTTTATCATCAAACGTTACTCTTCCTGGTTCCATTGCTTTCTCCATTCTGGCTGGATCTGTTCCAAATTCTGACGGCAAAAATCTCTGTAATTTGTACACTTTATGTTACTAATAAAATAACTAAATTTTCAAAAAGCATACAGAATTTCATATGTTTATTTCACTCATAGTAACTATAATTAGAATAAACTACACAAAAGCAATAAAAAAAAAATTTAGTTACACAATAATCATAGAACTTTGCAATATTATATATATAAATAATTATAACCGATTTTCAGTAAAAATCATTGTTGAAAAGTACGCCATATCAACATCATTTGAACACGTGAAATTGCTATTTATGCCACATCATCATATGTACTGCCACGTGGCAAAAACCTCTAAGAAACTAACACATGGCAATATTGATACGTTATCTAATGATTTAACATAAACAACATTTACACGTATGCATAAATGTGTTAACATAGCGTGTAATATATACTTTTTGACGTTAGTTTTTACCAAAAACAGATTATAATTATTTTTGTATATATATAATATTGTTAAATTCAATTATTGTTGTGTAACGAAATTTTTTTTTATTACTTTTGCGTAGTTTAGCCTAAGTACAGTGACAATAAGTGAAATCAACCCAAAATTTCATATATATATATATATATATCTTACCTTAACATTACCAGCCTCTTTAATAGCACGAACAAGCTTAAGCTGAAGAAGGATTTGGGATCGAATGTGAACGCCAGAGATTGCAGAAATAACAACATCAACTAATTTAACAGCATCCACAAGGCTTTGGTGATCACTAAAAGAAGCTTGAACAAGATGAGCTCCTTTCTTCTTGAAATATAATAGTTTTTGCACTTTTTCAATATCAACACCGATTTCTGCCCTTTGAAGTATGTATGTTTCGTGCCCTAATGCTAAACTTGCCTTCGCCAATCTCTTTCCTAAGTACCCAGTTGCCCCTATTATTAGCACTTTGCTTTTCTCCATTCTTAATTAATTTCTATCTTTCTGTCTCTTAATTTTATGCCTGGATATTAATTCAGCATACTACTATTCATATATTTATATAGCGCATGTATCTTTGCTTTTAAAACAATGCTTATTAAAAGTATTAACTCTCTTTTGCTTATCTTCAAAATTAAGGTATATGTCAATAAGTATCCTTTTTATATATATGTTGCTTGTTGGCCTGTTCGATTCCGAAATTGACCAAAAATTGAATTCTATTAATTATCAGAACTGAACTGCTAACTGAATTTTATAGAATCGTAATAGAATACATCTAATTAATTTTGACAGCATATATACAGCTAATTCTGGAAAATGCCATTAAATTTAGAAAAAGATGTAAAAGCAAAGCCATCAATGCTCCGGCCCATAGAAATAAAGTAAAATGAAAGTATATATACAGCTAATCCTGGAAAATGCCCATTAAATTAGCTGTACTGAAAAATTGATAACCACAGCATTTTTAAAGAGTGAAACAATCACCACGATCCGATCAATTTCAATAATATATGGTTTTCGATTATGAATAAAGTACTTGTTAGAAATGAATATCCCTTGTCTGGAAATTCAAACAGAAAATACATTTCTCCATTACATCATTTCTCTTCTTTCCTTCACATTCTTTTTCTAGAAAATTATTACAGTTTTCCATACGCTAAACCGGTAATTAACATGTTAACCCATTACTACAGGAATTAGTGAGCGAAAAAATGGAACAAATGGAGGTAAGGTAAAAGACAGAAAATGGAAGAAGTGAAGAACTTAAAAGAGAATGGAAGAGGTGGCTTTAGATGGGGAAGCTTTAGATTTAGGTTTAATTTTAACCATATGAAAAATATTAATATTAAATATTAGTTAAAATTGGTGCATTTTATATATTTCGATCAATTCAGTTTATAAGATTTTTAAATTTTACAAATCAGATCCAACTGAAATTCACACATTAATTTTAATCCAGTACTGAACAGATAAAAAACTGAAATAATTGAACTATACAGATCAAATTCCATTAGATTTGGTTCTATTTTCAATTTTAATTTGATTCTGCATGGTTCTTGTTGTTTGTTAGAATTTAGGGGTGAACGCATATGGACCAGTTAACCATTCATTAATAATTTTATTAAATCAGTCCATTAATTTTGATTAACCGCTGTATCGGTTTCGATTTTAAACTTGATTTTTCGGATCGGTTTATCGGTTAAACATAAAAATTTAAATATGTAAATTTAATAAATTATACAATTTATAATATTATTTTTAATAGTTAAAATATTTTAGAAACGAAAAAATACAAATTAAATATAATATCCATTAAAAATATCAAAATAAAAATAAATTTTCCATAATTAATTACAAAAATCAAATATATTCAATATGAAACTAACACCAGAGTGCTAATTATGCACATATAATAATAATAATAATAATAATAATAATAATAATAATAATAATAATAATAATAATAATAAAAAAGAAGAAGAAGAAGAAGAATATTTTAATGCTCATTTACGAAAAATATTTATTTTAATAATATTTATAAAATTATATATCATAATATTTATAAATTACACAAATATTGAAAAATATAAGTGTAAAATTTAAAATATAATTTATCAAATATATTTATATATACTCACTTCAGTTTTGGCTCGGTTAACCGTCATTTCTTTAAAAGTAAAAACCGTAAATCTAAAATATCGATTCGATTAATATAAAAATTAATTCGATTTCGAATCGATTTTTCGGTTAATCGAAATTTTGATTTTTTTTGCTCACCCCTATTAGAATTTATGATCTCATCGTACCTAGAAATTTATGTTTAATATAGTTTCCAACTCGAGGTATGAGTTTCAAGCAACATATGAATCGGGTTACTTTTATTAGATTATTTTTATGGGTCAAATGAATCAAATCATATCGAATTTTTATGACTCGAGATGATTTAAATTTGTGAATTTAATTAGTAATTGCCATTTCCATATATTTTTAAAATTATATGTATTTCTTAACTAGGATTCATTATTTAGAGCTCTCTGTGAAGTTGATAATGAAGAAAATGTCTTACAGGTATATCTGTCAAAATTTGATTCCATTATTCGACCCATATGACCTTTTTTTTTTTTACCTAAATCTAAACCAATTCGTCATCGATCTCATTTATCATCTGATCCGTTTGATGCGTTAACTGATCCGGCTCAATCCATTTAATTTGTGATCCAATCCTATTTATTTATATTTTATAAATTTTAATATAAGTTAAATATAAAAAAAAAAGAATTTTTTATAGTTTATATATGCATAATTTTTTATTTTTAATGAAAAAATTAAAAAAATAAAAAATTATGTCATAAATTTTGACCAATTTAGATTATATCCACTCCGATTCATTTATAATTTTGACATATTTTATACTCGGATCCATCATGATCCAATTCAAATCAATTCAATTGCACCTAATCCATTTGCCTTCCATATTAAAAATTACAGCTATTTTTATTTTTGACTCGTTGCTTAATTAGCGAGGGAACTTACATCTCATTTACAAGATGTAAATTTTAAAGTGATTGACTAAACCAGTTACCAATAAATTTATAAATCAAATTAATAAAAAAAATGATGGAAGAGTTGAAAAAAAAATAAAAAGATGATGACTTCTATGAAAAATTCATGGACATAATTAGAAAAAAAAAATCATTGATTTAATATTTTTTTTCAAAAATTTCAGTTTAAAATCAACCTATCCATCACTAAGTGGGCTTAAGCCCATTAAGCATTTGATTTTTCTTTTTTTGAATGTACCACTCGTTGATTCTCCAAGTTGGGCTTGCTCCATAGCCCAATGATGGATTCACATTTCAAGAAAAGAAAATTGCACACTGGTTCTTCAATTTTTCAAAATTAACCATTTAGGTCTTTTAAGTGGATTTTCATTTTTCTACAAAGAACTTGAGCCATCGATTTGATTCATTATCTTAACATCGGTTCTTTTGATTTCTTTACCATTAAATTAAAATTTTAGTTTTTATCCGACGGTTCAAAATGATCCGTACTGAATACATGAGTGCACGCTAAGTTTATCACAATATTTATATTAACACAAAAATACAAATATAAAACCAAAAAAGGGATTTGTAGGGCCACCGCCCAACTCGAACTATGGGTCAATTGTGGGCCATAGAATCCAATTTCTGATCCGCCTCCCGTGAGAGATCTTTAATGCAGGATCCAATGAATAGCATTATTCCACGTTTCACATTCTCATTGGTCTTCCTCTGTAAGGGTATCAATCCAATGATGCCCTTGCCTTGATACCAAATTCCCCTTTACAAATAATATGATTTTGAAGTTTGGATAATAATAATAATAATAATAATAATAATAAAGAGATAAAACTGACATCACCCTTTTGAAAATGCGATTAATTAATAAAATTCAAAATTTAATTACAGGATAAATAATAAATTATTTTTACAAAATTCCAAAATGTCATGTTGATTAAATATGGCCTTTGTCGTGCTGATTAAAGTAATCAAATGGATAAACTGATGAGATTTTAAAGCATTATGGTGATTTTTTTTTTTATCGTCGTTGCACTTTTTTTTTTTCCAGTACTTAAATTGACACATTTCCCATATATATATATAGTTAAAAATTCTTATAAATACAGTAATTTACTTATTTTTATTTTGCCAAAAAATATAGAGGTTGAGCTTAATAAAAGGAGACAATTACACCTCAAATTTCAAATTTATGTTTCTCTTTAAATTAATTAAAAAAAAACTTAATACATGCACAAATAAGTAAAATTGACTTCAAAATTCATTTGAATATCAAAATTTAACAATAATTTAGTAAGCAGTAGCACCTATATTTATAAAATTTATAAACAATAAATATAAATTAAACTGATTTTAAAAAATTAAAACACACAAAACTAATTGACACCGATGAGGTATTATATAATATAAAAATCAATAAAAAAACTCATAAAAAAATCAATAAAAATTAATTTATTCCGTGACAATTTTATTATGGGGTATATATTTTTATCGAATCATATAGATGCATGCTATTTCTTAAAAATAGTATGAATTTATATTTTTTTATTTAATTGTAAATATTTAATAAATTAATATTGAAATTTAAATATAAAATAAATTGCAAAATTAAATCCAAATGTGTCCCGCCAGATCCGTTTAAAGCATCAATGAAAAGACTGTTTTGGACAATTGGAATTGGATTATTATTCGGCCGACAATATGACAGTGTTTGCTCGCTAGGAATACGATATATGATGAGAAGCACGTGATACACACGGATATTTTCCTTTCAGGCTTTCCATTGCTAACGCTTGCTGCCAAAGATTTGGCTCTTGATTTTCCATATTTGTGGCTTAGACGTCATAACAACCACAAATTTTTGCTCTTTACGTTTATAATATAATTTAATAATTAAAAAATAAATATTAAAAATTTTACAGAAGGAGTTTTATTTATTGATTTCAGCCGTTTAAATCGGGTAAAAATATGATTTCTCTTTTAAACAGTAAAATTTATATTAGTTCCAAATGATATTAATTATCAAATTAATATAATATTGATGAAAAAGCTAATAGCTCGGATACTTTGAGCAGTTAGGCCTGCTTGTCTAATTAGTTCGTAATGTAATTATTCTCTTGAAGTATTTGGTTACGCCCACCAATTTGATTATATCATACTCAATCACAATATGAAAAATCCTGCCATATAAGGAAAAATATCATTTTTTTCTTATTTTCTTCTAAAAAGATATACTTATTCTATTTAAGAAACATAAAAATTGTTTTCCAATGAAAACTCTACCTCAAGGTTTCTAAATAAATGATAACTCTGAAACTTATAACTAAAATCATAATTAGGTATGGAAAGTTAAATTTTTTCGATTTTCTTACTTTAATAAAAATATTACTGATTTGATCGTCAGAATTTCGTTAATCGAAAAATTTAAAGTGATTTTTCGTGACGAGTAGATCAGAATATCTTTATCCATTCGGCAAATGTCATTAGAAAAGACCGACAAAGGTTAAAAATATTAAAAATTGAAGAAGACGGTAGGCAAAGTCCATTGTGATTTATGAACCACATAAAAAAATTGATGATAGCAACAAATAATTAAAGAATACAGAGCATGCAGGAAATGTATGTTTCTCTAAATCAATGCTCCCTTAGGGATGATCACGGGGCGAAAAATTTTCGAATGAGACGAGAAATTTTCAAAAAATTTCTCCGTAGAGATGAGGACGGATAAAAAGTATTTCTTGACTTAAAATTCGGGACGGGAATGAAAATTGTGATTTCTGTCCCAAAATTTCTCTGTTCCTAAAATTTAATTACTAAATTTAATTATAAAAAAAAAAAGTTAGGGAGTAATTTACTAATTTCTCTGCTTTTAAAACGACTAAAAGGCAAGAAAAAATAGAAAGAATGATGATTGGATAGGACAAGTGAGAAAGGAGAAGTGGGTCTATTTGGTAAAAGAAGAGCTGAAATTGGGCACAAAAGCTACAGCTTCACGTGCTCTGTTTTTTCATTTTCATTATTGAGAATAGAAGAAGGCAGAAAAAGCAAGGCATCTCTAGGCTATGCTTCAACTCATTTTCTGAGTTGGGTAAATTATTCATCAATTTTCTTCAACCTCACGCTCTATGTTATTAGTAATATTATGAAAACCCAATGCTCATTTTGTGTTTTTTACCCCAAAAAATGGCATGATTTGTATACGTTATAGTGGGATTTGTGAGTTCTACTTTCCAACTTTTTTTCTTGTCATAATTTGGTACCTGCCATAGGATTTGAATCTAAACAAACATATGCTCCACATTGGTCTATTCAAAGGGTCCAATACTTATCAAATTACTCTCAAAAATAGTGTAAAGTCAAAAGTCGATAACTGAAGCTTCTAGCTATTAGGAGATCATTCATTCAATCACCCAACAAGCTCGACAACCGACTTCGGTTGGGAGCCTACGACACCATTATTGGTGAGTCTCTATTGCTACATTATTTACAGTTTTTCTTCCTTTTGAGCTGTTTCGTATTGCTCCCTTTCAATTAATTGATGATTGGCTAAATAAAAAAAGAAAATATGCTTCTTTTTTCTTTTTCTAATAATTACCAAATCAAGATTAATAGGTGAAATTCTACACAAATCACAACCCTTGGATGATGATGATGCAAAAAGATGAAGGATTACAAATTTAAACAAAGGATAAAATAAATACCCTCCGATTTAAGATACAAATAAATACACCAAGAAAAATTAAAAAAAAAAAAAGCCGCGCCACCCTCACAACCACCGCCAAATCATCCATGCACAACCGCCGGCCACCGCACTAGCTTTAGTAGTCGGTGGTGGGGAGTTGCTCGTGGGTGTTGTGGCCTATGAAAAAGAATTCATAAACAAGCCCAGCAATCCCACCACCAATCAGAGGCCCAGCCCAGTATACCCAGTGGTTCTTCCAGCTCCAGCTCACCAAAGCTGGTCCAAACGACACCGCAGGGTTCATTGATGCTCCATCGAATGCCCCTCCCGCCAAAACATTTGCGCCTACAATAAAACCGATCGCAATCGGTGCAATAACTCCCAAATTGCCCTTCTTAGGATCGATGGCGGTGGCGTATACCGTGTATACAAGTCCAAATGTCATCACGATCTCGAACACGAAGGCGTTCCACACTGAGACGCCGGAGGAGAGAGCGAAAGCGGCGGTGCTCTGCGCAACACCAAATCAAAACTCAGTATCGCAGTAATTACTCAAATTAATTATGGTCGGATAAGATTAATCAATAATTAGTTAATTACCAAACCGCCGGTGCTGAACTTGAGAAGAAGGCAAGCGACTGTGGAGCCGAGAAGCTGAGCGATCCAGTAGAGGATACCACGGAGTAGAGAGATATTACCACCGACGAAAGCGCCGAAAGTGACGGCGGGGTTGACATGACCACCGGAGATGTTAGCGCTGACGGATACTGCAACAAATAGTCCGAAAGCGTGGGCGATCGAAGCTGCAACAAGACCGGCGGGGGTGGTTGAACCGTTATCTGTTAGTTTATTGAAGGCCATTCCGGAACCTTCACCGGCGAAGACGAAAATAAGAGTGGAGATGAACTCAGCCAGTGCCGCCTTTAAGGCGTCAGGGTGAGTTGCCTCCTGTGGCTGACCGATAGCTATGTTTCTGATCGGCATCTTTCAGTCGTCCGACCAAAATTCAACGGCGGAGATCAAACGATAAGTTTCTCTCTTACACCGGTGTGTGTAGCTAGAGAGTGCTCTGTGCAGGTACTGGTCTCCACTTCTCAACTTATATCGAACCAATGGTCCTGGTGAACCGGAACTAGCCGGTTACCGGTGAAATTTTGGAAAAGGCGATTGGTGGACAGATTGTAAAATGCTACTTAGCGATTTTTTAAAAATTTGAAAAATGATGTCTTAGCCCATCTACCAGTCACCACTGTGGAGAGAGACAAGCGATTAGGCAATAGAGGGTTCTACGATCGACACGTAACGTGTGGCTGAGGTGGATTTCTTTTGTCTGCCCTGTATTGTCTCGAAAGATCGATCAGCTTTGGATATTTAATTATTTGGTAAATTTATTACGGTTTTTTTTAAGTATTTTGTAATATTTATGGTAACGTCTTCCATAGATAAGATAAGCACAATTGTTGTCTTGGCAACTAATGATCACCATGCCATGTATATAGATCCTACATTTAGTTTATTTTATTCTTAATTAATTATTTGTAATTCAAATTAAGAGTATAATTTTTTAAAATTTTTTTCCTACCAATTAACCCTTTTTTAACGAAAGAATTGAAGTGAGATTTGGCCACGAGAATAGGAATTTTTTCTGTCCTTTCAAATCCAAAATTACTAATTTTGACGACGAAAATTGCTTTTTCAATTCTTGGTAAACCTACTTATTTCCCACAGCAAATGGAAATCTATTTAAATAAAATTGATTTTCTATTTTTTAGATAAAAATTCATGAAGATGGGCCACCGAATTATTGGAAAATGACAACAAAGTAATCTTTTTAGGATTCAAACTTCATATTTTCTTCATCCTGTCCGCGGAAAGACAGTGAACGCTCAGGCGCTGTTTTTGTCTTCAAATACAATTCCAAAAGCACATAGTTGCTTCTGCTGGCCGTTCGTCCAACCCTTTGAGCAGCAAGAAGTTCAAATATTGTAATATTTCATTTTTTAATTTTATTTTTATTTTGTATATATGGTAGAAATTAATAAGAAACTCTTTTTTTTTTTCGATCCATCAATATTCAAATTTAAATTACTCAATCATATAAATTTAAAAAAATCTAACCAAATACAAATAAAAAATTCAATTTGTTACAGCCATTTAGCACAAATAAATAGGGAATATATAATTTTACTGCTTATGAGCACTGTCAAATTATGCAAATCAAATTTCAATTAATTATTTAAAAAATAGAAAAAAATATAATGTAATTAAGTAGAGGCATCTCGTACTAATTTTTTGTATTAATTACTCCTTTTTTTTTCAATATTTGACATTGAAGAATAATGCACAATAATTAAAAATTATAATTATTCAATAATTAAAAGACTTTATTATTTTTATAATAATTATGCAATATAATTAATAAAAATTAAAAATCACTTTTATAAAAATAATTTAAATAAAAAAATATTTAATAAAAATTAATTGATATATTTTAATTATATCAAAATATCATATATTACAAAATAAAAGTTTTTTCTTTAAACTATATGAAATTCTGGGAGTATTAGCATGGAGTAATTAATGGCAAGATTCTCTAGTACGTGTCAATGATGATATTTTAAACTATGGATGGGAATAATAATGCGGTTGGTAATATTTTGGCTTTATTGTAATTATTTTTGAAAAGGTCCCCTCATTATAATTAAGGTCGCAAATTTTGCTTAATTAAATATTTTATGTGATAACTCCTCTTTTTAATTGAATATTTGACTTGGGGCCCTTCTAAATTTATCCCTTTTCATATCAAGCAGGCCCCGACAAAAAAGTCACAAACTTTTTTTATAAAATTAAATTTTTGTTGTGATAATTATAAGATATTTGAATGACTATCAAACTCATCATTCTCCCTATTCTAGTAGAAGTCTACCTCTTCTATTTTGTGCCTATAAATACCCTATTGTGATTATTCAATATACACAATTAATAAGAGAAAAATCTCTATTCTACTATTTCTGTATTTCCTTTACTTAGTTTATAACACGTTATCAACACGATAGTCTCTATTGATCATTGGAAGTCGGTGGTTTACGACAACCCGGCTCGAAGGAATCAAGAATTATAATTTACAAGATTAAACGGTAAGTAAATTTAATTCATAAATTTTAAATTATTTTAATTTTCATGAGTCAATGAGATTGATTAAGGGTCGATAATTCTACCCTATAATAAATAATTTTAAAAAACTTCAATATACGAAAATATTAAGAACTGAGAATAACATTTTCTATTATTAAGGGCACTAACATGATTTTAGTGATTTGTTTTGCATAATTATAATTTGATCATTGCTTAATTATATTTTAATTATTATATTATATATGATGATTTATTTTGCATAATTATAATTTGATCCTTGCTTAATTATATTTTAATCATTATATTATATATAATGAATATATTTTATGTAAAGCCATATTTGATTTTCAATTTGCTATATATATATTGTTGTTATGTGTAATACAATTATTTGAAGGCTCCTGAAGAGTTATAATGCAATTACTTACATACAATTTGTTAGGAAATATATTATTTCTCAAATATGTCCTGCAGACATATATTTTCAAAAAAAAATATTCGCTGAAATGAATATCATTTTGAGACTGAGAGATAAATACTTGAGATTTACTTTGTATAAGATTAGTAATATATTTTTTCAGATAATTTGATTTTGATACAAATATTAGTAAACTCGAAGTTTGCTAATAAATACAAATTTTAGTAACCTGAAGTTTACTAACAAATATTAATAACCTATTATTTACCAATTATATAAATATCAATAAACATTAAGTTTGTTGATTAATTAATATTAATATCAGTAAACCTGAAGTTTATTGATTATAATAAACTTAAAAAAAAATTGATATAAATACTAATAAATATTTATTTTATTATTTGCCACAATATTAGTAAACATAAAGTTTACTAATTGTTATGCAAGTATTAGTAACATGCAGTTGACTAATTATTCAAATATCAATAAACCAGAAGTTTGTTGATTAATCGATACTAATATTGGTAAACTCGAAGTTTATTGATTATAATAAACTTGAAAATTGATACAAATACTAATAAACATATAGTTTATTAACTATATGTCACAAATATTAGTAAACATGACGTTTACTAATTGTTTGATATTGATATTAAGAAACTTGATGTTTATCAATTGATATAAATATTGATATAATAAAAATAGTAAGCCTGAAGTTTACTAATTAACAATTGATTACTTGGCATGACCGGTTTGACCATTCCGGATCGATTATAATACATAAATTATTGACAATTTATATATTTATTAGAGAACCAGAAGTTTCTTTAATTCTACTTAAGGAATTCTCATAATTTATTTATTCTCAAGAAATATTTTATACAATTAACATTAGCTGAAATTAATATTAATACGATTTCTGGTTCTGCAAATGTAATTGAAGGCTCTGGAAGAGTCCAAATTATGCTTCCAAATTGAATAAAATTATATATTGATGATGCGTTGTATTCAAGTAGATCCCAAAGAAATCTACTAAGTTTTAAAGATATACGTCGTAATGAATATCATATTGAAACGACAAATGATGAAAATGTCGAAGATCTATATATTATATCCACAAAATTGAACCAGAAGTTCATATTAGAGAAACTTTTAAGTTTCTCAACAGGATTATATTTCACGAAAATAAAAATGGTTGAATCAAATTATATGCACCGAAAGTGCTCAGACCCTAAAATGTTCATACTTTGGCATGATTGCCTTAGTCATCCCGGTTCAACCATGATGTAACGTATTATCAAAAATACAAATGGACATAGATTAAAGGATTAGAAAATTCTTTTATCTAATGATTTTTCTTGTAGTTTTTATGCATAAGGTAAATTGATTGTATGACCTTCACCATCCAAATTATATTTGGAGTCTCCTGTTTTTCTTCAAAGGATACATGGAGATATGTGTGGCCTAATTCATCCCTCTTGTGGACCATTTCGATATTTTATAGTTTTGATTGATGCCTCAACTCGATGGTCACATGTATGTTTACTTTATACTCGTAATATTGCTTTTGCTAAACTTCTTGCTCAAATTATAAAGTTAAGGTCTAGATTTCCTAATCATCCTATCAAGACAGTTTGTTTAGATAATGCATGTGAGTTTTCTTCAAAAGCATTTTATGACTTTTGCATTTCAATTGAGATTAGTGTCGAGGATTTTGTTGCACATGTTCATACTCAAAATGGTTTAGCTGAATCTTTTATTAAGCGATTACAATTTATTGCTAGACATATGCTTATGAAGTCACAACTTCCTGCATCTTCTTGGGGACATGCAATTGTTCATGCCGCATCTTTAGTTTGTATAAGACCATCTATATATAAAAAATTTTCACCTTTACAACTTGTTTTTGATCAACAACCTAATATATCTCATCTTATAAATTTTGGTTGTGTTGTATATGTTCTCATTGTTCCCCCTCAATGAACTAAAATGGGCCCTCAACGATGTTTAGGTATCTATGTAGGTTTTGATTCTCCTTCTATCATTACGTATTTAGAACCTTTAACTGGTGACCTTTTTAGAGCAAGATTTTTAGATTGTCAATTTGAAGAATCAGTTTTCCCTCAGTTAGGGGAAGATAAAAGTAAAGGACCAAAAGCACAAGAAATTAGTTGAAACACTCCAACCTTGACCAGTTATAATACACGCACAAACCAATGTGAACTTGAAGTTCAAAGAATAATAAATTTGCATAATGCTGCAAATTAATTACCAGATATCTTCACAGACACCCAAAAGGTCACTAAATCTCATATTTCGACTGCCAATGTACCTGCAAGATTGATTATCCCTAAAGGATTTTCGGTAGGTACCGTAGCCAATGAATCTAACATACGCCAGAAGCGTGGTAGACCTATTGGTGCAAAAGATATTGTTCCTCGAAAGAAAATAAAATTGAAAAATATTCAAAATGATGCTCAAGAAGGGGTTAAAAATAACACATATCAACAACTTCATATTTCCAAAGAAGCAACCCCAGAAGTGGTTCCGGTACCGAAAAATTATGAGATCTCATTAAAATCTGGAAATATGTGGGATAGAGAAGACATGGTTATTGATAATGTGTTTGCATATGCAGTTGCTTATGAAATAATTAATGATAGTGAGCATGAGCCTCAAACTGTAAAAGAATGTCGACATCGAAGTGATTGGCTCAAATGAAAAGAAGCAATTCAAGCTGAGCTAGATTCATTAGCTAAGCGTAAAGTATTTGGACCAGTAGTCCAGACACCAGAAGATGTCAAACCTGTTGGATATAAATGAATTTTTGTCCATAAAATAAATGAGTTAAATGAAATTGTGAGATACAAAGCACGACTTGTTGTACAAGATTTCTCACAAAGACATGGTATAGATTATAAAGAAACGTATTCTCCAATCATTGATAGAATTACGTTTAGATTTTTGATTGGTTTGACTGCCTCTGAAGGGCTTGATATACATCTAATAGATGTGGTGAAAGCTTATTTATATGGATCGTTAGATAATAACATATATATGAAAATTCCTGAAGGATTTAAGATGCCTGAAGCATATAATTCAAAACCTCGACAAATGTACTCGATTAAACTTCAAAGATCTTTGTATGGATTAAAGCAATCTGGACGCATGTGGTACAATCGTCTAAGTGATTACCTAGTGAAAAATGGGTATGAGAATAATTCAATTTGTCCATGCGTTTTTATCAAGAAGATAAATTTAGGATTTGCTATAGTTGCAGTTTATGTTGATGACTTAAACATAGTAAGGACTCCAGAAGAGATCTCTATTACTGCAGAATATTTGAAAAATGAATTTGAAATGAAAGATCTTGGAAAAACAAAATTTTGTCTTGGGTTTCAAGTTGAATATTTGCCAAAAGGAATTCTTGTACATCAGTCATCTTATATAGAGAAAATCTTGAAACAATTTTATATGGATAAGTCTTATCCATTGAGCATTCCAATGGTTGTTCGCTCTCTTGATGTCAAGAAAGATCCTTTTCATCCATAAGAAGATAACGAAGAGATTCTTGGTCCTGAAGTACCATATCTTAGTGCAATAGGTGCACTTTTATATCTTGCAAATAGCACTAGATCAGATATAGTTTTTGCAGTTAATTTGCTAGCAAGATTTAGTTCTGCACCAACCCGAAGGCACTGGAATGGTGTAAAACATGTTCTACGTTATCTTCGTGACACTTCTGACATGGGTTTATTTTTTTCAAAATGAGTAAATTCAGAATTGAAAGGGTATGCTGATGCTGGATATCTATTAGATCCTCATAAAGCTCGATCACAAATAGGTTATGTCTTCATATATGGTGACACTGCTATTTTTTGGCGATTTGTTAAGCAAACAATCACTGTCACTTCCTCAAATCATTCAGAAATATTAGCCATCCATGAAGCAAGTTGTGAATGTGTGTGGTTGAGAACTATGACTCAACATATTAAGGGAATAAGTGGGTTGGTAGTGGAGAAAAAGCCAATAAAATTATATGAGGATAATACATGTATTTCACAACTCAAATGTGGCTATATCAAAGGAGATAGAACAAAATACATCTCACCAAAATTATTCTATACTCATGAAAGAAGGACAGATCGATGTTTGCAGAGTTCGCTCAAGTGATAATCTAGCAGATTTGTTCACAAATGCCCTATTAAGTTCAATTTTCAAGAAACATGTACACAATATTAGAATGCGCCAATTAAAAGATTTAGTTTGATTCATTTTTGAGGGAAAGTACATATGAATATTGTACTTTTTTTCCTTCGCTAAGTTTTTATCCCACTGGATTTTTTTAACAAGGTTTTAACGAGGCATATTCATAGTGCATAGTCATCCAAGGGGAAGTGTTGTGATAATTATAAGATATTTGGATGACTATCAAACTCATCATTCTTCCTATTCTAGTAGAAGTCTACCTCTTCTATTTTGTGCCTATAAATGTCCTATTGTGATTATTCAATATACACAATTAATAAGAGAAAAATCTCTATTCTACTATTTTTGTATTTCCTTTACTTAGTTTATAACAATTTTTGTATTATTGGTTGTTACTATTATCAATTTAATTCAGAAAAGATAAAATACACAAAATAAAGGGTCATGTTTTAACTACTTTTAATTATATTTTCCAAAAGAAAAGGTACTGTTTTATAATTTCTCATGATTATGGTTGTTGCGTTGCCCACTATCTCATCTTTTACATAGAAATTCTTATATATTTTATTATATATAAATGTATGCATATATATCCCCGAAATTAATAGCTGAATAAGAATAAAAGGAAAAAAAAAAAAGAGGAAAGGTTGAGTGTGCCAAATAAATCTAGCCAATTATTTTTTTATGCAATTATTTAATGTTCAAAATTTATTAATCCGATTGATTCATAATATTGAATTAACAAATCTAATTATATAAAAAAAATAAATTATTAATAATATCATATAAACATGCACATAAATACATGTGTAATTATAAGTATACGTGTGCATTGACTTGTATGTACATGTATAGTTTGAGTGGGAATAAATGAAAAAAAATTATATCGAATATGCTAAACAAATTCAGCCATTTTTTGTGAAATTTTTTATATTTTAAATAAATTGATTCGATTAATTCAAATTATTAAATTGATTGGAATGCTTTTCCCTAAGGATTTAATTAATTAATTAATTAATTAATTAACCCATTTTTATTTACATTAATTATTCAAGCAATACATTTTGTATGAATATCATAACCAAAAATTAATCTAATCCAAATTTGAATTTTAAAAGATAAAGTAGATAAGAATATATTATTTAAGTGCTCATACAGAAATATATGACAATAAAATCTGGTCTATTTTGTGTAGGGGTGCTCACATGACGGGATGGGGTCGGGGATTGCATTTCCACTCACTGTTCCGTCGGGGTCAGGAATTCTCCGTCCTAATCCCCGATTCTATAAAAGGGAAAAAATTCCTCCCGTATCCTGCCTCGCGGGGATTCCCGTTCCCGAATTTTTTTTTAAATATAATATTTTATAAATAATTAAAATTAAAATATAACATTTAATAAATAAAAAATTTAAAATTAATCATAATTTAAATTAATATAAATTCTAACTATTCATAAATTTAAAATTAAATATAATTTAAAACTTAATAATTATAAAATTAAAAATAATTATTTTTTATAGGGCAGGAATTACTGCAGGATGGATATCCCATTTTCCGTTTCCGTCTCCAATTTTATAACATAATTTTTTTTCATCCATCCCCATCTATACAGAAAAAAATTCAAAAATTTTTCGTTCTAAACGGAACGGATCCCTGTTAAGATTGGAAAATTTCTGTCCTGTAAGCATCACCGATATTGTGCACAGGGACCGAAATAAAAGCTGATAAAATTTTGTGCAGTGAAGTAGATGAAAAGGTGCTGTTTTATAATTTCTCATGATTATAGTTGTTGCGTTGCCCACTATCTCCTATTTTACATAGAAATTCTTATATATTTTATTATATATATAATATGTATCTATAAATGTATGCATATATATCCCCGAAATTAATAGCTGAATAAGAATAAATGGAAAAAAAAAAGAAGGAAAGGTTGGGTGTGCCAAATAAATCAAGTCAACTATATTTTTGTGCAATTATTTAATGTTTGAAATTTATTAATTCATATTGTTAAATTAACAAAACTAATTATATAAAAAAAATAAATTATTAATAAAATCATATAAACATGCACATAAATAAGTGTGTAATTATAAGTATACGCATGCATTTACTTGTATGTAGATGTATAGTTTGAGTGGGAATAAATGAAAAAAAAATTATATCGAATATGCTAAACAAATTCAGCCATTTTTGTGAAATTTTTGATATTTTAAATTAATTGATTTGATTAATTCAACTTATTAAATTGATTAGGATGTTTTTGCCCTAAGGATTTAATTAATTAATTACCCCATTTTTATCTACATTAATTATTTAAGCAATATATTTTGTATGAATATCATAACCAAAAATTCATCTAATCCGAATTTGAATTTTAAAAGATAAAGTAGAATTTATATGATTTTTAATTTACAATTTCCTGAATTTGAAAAAAAAAATTGTAAAAATGGAGAATAGGCACGTGAGCAATATTCAAGTAGGGGGAAGGTAGTGGTGGGGTGAAGAAAAGCAGAGAGCATGGTACGATAATACGATGCCAGGCTGGAGATGGGGATTGGGAAATGCATCATAATTATCATACTAACCCAACGTACAATTGAACTGATTTTTACTCAGCGTTGTCAATGTCTATATATGGTATGGTATATTGGAATGCTCTGCTTCATTATGTCCATGGCCATTTCAGCACGTCTATGCCGAAGTTTTCTTATTGAATTGCTACTCACCCACATTCCGTCCGGACATTTTTTTTAATAGTGTATATTTAATAATTATTTATAAAAATTGAGTGAGTATTTTAGTATTTTTACGAAATCGCTGATACATACAGCGATTTCGTCAGAAAACTATTGGAACGCGAAAATATTTGTAATGAAACCGCTGAAAGGTACAACGGTTTTAAACTCTGAAATCGTTGTACCTTCCAGCGATTTCAGTATAAATATTTTTATGCTCATCAATTATTAAATTAATAAAATTTTAATATAATTTAATTTATTTTTAATTTAATTTTTTTTAAATAAAATAAAAATTAATTATATAAAATAGATACCAACAAAATAAGATGAGGATAATTCTATTAAAATTCTACTAATCAAACAAAAATACACAGTATTGGAATGTTTTTCGTGCCTACTAATATTCCAACAAAACACTGTCCATTTTGCAAGTTTTATAAATACACAGGCATAAAAATTTAGGAATTTGCGAGCAATATACTAAATTTATAATTCAATTGCAATTAATTCTTAACAAAAATATTCAATTAATTTCTATAAATTGTATAAAAATTCATGAACATGTTATTTCATATTTATAATCATTTTATGGCTTAATTACACTAAAATACACAAAATAAAACACTAATTCTCACTAAGAAAAATGTTAAATTAACGTGAATTTATTCATAATTAATGAGAAAATGGTGAATTATAATGAAATAATTCACAAATTGTACAAAAGTATTGAATATTCTGAATGACTATATTTTCTTGATTGAAAAATAACTGAAATTACGGAAAATCTGTTAAATATTTTGAAAGAAGTGAAATTATGCCTTTATCAAAATCTAGCTCAGGATATAATTGGCTAGCTATAATGACACCTATACCGTGGTACAAGTCATGACGACTTGTTTTGTTATGGTAAGATCATTGATTTCTATAGTATCTGTCTGTTTTGTTATCTGTTCTATGATAAATGATCGTTTGAGATTATTTTTTAGTTTGTATGTGGTCCTATGGGATCTACATCCGGTATATGCGATCTGAAAATTTCTATCGAAATTGTATTAGGGGCATTAATATGAAAATAAGTTAAAAAGATGTAAAAGATAAGTTAAAGTAAAGTTAAAAGTGAAAAAAGATCTATTTGAAATAAATTAAAAGTTTAGGGGTAAAACTATAATTTTTTCAAAAGTTATATTTAATGGCTAAAAGTAATTAAGAAATGAGTATAAAGAGTAAAACGGTAATTTAATGATCAAACAGTCCAAAAATAAAATTTTGTAAAGTTCAGGGACGATAAAGTAAAGCCTAATTAATTGTTTTATAAGCCAAAAGTCAATTGAAAAGTGAAAATAAGGAAAAATAATGATAATTTTGTAATTAAGCTGTAAAAAGGGTATTTTTGTAATTAATTAAAAAATTAAGAATTTAAGTAAAAAGTTTACAAAAATTGTAATGTTAAAATGAAAAGACTGCTAAAAATAGAAAAAAAATGATTTTTGATAAGAAAGATTGACATTTTACGCAATTGGTGGAAATATTATAATTTTTAGTTACCACTTGGCATATTTAATACTCAACATGTAAGATTTACTGTGTGCAGGTTCTGAATGTGATCAAGAGCTATAGTACACAGGGGATGGAGAATTTGAAGGACAAAAGCTGTATTTTTGTTTTGACATGATTATTAGTGTAAATATTTGAAGTTTGAGAATTGATTTGTAATATTACTTTGATAGTATGTATGTGTATGGGTTTGACTAGTAGTGTATGTTTTGTATATAGTTGAGATGTGATGGAGAATATGTGGATGAGATGTATATTTTGGTTATAAACTGTTATTTCCATGAGAGACTGTGGCTATTATCTATTTTTTTAAGGAGCGAGTCCAGTATATAGCTGTTATATTGTTGAATTTTTGCAAAATAAATAGTCAAATTTGACAGTTATAGGTCGGCGATAAGGTGTACTCTGAATATGATTATTGGATAAGTACTATTAGATAGTGAATAATAGTGAGTTATGATTATGAATTTTAAGTTAAGAAAAAAAATTTCGGTCAAATGCTTAAATCGAAAAGATTATTGCAGTAAGAGTGTTACATTTTGTGTTAAATGGGCCATGTGTAGGTATTCAAGTTGGTGAACAATCTCATGAAATAACATGTCCATGAGTTTTTATATAATTTATGGAAATTAATTGAATATTTTGAGATAAAATTTTGGTTATGTATTAAGCAAAAATGTTGAATTTTTGAGAAATAATTAATAATTGATGAGAAAATGATGAATTATAATGATATAATTCATAAACTGTGTAAAAAATACTGAAAAGTTGAATAACAAAATTGACTGTATTGAAAAAGAAATTGAAAGTGTTAAACATCTGAATAATGATTTGAAATTAAGTGAATGTTTTCCCTTAGTAATAGTCAGACAGTCAAAATCTAGCTTAGGATATAATTATTTAGCTATAGGGACACCTATATCGCGGTACAAATCATGGCGACTTATTTTGCTATGGTATGATCATTGATCTTTCATGGTATCTGTTTGCTCTATTATCTGTTATGTGAGAAATGGTCATTTGTGATCATTTCTCAATCTGTTTGTGGCCCTATAGGATTCACGTCTCATATATCCGGTCTGAAAATTTATGCCGGAATTGTATTAGGAGCATAATGATGAGAATAAGTTAAAAGTGCAAAAAGAAAGACAAAATTGAAGTTTAAAGTGAAAAAGACATGATTGAAATAAATTAAAAGTTTAGGGGTAAAACTGTAATTTCTCCAAAAGTAGTGCTTAATGAGTTAAATAATTAAGAAATGATCATAAAGGTTATAATGATAATTTAATGTCCAAATAGTCCAAAAATGAAGTTTTATAAAGTTCAGGGACTAAAATGTAATTTTACGTAAAAAGGATAAAGTAAAATTCAATTAATTATTTTATATGCCAAAAGTCAATTGAAAAGTAAAAATAATGAAAATAATGGTAATTTTATAATTAAATTGTAAAAGGGTATTTTTGTAATTAATTGAAATTTGAAAGACTTAAATGAAAAATTTACCAAAATTTTAATGTTAAAGTGAAAAGACCGCTAAAAATAGAAAAAAATGCTTTTTAATAGGAAAGATTAATATTTTACAGAATTGGTGCAATTATGCTATTTTGGAAAATATTATGATTTTTAGTTATTATTTGACATATTTAATGCTTAGCACGTAAGATTTACTACGTGCAAATTCTGAATGTGATAAGGAACAATAGTACACAGGGGATAGAGAATCTAAAAGATTGTTACAGTAACGATATTACATTTAAAATACCAGATTTTAACAAATACATGTTTGAAAATGAGAGAGGCATCAATAATGAAGATACAAATTAACTTCAAAATCTCTAATAAAAAAATAAAGAAGAAGAAAAAGAGACGAAATGTTAATGTCGTCTAGCAATAAGGAGAAGGAAAGAAAAAGGAAAAATAGAAGAAAAAACAGCCGTGAAAAGAAATGAAAGTTTGAGTTAAATTAAAAAATAGGTATTTTTAAAAATAAAAACTTTTAAAAAATATTTTTAAAAGGAAAATAAAAAATAGGATATTTTTAAGTATAATTTTTTTTTTGGTAGTTTTGTAAAACGCCCCTTTTTTTCAGTAAAATCATAAATACCTTATGCTAATTTAAGTATTTAACAGGGTTTTGTAAACATTGTTTGTAGGAAAATGAGGATATGAATATCCAATGGATATGGGAAAAGATTAATACTTTTAACATAGAAACCTCTGGCCCATTAGCCCAATACTAAAAAAAAAAAATGGTGCCAATTATAATTTCACCTAAACTCAATCACAAAGACACCAAACCCAAAAATAATTAAAAATTCCCATAGCCCATGGCAAATCGACAAAATAACCATAGACTGTTGTATAGGAGAAAGTTAATTTTGTTTTTAATTAATTACATATGAAATTATTAAGCCAAAAATTATATTTTTTCATGTGATAATTTATTATCAATTTAATTTATAAAAGAATATGCCAACATTTTGCAAATTTGAAGACGTATATATTGGTGTCTCATATGGTTCATGTGAATAACTGAGCTTGACTTCCCTTTGTCATAAAATACACGAGTTATTTTTTGTTTTTTAATTTTCCCTTACAAAATTAATAAAAATAGGTAAAAATTCTCTAGAAAATATCATATTTTGAGGCAAATTGTAAGATTTATAAGGCAGATGAAGCCAGTAAAAATGGAATTCATGTGAATGCTACACTCTACTTTTTATTTATTTTAGCCAAGCAAGTGCCACAGTCATTAAAATCCATTAAACCAATAAGAGGTGTGGGGACATCCTGCTTTAATTTACTCATAAAATTACAAAACTTTCTACCTGAAAATTTCCTAGCTTGTCTAGTTGACATAATCAAGTATCCATTTTCAATTTATTTTTCAATGATTAATTTGATTAAAATCAAAATTTGAATCTAATTAATTTTTATATTTATAATTTATAATTAAAATTCAAAAATAAAAAATCATGACAAGTTAAAAAAAACAAAAAGATTAAGTGGAGAAAGTAAAGAGCTTGTGCAGCATTGACTCCACTCCAAGCTAGCCAACCCCATTCGTTGTTACTTTACTAACAAACATGAAAAAAGAGAGCAATAATCAATAGTTCAATAGTATTTTTTTAATCATTGTTAAAACTTTTGAGATTCCGAAAAAAAAAATTGAGTAAGGATTAGATCTAGGTAGCCGTTGTGAAAAAACATTTGAATTTTTACATGACAAATAAAAAATAAAAATAAGACAAATGAATAAATAACCATCTAAATTTCAAATATTATAAAAAATTATTACTTAAATTTAAATAAGATGAAAATTTACCATCTAAGAGTTAATTAATATTAACATAAAACAACAGAAATTGTTCAACATTTTTATATGTTCGGATGGTAAATTATTATCGTTATTTAAAATTTAAATAGTGATATTTAATTATATTTAAAGTTTAGATGGTGATTTAAATATAATGAAAGTTTAGATATCAATTATGAAATTAAATACAATTTCAGGGAGATTTAAGGTATTAAGCCTAAAAAATATATATATTAGAATTTAATATGCCAGTGTATACACAATGTATACCGATATACGAAGTTAATAATCAAGGTTTTTATCTTTTTTAGACAAAAAATACTTATTTATTTGTAAATATAGCTCGTAAATTAATTTTGCAATCCTTCAATTATTGACTTTTGGAAGTCTTTGATGAACACTAACAAAGAATATGGCATTTGCTTATGCAATAATGCAAAGCAATATGTAATACAAAGAGTGGATAACATATAATGATGTTTACTGGCATATATATATTCTTTAACTAGCTCAATCATTTTCTAGTTTATAATAATAATAATAACAATAATTCACTACAAGAAAATATTAAAATAGCAACGAAAAAATAGTAACGAGATACCAATTTCGTTGCTATTTAGCAACGAAAAATGAATTCCGTTGCTAAAATTGGTTGAAGCTTTAGGAATTTAGCAACGGAATACAAAATGGTTGTATTCCGTTGCTAAAAAAGGGGGAGAATTTTAGCGTTAAAAATAGCAACGGAAATTAGTAACGAAATGCAATTTTCGTTGCTAAATATGGCGGCACTACCTGGCTCCAAAAATTTGGGATCAAATTTAGCAACGGAATGTAAATTCCGTTGCTATTTACTGTTGAATTATAGGAATGCATTAAATTTAGCAACGGAATTTAATTTTCGTTGCTAAATTAAGTGCCAGCAATGGCGTTAATAATTTGGGGTGAAATTTAGCAACAAAAATGAAATTTCGTTGCTAAATTTAGCAACGGAAAATGAATTCCATTGCTATTTTTGCCCTAGGTATAAATACTTCCTTAACTTTCCTTCTCTCCCTCGTTTCCCATTTTGCCTCGTTTCCCATGAACTTTCCTTCTCTCCCTCATCAAATTAGCTAGACCCTAAACCACCACCTCCATCCTCCTTCGCCTTCTCATCATTTTAATCTCTCTCCTCACCTCAACTTAGGGTTTTATCCCACCTTCCGAGCTGGATTCTCTCTCTTTCATCTGGCGAATCTCCATGTGCCGCTAGTTCAGCGATTTTGTTGATTAGAGTGAAAGATCTGCTGTTGTTTCTATTTTCTTTCATTTTCTTTAACTTTTATATTTTTTTGTTAAAAAATTCGTAAAAACCCCTAAATCCCTATTTTGTTTTCCTTCTCTGCATACTTTTCATGCAGGTTGCTCTGTTCCATTTGATAGATATCCATCCCAAGTTCCAGGTAATGTATCTTTTTCTCAATATTTTATTTTCACTTACCTTTGATTTCTTTGATTTTTTTATTGCTGAATTGCTGCCTTTTTTTGTGTTATATATTGTCTTTGTTAAATTGGGTCTATTGAATGTTTGAGTGCTAGTATTTGAAACTAACTGGTCAATTTTGTTCTCACCCTTCTTTCTCTAAAACTCACTTCATTCTCTTCAAATTTCCGGTGATCAGCTCAATTGGGTTTTCGATTAGGCGGTTTAGTTTTAGCTCAATTTTTGGTTTTTCTTTTCTTTTATTTTTATTTCAAAGCGGTAGGGAGTAAGAGAAAGAGAAAATGGAGAAGTACGAGCTAGTGAAAGACATAGGATCTGGGAATTTTGGTGTGGCTAGGCTTATGAGGAACAAAGAGACCAAAGAGCTTGTCGCCATGAAGTACATCGAGCGCGGCCATAAGGTTCCCGTTCTTGTTATATCTAATATTTTGTGTCTAATATTATATATTTTTGAGTCCAGAATTCTGATGCATGGAGAATAAAATAACTATCTTTTAGTGGAAGTTGGGGAATTTTTGTTTTTCATTTTTCTTGTGGAGAATTTGTCAATTTTGTTAATTTACTCGCTTCTTTTTTTTTCCCCTTCTAATTTGGGTTTAGATTGATGCAAATGTGGCCACGGAGATCATAAATCACAGATCGCTTCGCCATCCAAACATAATTCACTTCAAGGAGGTTGGTTCTTGAGAATCTTTTTTTTTTCAGCTATTTTTTTAGAAATCCGAACATAAGTTCCTCTACCTTATGATCAAATTACTGGTCAAATTACTATTATGTTTTTATTTTTATTTTTATTAGATATAGATAAATGGATGCCCTCATACAAATTTGGTTATGTTAAATTTTGTTTGTCGGGGACAATGTATGTATGTAATTGGCAATCTTGACATTGTGCGATTGTATACAAATTTATTTTCAGTTCCAAAATTGAAGAGGCTAAAACTCGAGCAATTTTGAATTGAAACACAGATGTCTGCTACATGTAACTGATGTGAGTTGTTATTGGCTGCAGGAAGGATTGATGCAGACACATGATGAAGAAACTGATAAATTTTTCAAGCATTCTTCTGTACAATGTGTATTGGCTCCTCGCTATGCAAGCAACAAGCTTGGTTTTCTGAAACAAAAGGTAAGCTTTATTAATTGCTGAACGCATTTTCTCCTTTTAACTTGTGAGATCATATATGTAGATTGCTTTAACTACTTGCTTATTGAGAATGGATTTAGATTTTGGTTATATAGTTATCGCCGTTAACAGCTTGCTGTTGATAATAGTATTCCCATTAATTTACAAATTATACAAATTGCTATCAAGCATAGGATAAAATAATAAATTCAAGACATTATCACATACAACATTAATTATTATAATTTTTTATGGGGTAAAAACCAAGAAAATAAGATAAAATTGAGAGACTAACACGTAGAATCAATTCTTAACTAATTTTGTATATGTGGTAGCTTTCAACTTAACCAGCTAGTGGCTTTCGGAGGTGAGAGAACTTTTTTCGAAGATGAATCAAGTCACTGGTGAATGTGAGATTGCTCCTTATTTAAGTATCTTCAAGTAATTTGACCAGTGAGTTTGAGATGGTTAAACGTTAGTTTCAAAGATGAATCAAGTCACCGATGAAGGTGAGATTTCTATTTTCTTAGAAATGGCAATGTGCACCCAGTTTTTCATGTGTAAAACTGTCAGGGATGAAATGCTGCTCTTTTTTGCTTTCATGGATTGTTAGAACTAGAAAATATGCTAATTACTTTTAGAATTCATGTGCACATTTGCTGCTAGTAAGTGTGGGGCAACAAAATCTATCTTAAAATGAATTGATTGCTTTCCAGGGCAATCTCCAAGTTTTATGATGCCATAGACATGCATGTGTTACCATTTTTGTCAAAGTTTTGTATTGTTTCTTTGCTAGGAAGTATTCTTACGAGTTCTTTTTTCTAATGTCTTTCTTTCTTTATTTTTTTGTCTCTACAGTTGTTAGGGCTTGTTACTGATATTTCCTTGGAAAATGGCTTAAGACAAAGTTGCAGACCTGTTTTCTCATATTGAACATACACTGTGATGGTTGTAAGCAGAAGGTGAAGAAGCTTTTACAGAGGATTGAAGGTGCTTACTTTCTTTTCATTTTGGTTTCTTCTTTTCTTACTAGTCATGGAGTTTAATTTTCTTAATCTCTTATTTTCATTTTTCAAAAACTCCTAATGTGTATCGCTCAAATGGTCATGGAGTTTAATATATATATATATATATATATAATGATCTCACAAATAATTAAATATTATTATTTATGCAATCTTAAAATTATTTTATGAGCTATATGCTTTATATTATTATTAGTGTCGGACAATATTTTATAAATGATCAACTAGAACTAATTTGTAAGATTGATTTAGCTTAATCTATTGATTGATCTGTTTGATTATGAGGTTTTTGAGACATGCTAATTATGCCATTTGATGTTACTTTTTGGATGTTAAGAACAAGGATTATGGAGGTAAGGTCTTTGCTCTGTTTATTTATATTGACCTGTTGCTAGAACCCACGTGCGTGCATCCGTTTTCAAGAAAGTACAGTAGTATCTTCAATCTAGGAATTGTAGATGGCAGTCTTCGTTATATTTGATTTCCCCTTCTTACTGGTTTTAAGTGCAATATGGTTGCTATGAATTATTATTATTATTATTATTATTATTTGTAATAAGCATGTCATATCTTCAAGGCTGACCTGCTGTAATCTTCTAACTGCAATCAAGAATATGTTATGTTCTCTTATGTTCTAAAAGTAAACATTTAGAAAAGTCAATTTAAGTTGGGATACTTTCGTGGGTTTTAAGTTTTTTGTCTTGGATTTTATTGTTCTTTTTCTGAATCTGAAAGAATTGGAGTAGAAAATAGCTTACTGATATGAGTTTCTAATGAAAAGTTGCTTGTACTTTTTATAGCTTCATCTTAATGAAAAGTTGTAATCTTACTGACATGAGTTTCTGCAACTTTTAGTGGATAGAAGAGTTTCTAATACCAACATTGCATCTACCCCAGCTTATGTTCATTGCAAAGAAGGTAATTATTTATGTTCTTTACCCAGAATCTTATTTCTTGTGGAATTAAGTATAACATCTGTTCTTTGCTGGTTGAGTGATTAAACCACAAAAATATTTCTTTTAAAATTTTGATTTGATAACCTTATAATTTCAAACTTCCCTTAAGAAATTAAACCCTGCCATATGTTGGACTGAACATGCAAGTTAAAAATCTCAATATAACTACTGGAATGAAGCAAAGCGCTGGAATTACAAAGGTCAGTTGGCAATTTATTTCTATTTTTTATTAATTAATCATAACTCGGTTTGCAGTGAATTTATTAATATTAGTTTTCTTGTATTTAATTAATATTTGTTTCACTAACAGTGTTGCATCTAACTGGAATTAGAAGACCCAGATGTGTACATAAGCTTAAAATTCTAGCCACAGAAATGGATACAAAAATTGAGGAAGAGTGTCGGATCATTCCATTTTCGCAGTGGTTTACCACAAAAATGCTTATTATATTTTATAGTTTACGTAAGTCGCATGTAAACACTCATGGTGTAATGGTCCAAACGTGTTGTCTTCCTAAAAAGTTACAATCAAGGAACTTGGTCGAACACGGATGGAAGTAAATGTTAAGGTTTGCAATTTTGTTTTTGCATATTCAGGCTCCTTTCAGCGGATGCTTGCTTTATGCTGTTATCTGATGTAGACTCATCTTCAGGTAAAGAGTGTATTTGGTGCAAAAATGTTTGCTCTGGAGTTGTAATCAAAATTCCTGTTCAGTTGGTATGATATTCTTTCTCAGCCAAATACTCCATATTTCTTGCCTGTCTAAGTTCGAAAGTCAAAATTGTGAGGTGTTAGCTGGTGTTCTTCCATTGGCAGGTAACTGTTTTAGCAGTTAATTACATATTTATCAGTTATTATTATATTTTTTTCATACCCTACAACATCTTCTTGCTATAGTGTTCCATATTTTTTCTTTGGCATCTAACATCTTGTAGCCATTCTTAATTAAATTATGAAAGTTGTTGAAAAGATAATTAAAAATGAAATGGTCATTAGATTATTAAATAAACTTTCATTATTTTGAGTTGTTATTTTATATTTGCTGTTGTGCCCTTTGTAGTATTTGTTTTTCTTCATTTTCATTACAATGTCTTTTACTGTTGTTAGTTCTATATAGGCAAGTTGATATTAAAAAATTGTAATAATTGTTAGCGACGGATTAACAGCGGATATTACCGTCGTTAATTTTTTTGCTAGTGGGTGAAATTAGCAACGGAATTACATTTTTCGTTGCTAAAATTTACCAATTAACCAAAAATGAGTTGGTTGAATTTAGCAACGGATTGAAAATTTCGTTGCTAAAAATAGCAACTGCCGGATTAGCAACAGAATTAGCCGTTGCTAATTTCCGTTGCTATTTTTTTAGCGACGGAAAATGGTATTTTCCGTTGCTGAATTGGATTTTTCTTGTAGTGATTTAATATAATTGTAGATGGTATTTTTGAAGACAAGGAAGTGGAGAAGTAGTAGCAGAAGAGTACTTGAAAGGAAACAAAAAGGAGTGGAGGAAGCAAAGAACAAATTACATTAATTATTATTAAATTCATATATGTGGGATAGAAGGAAACAATGTTAAGTTCACCAACCAAAATACATAAAAATAATAGTAAAAAAATAAAAATTATGAATTCGAATTTGATGCTTTACTTTAGGTCACTAACTATATATTGCTCCTTACGTGCCTCTCATAAAGAGTCCAATAATTTCCCTACGCCAAGAATCTCCCTATCCTTAATACATATTCCTTTCCTATTCAATCATTACATTATATACTATCAATTTTATAAAAATAATCATTATTTTATAAAAATAATTCAATGAACATGTGAAGTTAGATTATGATTTTTTCTTATAAGAATTAAGTGGAAAACATGTTAATTATTATTTATTAATTTGTTATAATATATGGCCACCGTCCAAGATTTTGTATTTCTTGGCTGCTATCTACATCTTGAGTCAAATAGCATGAAAATTCCAAGCAACTCCATATTCGTAAAAAAAGGAAGAGAAATGATATAGAAGTAAAGAAAAGAATGTTCCATTCCATGCATGCAACTCATATATATATATATATATATATATATATATATATTGAAGGAGTTTGGGATACGTGCATAACTTACGAGATAATAAATTGACTCTGATATAATAAAAATAATATCGAAATAAGAAATAATTTATATGGGATTGGTTCCATATTGAATTTTTCCTTAATTAGGGAATCTATCATTTATGTATATATGAATATGGCATTTATATATATTAGTTTTGTAACTGATATATTTAATATAGTATTATTTCATTTACTTGTAACTGTCAATTTAATTTATCATTATTAAAGTAATTTAAGTTAACTTAATTGGAGCCCTACATAAAGGCTAAAATTCTTCATTTGAAATAAGTGAGAAAATTAGAGATATCGAAATTTTGTCGGTTTGTCTACTCGTATATTATCTTTTTATCGGGATGACTTTTAGTTCGTGAATTTATACTTTCATTCCGTAGTTCATGATAGATGGGTGAAAGGTTTTGCCGATAACGTGAAACAATCGATTTTCGCTTTAACGATCTACGCTTTGAGAGATATTTATATTTATTTCTCACGATACATCTTGATATATATTTTCTTTCTCACTATATATATATATATATATATCTTTTATTTATTTTTGCATGTTATTGCATTTACTTGTGCAATTATGTACACATAATTAAATACTAGTAACCAAAGCAAGTTAAATTAATTAACAACATAATTAATTGATTACCAATAAAAAGTGATAAAGTATAATTTAATTGATTAACAACCCATAAGGAAAGTTAAATATTAAAAAAGAGGTGGCTACTGTACAAGTAATAACTAAAGCAGCTCCGTTGACTTAATATTTTCAAGAACGGAAAGAAAAAAAAAAGTTAAATTAAATCCACCAACTAATGATTATTATCATTATTAATTTTTTTTAATTACTTCACTTGCTGTGTGGCAGATTAACATTGAGGCTTTGTTAAATTAATATATCACAAAAAGCGAAATCGATATGTTCTAATCATTTTTTACTTTGGAGATGGAATCGTTTTCCCCCACTTCATGTCCTAAAATACTATTCTCGTAATCTAAATTGAATCAATATTTTTCTTATAATTAATTAATTAATTTTTATCATATATTAATGACGATCAAAGGAGCATGAGCCATGCTTAATTATCACAAAAATATACATTCGATTTCCATCAACTTTAAACTGGTTAATTATGAGAAAAACACAACTATTCTAATTATGTGACATGATTTCGTTTTCCCTTTTAAAAATATTGACTTTCCTCTGCCGAGAATAAGGAATTTTTTTAATCTAAATTAAATTCATATTTTTTTCTTTTTCTTTTAAAGTCAAAATATAATTTATATTTTCATGTAAATTCACTATTCTAAGGTTGTGTTCCACGAGGATTTTGTTTTTAGTTTTTATTTTTTTTCTTAAAAATAAAATCAATAAATTTATTTTCATTTTGGTTTTTATAAAAATTTAAAAAGGTAATTTTTACAGCAAAAATAAAAAATAAAAATTTTCAAAATTATGATTTTTAGATTTTTTTCTTTTATCAATAATTTAATTACTATATTCTCATTATTACCGTTATCACTACTACCTTTGCCGCTACCACCACTATAGACCGCCACCAACCACCACTACCGGACCGTCGCCGCCGATACCATCACCATCGCTACCATTGCCATTACCACCACTGTTGACACCGCCGCCGCTGCCGCCACAGCAAGACTACCACCATCACCCCACTACCCCATTGCCACCTTCACGCCACCATCACCCCTATCGGTTGCTACTACCAGTACCACCATATCATCACTTCCATCGCGCTACCGTTAAAATTATTATCATAATATATATGAATAATTAAAAAATTTACATGAATAATTAAAAAAGTATGATACCGTTTTTAAATATATAAAATAATTTTTTAAAAAATAGATAATAAAAAGTAAAAATAATTTTTGAATTTTAAAAAATAAAAAACTAAAAATCTAAAATTTAACTTAACTCACCCTAATTATTTTAGATTTAAAATAAAAAGATTTATAAAAAAACAAAATCTTTTCTAAAAAAAATGTTTCATATTAAGACATTTTAATTTTTAACTTTGATAATTTCAATTAGACTGTAATATATGCACAAACTCTTAATAAAAAAACATAGTAAGTGGAAAATTAAAAATCAGTGACAACGTTAATTCCGTATACCAACCCTAATGATTGGTTAACCATAAGATAATGAACAAATAATTGGATGATATAAAGTCGGCGTGATTTTTGCGTCACTGTCCTCCCAATAAGTTAATGTATAGTATGTTGTGAATGTGAAGTGTATGTGGGTCAACTCCACATGAACTCTTTGATTAATTACAAATCTATTAATTAGTTCTTAGAATCCATAACATTATAATATATAATTAATATCATTTCACATTCTATTAAAAAATCATAAAAATTAAATACAAAGAAGTTGGATTAATGTTCAATATTCGAGCTCGAGGACTCAGGTTCGATTTATAATTGTAATTAGAATCGTATCTTTTATAAAAATATTTATGCTAATTTTGAATTTTTTGTGCATGGTACAAATCGTTTTTAGGGAAAGCTTCAAAATTATTATTTTGAGAACAAAGCAAAAGTGAGAAAGGAAGTAATGGTAAATTTCACACAATAATTTAATTCTCTATTTCACAATTTTTTTTTTCTGCTTTAAGATGGGGGAAGTGAGCATAAATTTACCCTGGTATTATCAAACAGTTGGTGTACATGTCTCAAATTAAGTTTTACTGTGTAGTTGAACATAACGGTAACAACAAAAGAAAATAACAAACACGAGTTATAGAAAAACTAACAGAAAGTATTAATATTAGTTGAATTAATCTCAATTAATTAAAGTCAAAATATAGTAAATAAGTAATTAATTAGTGTGACAACTAGCAAGCAAATAGATATCTACAAATAAAACTATCCTAACCATAACCAATAAAAGAAATTAATTAATAAACAAGTGAGAAAATATAAATAAATAAATAAAAAATTGGCCGCAAATTATGTGGTTCCAGGCTTGCAAATCAATCCTCCATAAGTCCATAGGCAGAATCGTATGGAAAAAGTAATAAGTTTGCTTCAAAGCCAACCGATTCTCACTCTTTTCCTCACCTCTTCATACTTGCATATCTGTATATATATATATTTTTTAATATATTTTTTGTCTGTAAATAAATAAATAAATAAATAGATATATTACTCCTAGTAAACTTCCAAGATTGGAAAAGCAAGACTGGCCAGCAAGAAAATTCAGGATAACTGTTTTCTAGGGCTGACTCTACTTAAAGACATAAAATCCCCACATCTCGCATTTCATCAAAAGCTTTTGCCTTCTTTTTCGTTTTTATTCATAAGAAATTATGGTTATGGAAGCTCAAGATTTAGCTATGGAGTCGAAGGATTTAACAAGTATCATCAAAGGCAAGCGTACCAAGCGCCAAAGGACGGTATCTCCGTTGAGATTAGCCATGACTTCTAGCTCGTCTTGCGCTGGAGAAAGTGTTGGTGAACGTGAAAGAATGACACCCAGTAGTTGTACTTCTGTTGATTTTGTTGGTGGAGAAGAAGAATCTATGGCTAATTGCTTGATTCTTCTCGCTCAAGGTAGCCAGAAAAGATTGCCCGAGCCGCCTGCTGTTAAAGCAATAGGCTCAGGCATAAGCTCTGATATTTACAAATCTTATACTGGTAAATATCAAAGAGTATCCGAGCCTCCAGTTGCTAAGGAAGCAGGAGGTTCGGTTTTAGGTTCCGATATCTATCGGTGCAGGACCTGTAACAGGTGCTTTCCTTCATTTCAAGCTCTTGGTGGACACAGGGCGAGCCATAAGAAGCCGAATAAAGTTGGGGATGAAGGAAAGAAAGGGATAATAGAAGAATATGATAGGATGCTTAGTAAGACAAGCACAACTCTATCATTGCAGATAAGCAATAATCGAAGTATTAATACTACGAAATCTAACAAGACTCATGAGTGTTCTATCTGCGGGGTGGAATTCTCCTCTGGTCAGGCATTAGGCGGTCACATGAGGCGGCACAGGGCGGTGGTATCTTCTTCTTCAACTACTTCAGCAACCCCTAGCATTACACCAGCTATGAGCTTGGTTGCAAGTAGCCCTGATCAGTCTCAAGAATCCAAAAAACCAAGAAATAGTTTGCAATTGGACCTTAATCTTCCAGCACCTGAAGATGATGTTAGAGAATCCAATTTCCACTTTCCATCTGAGGGACAAGTTCTTGTTTTCTCTTCAGCTTCGTCTTTAGTTGATTGTCATTACTAGCTACATTATTATTATTATTATTTTGTAAAATTGTTTAATTTTAGTATTTTACCCTAAATTCATTTGAATTATTTTTTTTATACTAATGTAATTCATAACTGTCCATTCTTTTAATTCTTGATAAGCTGTAACCACAATTATACATACACAAAAGAATTTTTTTCCTCCATTTTTTCAGTTAATAATAAGCATATAATATATCATTTTAAATTGGGAGAGGCCAAAACATGTGAAGGAGTAACAAAGGTAAGAGTTGGCATGAATTTGGCAACACCAACACCACAAAGCCAAAACAGGTAGATTAGTTATATTTGTTTGATTTGCAAGAAAACCGGAAAAAAGTAGCTTCATTTCTATCTGTCTGTTTCATTATAAAATGACAAAAGTATTAAAAAAAGGAGATGAACATGGAAAAAAAATGGAATTTAAATTCAAATTTTAATTATAAAAAATTTCTATTTAGAGTATGTTATACGATAGCAAACTTTTAATGCCCATCTGTTTTACCGTCAGCATTCCTCTATTCTTTCGCGCTTCACAATTTCAGGAAATGCTTAGAGTGTAATTAAGCCAGGTCATATTGGCTACTTCTAACTTCAAATTAATGCAGCGGTCCATTTTTTTAGAAAAATAATAACAAAACGTGGTATATATGTCACTCATTGTTAGTTGTCAATAACATATACTCATTTATAGGGATAAGCATGGACTGGTTAACCGGTCCATTAATAATTTTTTTAAATTAGTCTATTACTATCGGTTAACCATTATATCAATTTTGATTTTTAACTCGGTTTTTCGGATCGATTTATCGGTTAACCATTATAAAATTTTAATATATAAATTTAATAAATTATACAATTTATAATATTATTTTTAATAGTTAAAAATTCTTTAAAAATGAAAAAATACTAATAAAAAATAATATCCATTAAAATAATCAAAATAAAAATAAAATTTTCATAATTAATTTTAAAAATTAAAAATATCCGATAGAAAACTAACAACAGAATGTTAATTATGAACATAATTTTAATATTTATTTACTAAAAATATATATTTTACAAAATTATATATCATAATATTTATAAATTACATAAAAATTGAAAAATATAAGTGTAAAATTTATATATATATATATATATATTCGATTTTGATTTCGGATCGGTTAACCACCGATTTTTAAAGTAAAAATCATAAACCTAAAATTTTGGTTCGGTTAACCTAAAAATCGGTTTGATTTCAGATCGATTTTTCGATTAACCATACTAACCCCAACTCATTTAGTTTATAAATAAGTATTAATTTTGCTTTTTACATGAATTAAAAAAAACTCATCCATTAATATATGTTTTTACTAATAATTATTTTTAAAAAAAATTACTTATTAGTCGTGTCTTAACAATTGAACTACTCCCTCCATTTTTTTATGTGTCACATTTGTTGTTTTTACTGGGATTAAAAAATAATAAATAAATATAAATTTAGTATTAAATTATCAAATCTAATTGATTCTAACTTTACTGAAAAAAATAAATTAAATTATATTGAAACTTTAAAAGTGACAGATAAATATAATTTGAATTTTACTTAAAAGTTACACATAAAAAACGGAGGAAGTAATATTTATTATATAGAAGATATAGTTGGAAAATCATATTTAAATATATCATATTTTTGAAAATGGATATTTATTTGCAAATAGACTAAAATAGAAAGATAAACACTTATTTGTGAATAGGTAGAATAATATTTTTAAATATTTTTTTCTTGAAAATCATTTTGTTTTTATCAATCATCTTTAGTGATGCTTATATAATGATTAAAACTGCATTCCAGTGATCATGTAAAGTTTTGAGTTTGAGTATATATATATATATATATAGGTTGTTTATAAAATTAATTAAAGATCAGCTCTCTTTAATTCATTATATACATATTCATGCTCACTATCATGATAAAAATTTTAATTTAATGATGTCACATAAATATATAATTCCTAGCATGATAATGAATATATGTCAAATTTACACATACACATATAGTAAATGCATTAAAAAAAAATCTATGTATCTAAAGCATGACATTAAGTAACTTGTGTCGGTCCAACTCCAGCGAATAGTACTTACTTAAAGTTAATTGTAATATATATATATATATATATATATATATATATATATATATATATATATATATATATATATATATAAAGGGTATATGATGAGGTGATGTTTCCTTGTAAAGTGCCAACTAATCCCATTTATTTTATGGGTATTTTCCCAACCGATTGAATAAAAGATGTGCTGTCATAAAGTAGGATATAACGCCACCATTCATAGCTTGGAGGATCATACATCACAAAACCTTTCTTAGTAATAACTTGGAGACTGAGTTCCCATAGTAGATTATCTCAATTCATTATTTTTATATTTATATATCAAGTAAATAGTAATATGTTATATATGGATAATAGATAGATCTAATATGCTAATATGTATTTGGCTCAAACTTTTATCGACCGTTACTTTAATTAAAAATTCATTTATAATAGTCAGATGCTATGAAATAAAAAATTATGCAAAATAATAAAAATAATTCTGTTAATACTGCACCTGCTTATTAATTTGATTCATAAAACTCATTCTAGGTAACAATTTGTGAGTGTTATAAATTTCTTGGAATGAAAAAGAAATGATATTAGTGTACTATTGGGCCGGGCTGAATTTGACCTAACAAAAACCTTCGGCCCAAAATCGGCTGTGTTAGATTGGGCCGGGCGGGTTCCGAGCTCGCAAACAAGCGTAAATCATCATTGAGAATGACCAGAGAAAGAACCAAGCAATTCAAGTTTCTACTAGAGTTGAGACTTGGCGCAAACTGCAAAGCAAAGCATAACAAAGGAGGCAAATATGGCGGTGCACCGCGATGGTCTATTAGAGGAGGAAGAGAACGCAGAAGAAAATTCTCTTTTTGAAGAGGACGGCTTGCTGGACACCGATGTCGATGTTCCTCCTCACCTCCGGGACCTGGCCGACGCTTCTCGCACAGGAGACGTTGAAGCCCTTCGTCTAGCTCTAGGTCAGTTTCTTCTGCTTCTTCATCGATTGGTTTTTTCCTTTAATCGTTTTGTTTGATTGTTTTTCCTGCCTTTGGTTAGATGCTAATCCCTGGAGTTCATCGCTGCACTAGTATAATTTATCTTAGTTTAATTTGTTTTTCAGGAAAAATAGGGTTTTCTATGTTTAGGCTTCTCGTTTGTTGATTTAGATACTCTATTTTTTTCTTATTTGAAGTTCATATGTACTTAGTGAGTAGTTCTCAGGACTGGGTAGGGCTGGGGTTGTGTTCGTTCAAAAAAAAAAATCCAACCCAAATCAATACGCATGGTTTGAAATAGTTTGAGACGGTTTTTTTTTTTTTATTGTAATTTATAATAGTTTGGGATGATTTTAAAACTGTTTGAATAGGTTTTGAAATAGATTAACTATTGTATTCATCATTTTTTTTTTTAAATTTAACTTATAAAATAAAATAATAATTACATTAAATTATAAATTACACTAAATTTAAAATACTATATACTAAATTTGAAACTAATAAATACTAAAATTTATATACAAGTATTGTATTGAAATATAATATTATCAGTGAAATATCCAATAAAATAATTACAAGATATGATGAAATATATTTAGCACAAAAATGCAAACAGTTGTTAATGCCTCTAGGTTCCTTTTATCTATGATAAATTTTCATTTTCAACCTCCATTGATGAGGTTGAATTACTTTTATCCATTATAAATCTGTAATAAAATAAGTATTTAAAATATTTAATATTCATGTTCATGCAATTACAGCAAATGCAAACAATGACAGGGGAAGTGGACTATAGAATTAAATTCCTTGTTACTTTCTTTGAACAACCAACAAATTTCATAAAATGAATGCTAAGAAATAAAATTACAATTAAGCTTACAAGATATGAATACAAAGGAAGTAGGAACTAATAGCTTCTCTTTTACAATTGTACATTTTCCTCAAACTTCAAAGAACTAATACTATGAAAAATTACCTCTGCAATAACGTTGATGTTGTGCTCTAGAATCTGGTATACATCCTTAAGCTTGTTAAAGGCTTCAAAACATCTAAATGCTGCATTTTTATCAGATAGCAATAGTCTATCACAAATATAAGTTATTATCAATAATAAAACTTTGGTACACTCAGAACATAGTAATTGATTTGAACATGCAGAAAGTCTCAACTCTTACATAAATTTTAGTAATTTAACTTTGCCATAATGCATTCATATCACTATAACAAATTTTCTCAATATATAAAAATTACGGTAGAACAAGTTTTCTTAGCAAGTAATATTTCCATTTGCTAACACGTAATTCTCCATTTTTAAATTATAACAGAGATCACACTCCTAATGATGCGCTTTCCTTGAATACCAAAGGCTCCTATTTCTTACCACTAAAAGAATTTTAAGATAAAGATACTATTCATTCTTATGAAACTAAGATTTTGGTCAGATCCATCATCTGCTACCAAAGATTTATGCCTAAGGAACTCGCACTCTTATCATCCTGAGAAGAGATCTACAAACAGAGTCCTTATATTTCTACTCTCCCGTTTATTTGCAGCCAGTATGTTATCACTGTTAACTTTAAACCATTTCTTAAATTGCTTGTGGCCATTCATCATGGTTCAGATCTTCACCAAGGGCAAACAAGTGCCATTTGTTCATAGTATTATAACTTTTAAGATCAGTGCATTCCAAATTTAACCCAAGATCAACTAAATGTGCGGACTAATTGAAATTAGAGAACCAATTATCTTATCAGACCTAAGGGAACCAATTGATTAATTGAAATTAGAGAGAGAAGACAGAAAAGAAAAAGACAGCTTAGAATCATACATACAAGGAACCAGTATTTCAGGTGGTCCGCAACGGAAGCTCTATGCGGTGGCCGTCCATGGAAGCTTCGGTGATGGTGGTTTGGGTGAGAAAAGAAAAAAGAGAGTAAGAGGAAGGGAATTGTCAAACAGAAGGTGAGAAGAAAGGAGAGATGGTCTAGGGCACGACAGAGAGAAAGAGAGAGGAAATGGTCGGTTTAGCTAATAACCCATCATATTTAGAATAACCCGACCTTTCTTTCATTTAAAACGGAAAATATAACCCAACCCGATCATTAAACCCACCTGAACCGCATTTTCTTGGTTTGGTCGGTTTGGGTTGATCGGGTTGGTCAGTTTATCAAAAAATGTGAACAGTCCTAGGACTGAGATTATTTATTTGATTTGTTTGAGAGAATTTTAGGAATAGGATTATTATCCACCAGCTAAAGAGTCTGGTTGTGTTGTGCCACTTACTAGGTTAGGGAGTTGAAGGAAAGCTACAAATTATTGCTTACCTATGGCTGTGATAAAGTTCGGTCTTTTGTAAAGGAGAACAGACACAAGTGAATATCTGCAATGAGTTTTTGGAATATGAATTTTGCATGGGGAATTGGGCTTGACATGGGCAAGTATCAGAATGTTATCGAGGGATTAAAGTAATCTGTCCTAACATAGATTATTTCCTGGCTTTGATGTGTGTTCTCTAGTTCTACCGAGTGCTGGATAAATGATATTTTAATTTGTGAATTTTTATTAGATAAATGATATTGGGTGATAAAGGCTCTTAAATATTTATTTGGAAAAGTCTCAAGCCTATGGCCAAGATGTTGTAGACACGAGGCTTGAGGAGCTATCTTATGCAAAATACTAAGTGCAAGTTGTCTTTAGGTTTGCTAGTAATCACTAATGATGGAACGATAGCTTTGTAGTAATCGAGGACTCAATTGAATGTTCTAAGAATCTTAGAAGAATGTCTTAAGAAATAATTAGGCATTCAAGCTTGCTCCTTTTTCTGCTAATGCTCTTCTTTTTGGGTTCAGATAACTTGAATGGAAACATCAATGAACCAGTAGAGGATGGGGACACAGCTCTTCATCTTGTATGTCTCTATGGTTATTTACCCTGTGTCCAGGTAAGTTTCACCAAGCTATATCCTTTTTCATCATTCCTTTATGATGTAAAATCGCAATGCAATTTGTATACTCTTTTACATGTAGTTACTTCTGGAAAGAGGAGCAAACTTGGAGGCCAAGGATGAAGATGGAGCAATACCTTTGCATGATGCTTGTGCAGGGGGTTAGTGACAACCACTACCCATTTGTTTCTTGTTCAAAAAAATTTTGCCTATGGATTCTTTGAATTTAGCTAATTTTTTATTTGTTCTCTCCGCTGCAGGGTTTACTGAGATTGTCCAACTTCTGTTGAACAGTGCTAGTAATGCAGAAGGCGTAAGAAGGATGCTAGAAACAGTTGATGCTGAAGGTGATACAGTGAGTATCGAGAAACTGAGTTTTTATTGAGTTTGGGAGGCATGCAATTTTGGTTTTGATCGAACACTAGTTGGCACTTAAAAGGAAAAAGACAGTGGTGAGAAATTGCAGAAAAGAAATTTGGCCTGTTTGGTGGACTCTCATTGAAATTTTCCTTCTTTTTTTTTTGAGTCTTTGGACAAGTGGTATTTGTATAATAATGTCACTGTCGCTTTCCTGATCCTCAGTTGTGGGAAGGACCTTGAACCCTTTTGAAATGCCAGTATAAAGTGGATTTAGCTGTGCTAAATTTTTTTTCCCTCACGAGAGAACTTTGTTTACTTGGCAGCCTCTTCATCACGCAGCCAGAGGTGAACATGTGGATGTTATAAGATTGCTGTTGGCTTATGGTGCATCTCCTAGTAAAGCGAACCTATTTGGAAAGGTTAGCATCATTAAGGGATTTTTGCAATTTGTGCCTTTATATGCCACAGGTTAATAATCAATTACTTTTGGCAGACCCCATGTGAGCTGCCAGATCCAGAAACAGAAGCTAAGAGAATTTTGGAATCTGCTGCAACTTCTGTCTCATGCCATTAGCTGTTATAACTGCCCGTTGCTTGTACGAAACTGCAGGCTAGTCATCCCTTTTTTTTTTGGGCCATGGCCATTGGTTTTGTTGGATTCTCTGGCATGGTTAGCAACTTATAAAGGTTTAAGGTGTTAAAATATTCGTATTGTTTACAAGCTCTAGATTCTTGAAGAACACATTCTTCTTCTTCTTTCTACCAATTTTTTTGATAGAGGAAAGTATGAAACACAAATCAACCGATGTATTATCGTGCATTTACCCATATTCTGTCTTAAAGAATCAACCATACATTCATTGAGGAGTTCGGTAACTATTTGATCCAAAGTGGTTGTAAATTGAAAGTTGATTGCTAATTTATTTTAAAATCAATTATGAGGTCAAATTGCACTTACATATGTAGTAACACAAGTGAGTTATGTTATTTTACTTTATAATACAAGACATTGCATGAGTGCCTGCATTATAAAAGTAACCAGGGGAAGTTGGTACTGAGATGAAAAATTGACAAGAAACATGCAATCATCATCGTACATCATCGTAAATTACATGCAACTGCAGCAGTTGTTGCTGCCGCCGCCGCCGCCTGGTACTCCAGTGTATGGCGTCGGTTTAGGGTCAACTGGTTTTTGCTCTTGTGGCTTATTTTCTGATTGTTTCTGCTTTAGTTCCTCCTGCTTTTTCTTCTCCAACTCTTCCAGCATCTGCAACACAGAATTTAAATTTGCAGAAATTCAATATCTCGAGCTATAATTACCCGCTTTGCTTTTATCTAAAATGCTACCTTAAGTGCAAGATCTTCGAAGCATTTCTCCACATTCTCTCTAGTTCTAGCACTTGATTCCAGAAACAGAAATCCATGTTCTTTTGCTAGAGCCATTCCTTCTTCTATACTCACTGCCCTTTCTGATTCCTGTAAATGATGCTCCAAATTATTATTTTTATTACGTGTCAATTTATTATCAATTTAGTTTAGTTAATTAAACTTATTATAATTTGTCCTTTTATTTTCCAAACTTGCTTATATTTGCCATTTATAAAGTTATCCAAATTTACCATTGTCGGTATAAATAAAAGTAAATATGAACTAATTTAGTAATGGCAAGAATATATATATTTAAAAAAAAAACTCAAAAACAAATTTATTCAATTTTTAACATTTTAGAAGCAAATATGGCTTTTAAATCTAATTTATTAGTTTTTTTTAATTATTTTTACGACAAAGGGAACGGTGAGCTTTACCCTATCAACTTTATTGCCAACAAGGATCTTTATACAGTCCTTGTTTGTGCAGTAGAGTTCAGTTTCTTTAGTCCATAAATTTGCCAAATTTGTGAAGGTTTGTTTCTGTGTCACGTCATAAACTGTAATAAAAATAAAACACTAAGTTAGTAAAGTCTAATCTGAGTATATCAAAATTCAAAAGTCAAATTCTCATATCAGGAAGATTTTTTTTTTATTGATTAAGGAGCTAATTAAATCACATAAATTAGTAGCATATTATTATATTAATTAATTGATAGCATACCAAGAATTATCCCATGAGCATCTCTATAGTAAGAGCTTGTTAATGTTCTGTATCTCTCCTGTCCAGCTGCCACAAGTAATTATTACATTAATCCTAATTGTTTGTATTAGTTATTGACAGATTGCATAAAATTTCAGATTGCTGCAACAATTTTACTATAAATTTATAGTTATATATTTCATACCTGTGTCCCAAACTGTAAGCTTCAGTCGCTTGTTACCCACAGTTACCTGCTTCAGCTTGATATCCACACCTTAATACCAAACATAGCAAGACATAATATTTTCAAGATTTTCGTTTGTATTTATTGAATCAAACAACATGCAAAAATAAAATAGATTTCTTCGAAATATATCTAATCAAGTATATATTGGACAAAATTTATAAATTCATTTATGGACCGAATCAATGGTACGTAAAGAATGAAATTGATTATTTAGAAGAGGATAAAGATTGAGTACCAATGGTGTTAGGAATATTGGTTACGGCACCGGAGATGTAACTGAGGAGAAGACTGCTCTTTCCGACGCCGGAATCGCCCACCATAACGATTTTGAAGGAATGATCGTAGCCTTGACTTGAAGCTGATGACATTTTTTGTTCAACTATTAGTCTCTGTTTTTTTTTTTTTTTCTGATGGAAATATGTTCCTTAATCCAAACATAAGGCGTTTGTTATTATATTTATAAAAGAAAAAAGGAGAATAATAAAAAGCAGTAGTAGGATAAATAATTAAAAAAATATAGGCATCGATTCTGTTTTTATTTTATTCACTCCAAGATTTTTTTTTCTTTTTTTTTTCAATGCAGTCCATTTTCAAAAATATTAGTGATAACTTTTGAAAGATAAAACATTAATAAGCAGAAAGAGTTCAATCGAATCATTAAAACAATTTAGATCTATAAAAAAAATAAAAGATCCGATCGAATCAAACATGAGCGCTTCAAAATTAAAGTTAGTAAAATATAGAGAGACAAAATCTATAGTAAAAGGTAGAGAAATAAAATTTATCAATTAGGTAGGAGATAAAAATAAAAGGCTAGGCAGAAAGGAGATTGCATTAATTTAGTTTAGTTTAGTATACTTAGTTGTTTTCGATTATTCGTTTCACATGAAAATTTCAATAATATGTTCTGCTCCATCTTTTACTTTATAAAAGAAGGAAAAATGTAAAACATTGAATCTATCTTTTCCAAGTGCATATTAAAGCAACATTTAGCATCAATCCAAAAATAATGCAATCTCCTTTTTGATGAAATTCAAATATCAATTGCTTTCCCTATCCTTTTTTTTATTTTTTATTTTCCTTTCTTCAATTATAATTAAATTTGCTTCAAATTCAATTTTTGGACTACATTAATGCAAAATTTAACTTTTGTATCTGATTGAAATATTCCATTCTCAAGAAATATATTCCTTTTGTCTTTTTTTCATTGATTTTAAAACCTAGAGCATAATTAAATCTGGACTGAAGTGCAAACCACCCTCTAAAATTTGACAAAAAATATAATTCAACTCCTAAAATTTAATTTGCTACAATATCATCTCTAATATTTCGAAATTGGAGCAATATACCCTCTAAAATGATAGCTCCGTTAGTTTGACCATTCTCCATTGATTTCTCCATTTTTAACCACATCATATTCTATGTGTCAAATTCTGGAGTGCCACATGTTATTCATGTCGTCATGTCAACGATCAATAGACGGAGGATAGTCAAAATAACAGAGCTATTATTTTAGAAATGAAATTGTTTCAATTTTGAAATATTAACAGTGATACTGCACTAAATTAAATTTTAAGGGTTGAACTACAGTTTTTGCCAAATTTTGGAGGGCAATTTGCATCTTTAGCCTTAAATCTATAACTATAATAAAAATTTCCTAGAGGTAGAAATTTGGGGATAAAAAAGAAAAAGAAAGTTTTTTTTGGCGCAAATTGGAGAAATTATAAATCATATTTGTTGAGTTACATCAATTAAAATAAATTTAATATATTAAAATTGATGGGATTTTTTTTATATCATCCTGTATCCGAAAATTATTGGTCCAACTACCATGAATTTATGCAAGTAGTTCTCTATAAAGCGGTAAAGTTATGTCTCTCAAGTTATGGTATAATTTATGGAAAGTTGTTCAATTGAAATTGAAATCAAATAATTCATTGTGATATCTTTTTCTTTCAAAAATTCATTTTGAAATTATGAAGCCAAGCTATGAGCTGCATGACTCTAAACAGCCAGCTTGGAATTCATATCATAGCACATAATCAAGTATTTCCAGCAAAACTTTTCAAGGAAACAGATGGAAACTGAGCAATAAAGAGATGGAAGACAGAAAAAGCAAATTAACTTAATAAATAGAATACAATTAATAAATCTTGTTCTAGAGACAATCTTGAATATTAACCAAGAAAAACAAAGGCCAACAAATATAAACAATCTAATCCATGTTATTTGAGTTCCTGTACTTCCAGAGTGTTGATACAAGTAATCAAGGACGCAACTCGAAAACAGCAGCAGCAGAAAGAACACAGTAAGAAGAGACAAGCAAAGCAATTATCATATACATGATCATTTGTTCATGATGTGTTAAGGGGAAACTCATTGTTTGTACATTCCATATGCATCACAACTCGTGGCCTTTGATATGTAGTCGTTCGTCCATATAAAGGCCAAGATCTTGTAGCTTATGAGCAACAGCTACCACTAGGTCTTGAAGGAGGTGCTTGGTTTTCCTGTTTCTGCTTTAAAATGTTTCTCTTAACTGCCGTTGATCCTTCTTCCATAAGGCTAGGAACTTCAATTATCTATATGATATAATCAGGATATGTTAGTGTTCTAAACTAATAAGCTTGAGTTTTGGTACTGGACATCAATTAATCTTGATTTCATATGAAAAATAGCCTGCCATCTAATGCAAACAAGGACGTTGTTTCATGGATTCTAGAACCTAGACTCTATCAATCTTCGTTTAAATCTGAATTTTCAAATCATGACATTGAGGTTTTTTCATGGTAACATCATACCTTGAATGCCAGCTCTTCAAAGCATTGCTCCACATTTTCTCTAGTTTTAGCACTACATTCGAAAAACATGCATCCGTGTTCTTTTGCAAGATCTAGTCCTTCTTCTCTACTAACAGCCCTTTCAGACTCCTGCAATAATTCATGTATGGAATGACAATGCCATTAAACAACAATTCCTAGGAGAAGGGCAACAGGAGTACAAAACTGCATTATATGATTCATTAGTCTTGCATGTGTTATTTCATCTCTCTTGAAAGAAGAACTATAACTTACTTTGTCAACTTTGTTCCCAACAAGCATCTTTACACAGTCCTTATTTGTGCAGTACAGGTCAACTTCTTTAGCCCACACATCCGATAAGTTTGTAAAGGTTTCTCTTCGTGTCACATCATAAACTGTCATAATATGAAACAATTTGTTATTCTTTGGCTAATCATATCTATTTCAAAAGATTTACAAAGAGAAATCCAACAACACATGTTGACATGAGTTCCATGCCAGTTAAGATATACACTAAACCAGCCAATTAAAATGGCTTGCAAGAGAAGACAATTAGATGCCAATAAATGAGTGAAACAAACCAAGTCTTGGTAGCTGGTTTGAATCTGTGAGATAAATTTGAGAAAGAATTTCCAAATTCATCAGACTATATGTTATCAAAATGAGAGCAAGACTTCATATCTTCAATGAGAACGATAGCTATCTACTAAAGTTGCGAGCATTTTAGACTACTCTGAAAAAACATAAGGACCTATATGCACAAGCATTGTCCATAACGTCCATGGCAGCATAATTATTTGTAAACATAACATATAACTATGTATAAGTTTTTGCACAAAGAAATAGGCTTTCATCTCCAAAATCAACCAGACATCAGAGTTAACTTCTGATATTGTTTCCTCACATTTTTGTACCCCTAGATGTAATATGTGCCATTCTAAGTCATTCTCATTGCCAAATTGAAACAACTCTCCGATTCTCAACAATCCAGAAGACAAAGAATTTATACTGCAAGTAGCATACCGAGAACAATTCCTTGGGCATTTCTATAGTAAGAGCTTGTTAATGTTCTGAATCTCTCTTGTCCAGCTGCAAAATTTATCAGCAAATAAATAAATAACAACTTTACTGATCATCACTCGAAAAATAAAGCTCCCAACTTAAAGAAAACCATAAAGAACTGATTACTTTTAGCATGAACGGGAATTACAACTTTGCGAGAATTCACACATATTGAAAGCCAGGTGATGTCAACTAATTCACACCCTAGGAGATGACGGGAAAAGTCAAGTGGATCTGATATGTTGAAAGTCAAAACAATTGTCTAGTAAAAAGAAGTTGACAAAGTGAAGTGGTCACAAGCCACCATCTCACTTTTTAAAAATATATATAGGAGGACATCCTACTGTTGCATTGATAGGAAACTTAGATATTGGTGAAAACTATACAAAATTTCTTCAAAAATGCAGGCTTTATCTCTCAATCAGATAGTCAATTGGCAATGCAAACTAAAATAACATAGCGCATTCCTTACCAGTATCCCAAATTGTAAGCTTCAATCTCTTCCCATCTACTGTTAACTGCTTGATCTTAAAATCCACACCTTAACACAATGTATAATCATGTTAGAAAAGCTCCACTTTTCAGTCCTATAAATTAATTCAAATTAAACACAGGAATCACAGAACTATTCCTCAATTACTCCTTTCTCAGCAAACACAAAGTTCAAAGACACACATTTACTAACTGATACACATCTGATAATTAAAAAATAATGAACAACAAACATAGCTGAACCCATCAAAAACCTCATAATAAGCGTCACATTTTCATAATCACTTTAGAAAAGTTTCAACTAAAGAGGGATCCAGACGCATTAATTTAAGCCAGCTCTTTAGATAAAAAGAAAGACAAATAAACATAAATGAACAAGAACTGAAAGTACCAATAGTAGGAGAAAGATCCTCTACAGAACTGGAAATGAAACTGACAAGAAGGCTGCTTTTACCAACCGCAGAATCACCGATCAACAAGATCTTGAATGAGAGATCATACCCACTACCTTGTCCTGAAGATGATCCCATTATTCAATCCCCCACCAAAAAAGAGGCAAAATAAAACAAGCAAAGAACTCTCCTTTTTTGTTCCCTTTTTCTGGGTTTTCAAAGAAAATTCAAACTAGAAAAGCTTTTTCTCTCAAATCTCTGTGTATGTGTTGTCTCTAATGATGATCAATACTTCATTTCTCTCTCCTAAAAGTACAGTGAAAAAGAAATGAATGTTATAACTTATAAATAAAGAGGGAGAGTCCAATGAAAAGCAGAAAAAAGAAGAAAAGATGATGGCATCAACGTTGGTTTTTGGAGAGAGATAAGCTAAGCTAAAGAAAACGGCTAACTTGGAGGAACAGAACACCTGACTGACATCAACGTTATTCTTTACTTTCTGTAGATTTTTTTTTTCGGCTCTTCTTTCTTATTGCAGATATACGATGCCGTTTCAGCGGACAACCAAAGTCCAAAATAGGGACCCACCTTGACTGTATTCTCGACGCGGGTTGCAAATCTGCGTGGTGTGACGCTCCGACCGTCAGGTGAGTGGGCACTGTCAATGGAGGTTAGGCAACCAGTTGTCCTCTTCGCACTAATGGGCTACACTCCAAATGGACCCATCCTAACATTCTGGAAACTCGAACTCCCCGTTTCCTGTATCCAAAGTCAACTCAGTTGGGTGTTCTTAACCCAATAATTGGGATTTAAGTTGCACATATGACCAGTTAATTTGATTTATGCTTATCCAACTTATACCAAAATAATAGATAGATAATAATGAAAAATATTATACAATGCAAAAATATTTTAATTTTAAAAAATTATTATAAAAACTTATTCTGATCGAAATTTACCATAAAATTTATTGAAAATTCGAATTGGCACTTTAAATCGGTATTGTTCAACATTAGAATCGGCTCACATATATATCATGTAAAATATATGCAACATGTTAATTAGATATGTCATTTCAATATAATTATCCACTATATGTCAATTTAACATATTATTTCAATTTAAGTATCTGCCACATGTCAATTTAGTTATCTATCGAATTTTATACATCCTTAATTTCAGTGTAAATTCGTTGAGAGTAAATAAAACTGTTCCCTATGTTATAGAAACGGTAAATTTTTACCCAACCGGTAAATATGATTCAATCAGAAATATGTTTTAAACTCCATTGGTTAGTGTGGAAGCATGGTTTTGATTGGTCCACAACGGTGTGGTGGCCCAAATTATGAGAAGATTAACATAAATTTAGAGATGCTAATGGTATACTTAATTTGAGGATTATAGAAAAAGGGAGGAGACATTATGATTAAGATGTGGAGTATTTTCAAAATTTTGCCTACTAATCATCAAATAACAGCCCCACAGCTCCATTTGCCTGTTTCATAAGTAAATATTTGTGCTTTCCAAAACATCCAATCATCCCTCACCTTAAATTTCTAAACTTTTAAACTCTTCCAATCACTTTTTCCATTTAAATTAATAACTTCCGCACTTCAATGTCATTAATTAAATATTACAAACACATCCAATTTAGGTCGATCATGATATATATATATATATATATAGGATAAATTAATATTTAATTTGTTTAAAATTATAATCTATTAAAAAGTGATAGTTAAAAGGAGAAATTTATGTATTATACCGAAGACTTGGTAGAGTTTTATTGAGTCACTTTCTTTAGAATCCAAGAAATCACTCTAAGGCCGACAACAACAGTAATAATAGGACCATTTGCTCAGGTTTTTTTTTTTATAAATACTATCATGTTGTGATGGTGCCTAAAAAGTGCAGGTGATATTCGTGGAGCAGCGAGACAAGCTAGATTAAAAATAAGGGGTTTCAAAATTAACTTTTGATATCTTTTATGAAAAGAGGTGAAGAAGCTTAACCTGCAACGATATTTCGAATTCGATTTTAATCGATCAATAGAATTCGAATACTGAATGATTAATAAAAAAAAAAAAATTCTGGTGATCACAAAATTTTGGTGCATATTAAAGGGATTTCAGAGTTTTATTTATTTATTTTTTCCCTTGCTTTAGCGTATTTTTGGACCTATGTTAGGCTTCTCATTTGTCCAGAGCAACATGTATTTTAGTCTCCAATTTTTTTTTTATGGTAATTAGTGTAATCCAAGATTTACTAAAGTAAATACAAAATTTTTAGTTTACATTACAAAATCTCCATTTTCCTTTTGTATACTATTGTTTATTCTAACTAGGGATGATCACGGGGCGGTGATTCCCCGGCCCCAGCGGGGATCCGTCCCGTTCGGGGCGGGGAATCCCCGAAATTTCCCCCCGCGGGGACGAGGGCAGGGGGAAAAAATTCTCCGTCCTAAAATCGGAGACGGGGACGGGGAATGGGATCCCCGCCCCGCGAAAAAAATATATATATATATATATATATATTAAAATATAATATTTTATAAATAATTAAAATATAATTTAATTTTATAATTATTAAGTTTTAAATTATTATTGATTTTAAATTTTTTATTTATTAAATATTATATTTTAATTTTAATTATTAATAAAATATTATATTTAAAAAAAACGGGGGACGGGGGCAATTCTTCCCCCGACATTGGTGGCGGGGGCGGGGAATCCCCGCCACTGGCGGGGGAGGGAGTGGGGAAGCATTCCCCTGCCCCGTGATCATCCCTAATTCTAACTTTAAGTGCACAATCAATTATAAAATTACAATAATACATTCATGCGGTTGATAATCTGTAAGAAAATGTATTTTAATATATGGTAATTCAACCACAAGTTAGAAATTTCTAATATATTATTTTGAATTTTTAAACAGATTTATCTTCGGAAAAATTTCTCAAAAACAACGTATAATAATAATAATAATAATAATAATAATTATTATTATTATTATTATTATTATTATAATATAATATTTTAACATATTATTCTCTGAACTGATTAAGTGACAATATTATCTCATAAACTTATTAAAAATTATATGTAATATCCTAAACTTCTTAAAATTTCATATTATTATGTGCCATATACACACATTTTTCATGATTTGTCATGTATTCTTTTAAGGAGTAATTTAATATTTTTAATAATGTTAGAGATAATCTAAAACTATCAGGATACGTTTGGTTTGGTTTGTTGTATAATATTAGTATATATGGTGTTAGTCTTTATAGCATTAACCTATATTGTTTAGCTTGTATTATTATATATGATGTTTGGTACAAAACTGTAATACTTATAATATTTTATACTGTATTTTGTATACAATAGTGTACACAATTATTTTTTTTAATTTAAAATATATAAAATTAAATTATTTTGAATGCTACTAATTTAGACAAAAAAAATTGATTATAAAATACAATTTTTCATACATATATCAATTTTATTTTTCTAAAAGTATACAGATTTCTTGAATATAAATATATATTAATAGATAAATTAATAACCATTAAATGAGGATGATGACGGTGGTGGCGGCATTGACAATGGTGGCCACAACAGTGCTGGTGTGACAGCTGCAGCAGTGATGCGAGTGGCGATGATGATGGTGGTGGCAGCTACAAATGCAACAATGGTGGTGGTGGTGGCAGCGTTCGTGGTGGCGATGGCATTGGCAAGGGCAGCGGCGGCGGTAGTGGCAAAGTGTAAAAGATGATGAAATATTGGAGACACTGCAGATAAGAAAATAATATAAAATTTTTTGCTAATATGATTTATATTGTATTACTTAAATTCAGAAGTATATAATATATTAATTTATACAGAGTATTAGAGATTAAAAAAATTATCATGCACATAACTTTTTAAAAAAAATTACCAAACACTAAATCATGTGCAATAATGGTCTTGGTTCACAAAGTAATGTGTGTTAAACAGTAGTAACAGCTTAAGAAAATATTTAGGCCGGGATTGGGCCTCACAAGATTTAGAAATGGGCTTAAAAGTTAACTCACGTGGCAGATATTTTTTAGGCCCAATCGACCGATCCGCAGACCCAAATAATTTGCGATCAAATTCGAAAAGAAATACTTTAATAATTCCCTACCCAGCAGATACAGGGCGGGGAAGAAGAAAATCAATCATGGATAGAGAGTGGGGTTCGAAGCCCGGAAGCGGTGGCGCCGCCTCCGCCCAGAACGAGGCCATCGACCGCCGGGAGCGTCTCCGCCGTCTGGCTTTAGAGACTATCGATCTCGCAAAAGATCCTTATTTCATGCGAAATCACCTCGGCAGGTACACAAAGAGATAGATATGGATGTATGCTTGGAATTGGTGTTGTTTTGATTGTTATTGTTGACGAATTTGCTCTTGGAGTTGTATTCTTTTGTAGTTATGAGTGTAAGCTGTGTCTGACTTTGCACAACAATGAAGGGAACTACTTGGCTCACACCCAAGGGAAGCGACACCAGACCAATTTGGCCAAGAGAGCTGCTCGCGAGGCTAAGGAGGCTCCCGCTCTTCCCCAGCCTAACAAGCGCAAAGTTAACATTCGCAAGACAGGCAATTCTCTCTCTTTCTTCGTCTCTAGTTTTTTTTTTCCTGTTTTGCTTCTTCAGTTAGGGTTTTTAACTAGTTGGGGGTGTCATAAAATTGAACTGGTAATAATATTTGCTTTTTGTGAAATTAGTAATCTTTGTCAAAGTTATGTAATTTTCAACAGATGGGATTACTCTGATCTTGGATTTGGTTAGGAAAACTTAGTAAGATAGATATCACTTGGATGATCAAACTAAAGTGAGATAGAGTGAATGTGAGAAGCCAATTTATTTGTGTCAAGGGTTTACTTGCCTTGTAATTTTGTTAGTTCATATTCATAATGAGGAGAAATGAAACAGAGCCTGATCAGTCAAGTGCATCAGGTTGTGCGGTTAAAGTTAAAAATTCTTGGACTTGAAGTTATCATTTGAAAGAGATTTTAGGAATAGTTTATACCCGATCCATGGCGAGATAGAGCACAGAACCCAAACTCATTTACATCAAGCTTGCTATCCCCATAGTTTTGGTTTATAGCTAAATTATATTGGTGTTGGCCAGAATTTCCTCTCCCTATAGTATTGAATTAGGACAGTAATATCATTTGCATTCCTGGAAATCTATATATACTCTACTTCATATAAGTAATAAGGTTGATTGTTGAGCGATCTTTAAGTCAGGTTATTGTGTAAGAATAGGTTGGTAATGTTTTTGTTTCTTTTTTATTTTATTTCTTTAATCTTTTGGGTTATTTAGTCCCGTATGAGAGAGGCACTAGACCACCAGGCTGCTAGCCCTGATGGTTATATTTTTCTTTTGTTGATTTTTATGTTCTTAATTTTCCTTTTACAACTTTAGCAAAGTCGCTTTTGAAGCCCATGATTTGCAGTTTCTGTAAGCAAATCTTGTTATTCCTGTCAACTGAGCAGCATACTGTCTTAGAACCTGGATATACATGATTCCAATGAAATCCTGTCCTTCTATTTGCATGTCAAATTGTTAACCTTTGAAGTCCTAGTATACCCAAAAAGTGTTGGGTAAGTACATTGGATATTTTCACAACTAGTTGATAGTAAGTTTGAGGAAATATATTACGTAACCATTTGAATGGTGGGAAAACATTTGGAATAAATAGAAGTTCTACAATTGCAAACATCTTAAGTGCAGATCTCAAATGAGTAATGAGATTCAATGAGTAAGTCGAATCTTGTGGTCAGGTCCAGTCTTGCTGTTCTTTCTTCATTGGATTTTGGTCAAAGCCAAATCCTTAGTGTTGAAACACTATCTCTATATGCAACTGGAAGCCAAAATGAGATAAAATTGTCTTGGTGGATATGAATGGCAAGGCCTCCAACTGAACCTGTTGACTAAATGGTGATTTTTGGGAGTTAGTCTTACTAGCCGAAATAGGGTGGACAGGAACTTAAAGTTAGATTGTTTAATAGCTATGTGACCATTTCTGCAATTGGACCCTGATCACGCCTAGTTTCTTTATTTTTTTTATTGATTCTTCTGATTTTTGCTTTTGCTTATAAACTTGGATCTGTTAAACCACGGTCAACAGGAGAGTTTGGAGTGTATCTGAACCAAAAGTTTAGATAGTTTTTAGGAGAGTAATTCTGATGGAAAGGCATAATATTGTATATATGAACTCGGAATTAGCCATTAAATTTTTGACCACCTAGTTCTTTTGTATTTTTTTTCTATACCTTCTTTATTTTCTTTATCTTTTTTTTTGCCCACTTTATGTTTATTTTACTACTTGAAACCTGCAAGCTGTAAGCTAGTGGTGGTGTTATTGCATTTCAAATTGAAAACATGTACATTTTGGCTCTGTATGCAGTCAAAATTGGTAGGCCTGGGTACCGGGTAACTAAGCAATTTGATCCAGACACTAAGCAGAGATCTCTTCTCTTTCAGGTGTGCATTCAACTAACTCATTATTTGTCTCTCTTTTGTTACATGATTGCAAGGGCCATTGGATAACAATTTACTTTGCCATGCAGATTGAATATCCTGAGATAGAAGACAATATAAAGCCAAGACATCGATTTATGTCATCTTTCGAGCAGGTTTAGCCTCCAAATTTTCTTTCCAAAAGCTTGTAGCAATTTGTGCTGAAAACTTTTTCTGTTAATGATGTTCAATTTTGCATGATTTGCTAGTCCTTCCTCTTTGGGCTTTTCTTCTGTTTTCTAGTTAAAAACCTTATTGGAGTATTTGTAATCGTATTTGCTTTAATATGGCTGCAGAAGGTGCAACCTTATGACAAGAGGTACCAGTACCTCTTATTTGCCGCAGAACCTTATGAAATCATTGCTTTCAAGGTGAATTGATAAAATATAAAATGCAGGGTTTTCTTTTATTCCTATAACCGGTTCTATACATATTTACCTTTTTGCTTAATTGTTTGTATTTCAGGTTCCTAGCACAGAGATTGATAAATCCACTCCAAAATTCTTCTCACATTGGGATCCAGATTCAAAGATGTTCACGGTCAGTTCAATGGTTTATTACTTTTCCCCAAATACATCAATGTCACTTTTATGTGCTGGGAAGGGATCCTGCTTTTCTGTGGCAGAGGTTTCAGATTATACACTGGCCTGTTTGGTGTGGCGTTTGCACAACTTGGCCTACCTTGTCTTAATATAAACTCCTATGTTTGTCTACTTTGCACTCCAGCCTTCCATTACTGTCTTCCTGTTTTTAGGTTATGTTTCAACATCTTGATACCTGTAGGCTCATTCGTTTGGACTAATGTCACTAACCTTATTCAGTGATTGAATTATCATTTAGATTTGATATTATTGGAGAAAACTATTATTGGGATTATTTGTGAACAATATCTGATGTGCTCTTTCACTTCTGACTTAAAACTGTTAATGTGCAGCTGCAATTGTATTTCAAAACCAAGCCACCAGAGACAAACAAACCTCAACCTGCCCCTGCAGCAAATGGGGTAGCAGCTCCTGGTGTCCCACCAAGGTCTTTGCCGCCGCCTCCTCAAGCTCCACCACCCCCACCGCCTCCGCCACAAGGACTGCCAGCAGGATCTAGACCTCCACCACCTCCAATACCTGGATCATTGCCCCCTCCTCCTCCCCCCATGGCAAATGGTCCTAGGCCTATGCCTCCAGGTGGAGCTCCACCAGCCCCACCTCCACCTCCTAGCGGCAGTGGTGCAATGGCAAATTTCACTCCCGGTGCTCAGGTGGGCAGGCCACCAATGCCTCCACAAGTTTTTCCTAGCCATCAGATGTAGGGGCCAATCTGTATGTGTCCAGCTCCTCCCCAAATATTTTGCAAGCCTTGGTGCCCTGGGTGTTTGTGAGCTCATTTCAAATCATAGTTGTATTCGAGCTAATTCAGGCTGGATAGATTTTTCAAAAGTTGAATGTATCATGCTTCCTATTGAAATCTAGTAATTTTACTTGAGCTGAATTAGTCCATTATTGAACTCATTAATGCCTATGGTTTTAGCTTATTTTTGCAGTTCTAGCTGTGTATCAATGGTGATATGTTTGTCGTAGTGGTTTTGAATTTCGTTTTTTCTTTCTAAAGTTCGCTTCTATAATAATTTTGCCACATAATAAACTGCCCTATATGCTAAAGAAATGTTATTTGTTAGTAAAACATCGTGCTTTCTTAACCCAGCTCAGATAAAAGCAGGCAATGATATTTATATTCGAAGAATTAGACACAGTGACTGGATTTCTTAGTCATGCTACAAGAAAACTGGCGACTATCGAAGTGATAGTCCTTGGCATTTAGAAGGATTAACAAATTGCATTTGCACCAAATTACGAAAATGGATATCTTAGTCATTCTACCACAAAACTGGCGGTTATTCAAGTAATAGTCCTTGGCATTTAGAAGGATTTACAAATTGCATTAGCACCTAATTACGAAAAAGGAATTTAGGGGTGACAACTCATTTTTTTCATATTATTGTAAGAGACATTTTTAAGAATTTCACTTGTTTAACTGCTGATTGCTAAGCTTCCTTGTCAACTATAGCTGACAAGTTGATGTATATTAGTCTTAACGGGTAAATCTGGTACGAAATTAAGAATTTAGGCTTGGAATTCGGATGTCAAGTGCACATAAAAGTTTTCTTACATCAAAGGGGTGTTTTACAAAAACCACTTGTCTAGAGCTATCCTCCATAACTACATTCAACTTCTACAAACTTGACACAGCTCCAGACCTGCTACAGCCAAATCACGCATTTACTGACATGAGGCTCGCAAGGAATGGAACAATATCAAAATCCGAAATGTTTTCAAATTGAAATAGTATTAACTGGAAACACCTTCTGTATGAACTCTAAGAAGCGCTTCGAATAAAATGTGGGATCCACTGCAGAGATGGACAGCGAATCAAACTGAAAAGATTTGCATGCATGTTCTATCTTCTTACTCATGTTATACTCTTGTAGTATATCAATTATGCCTAGATAAAGAACAACGTCATATACTTCATGAAATGTCTTTTCCTCCTTCCCTGGAATCTGTTCTGCCCTCGCGGGCATGTTCACACCCAACTGAATTTGGAGTCTACATGAAATTTTTATTGGTAAGGATTTTATTGGCTTCTTTTAACACGAAATCACAAGTATGTTCACTTAAATTTCAATATTTGGTTACCTTGCTGTTCCGGGAAGAAGGAGATCCACCTCTTCATCACCCGCTGCTCGCAATCGACTACCTCTAATGTGAGGACCTACAACAACACTACCATTATCTGCTCCACGAGTGACCAAGACAAGACCTTGGGGATAGTGTTCATCTTCTATAGTATCTGTCAGTAAAGCACCAACAACAAATTTCCATATCAGAATATAGTCAAAGCAAATGTTGTAAGCTCTGCAGATGGAAAATTGGTAAGTTAGACACAGAATGCTAGAGAGACCAAATCTGATAAATTTCATGCACAAGGTTCAACCTTTTGCATATTATCTGCATTTAACTAAATTTTTCAGCCTAACATTTTCTGACTGTTCTTTTTTTTTATTATTATTATTATTTTTTTCCATCAATGCAAGTATGCCTTCAGTAAAAGAAGAAGTCATTTCCCAAGCAAATTAAACAGTTTCAAATGCACAACGAACAGAACATCATATATGATATAAGACACTTACCATCCTCTGCCAACACTCCCAACCCTTCAGTTTGCATGCTTCGCTTGTAGGACATTAGAGACCGCAGGTGTTGAGGGGCTCGATAATGGACACCCAATAAAAGGCTGTAATCCATAATGTGTTGTACTTCCAAAAATTTGCTATCAATCTCAATCTGTCTGTATAATTTGAAAAAAAAAAAAAAAAATATCATGATTACTAGCCTGGAGACAATTTTCTGGAGCTTGAAATGCTAGATAGGAATGCATGGTCCTGCAAATGGAGTTTAGTCTATACTTGCAATTAAGAAAATACCATAACTGTTTAAACCTAGATGCCAATAAAAACGTTCTTACATAATGTTTAGTATTTTTCTACTTAAAAGTTCAAAGGAGTAAAAAGGTTAGTCCTAAAATGAAGCATAGAGTATCTTAGTTTCTTTAAGATGACAATATAATCAATACCCTTACAGAGATAATAAGATATCAAGCATCCTCGGGAGCTTTAGGAGTACAAGAGACATGGAATTCGAGACACCTAAACTCTGAGACTGAAATGTAGATGTGAGTAAAATGACTAAAATCACCTAAATATTGTGTTATTGACAAATTACAACACTTAAATTGCCACACACGCACATATCAACATCTATCAACTATCTATCTATTTACTTGCATTGCTTATCCCAAAAATAAAAAGACCGCCAGAAGAGTAACATTATCTACTTGATAAATTATTGATGGGTGAATTTAGAAAAGCACTAAAAGAAGTACAAAAAGGTAGCTTAAGAAGAGTACTTACGTTAACAAAGCTTCCCTCCAAGAAGGTTCCAAATAGAAACAGTAGTTCAGATCCAAATCCTTCAGTGTTGTGTTCTCATCAATTTCAATTTTGTCCGTAGATCGGCCTAGAGATGAGCCTTTTAAATCAAACCTTCGGTGGATCCTCAGTTCTGTGCAGAACATGTTCCCCATCACGACAAAGCAAAACTGCAATGCAGGAAATGGTAAGCTGGTCACAGTAAACTAAGCTTGAAGATGCTGACATATTGAACAATTAAATGAAGAAAATGTTTTTTGAACTAACTGCACATTGACTTTTGGAATTTACATCCTGCCTAGGTTCACACTGATCATTATAAGAGACCTAAGATACCAGTATTTACTTACTATCATAGATTCACACGTCACACACTTCAGTTACGTCACACACTTCAGTTACCTTTTGACCACTTGAAGGTTTGATCCTGTGAAGACCAAAAAATTTTGTTATGAGCGTGTTTTCGTATGACCTCACATGATGGTGATAGTCTGGAAGCATTTTCAGGAGCACCTATTAATAAGAACTGTGGTAAGTAGAGCTTGATATCATAGAATAAAACAAATATATGAAATTTCAAACGTAATAAATAGAGAATTAAAAGATGTATATGCTATAATCTATATGGTTGGATTTTAACTAATGGTTCAAGATGTAATGGTTATAAAGCAAATCACAGCCCTATATCATAAGCTTCTAGATTGAAGACCCACTTTCTATCAGGAGACATATTAAAGTATTTTATCATAACAAAGTAAAACTGGTATTGGTTTTATATATGAAGATGGATTTCTTTTGGGTAAAAAAGTCAATTGACTTAAAAGGCACCCATCAGTTATGTAGATGACCACTCTATATTAGGATTTCATGGCAGTAGTATGCTGGACTCAAGCTTCAAAACTCCATCAACATCCCCACTCAAAACAAAGAAAAAAAAAAGTAAAGGGTAAAAGAGGAAGAAAAGGCATCCACATTTGGTAGCTGATATGCCTCATCAAACTCCAAAGTAAAGAGATAACGAACCTTCACTTCAGATTTCCTTAGTGTCTTAATCATGAAGTGATCATCTTGAGACAGGAAAAAGATGCTACCACTTTTTCCAGGAGAGGAAAGTTCTCTAAGAGCATCATTTCCACAAATGGACATCATGTAATCAGCTGCATCAATCTTGAACATCTCCCTCAAATTCCTACATGAGCAAAAGGAAGGACATATACACCAACGTGAATACTAAAGGCAAGATTGAGAACCACATACGAGGAAACATGTGAGGAACAGCAAAGGTAATGCAATTTAGATTCCAAGAATGCAGCTTGTAGAGTATAACAGATGAGTGTTCACATATATTTTTTGCAGTGAAATGCATGCCAAGTGTGCATTGAGCCCAACGAACAAACCTGAAAACCATTGGGCAGTAATCTTTCCACTTAAAGTCTTCTGATTGATGAGTTGGTGTTAACTGTGATCCTTCCCTGGGAAAATTCATCCAAAAGCTTGCCCTTGGACCAAAATCTGATGCGCGGACTTCTCGCCTCTGTACAGGTGTAATTTTTCCAACAGTGTACCTGATTACATTTTAGTGCATCTTCAATATAGGTATTGACAGAGAAAGAGAATGAAGAATTAGATAACAATTGATGTTGTTTATAAATTATTGCCATAAGAATAAATGCTGTCTTTTACCATTTATTTCACAATAATGATATCAAATAAGAAAAATAGATGAAAATCAACAATGATATCAAATAAGTAAAATAGATGAAAATATTTCCATGAAGTTGAAAACAACAGTGCGAATACCAAATATCATCATCACAGTAAAAGAGGACTTAAAATGTCTCTATAATTCCTAATATAGGAACAAGAAAGAGAGTATGGCAATTCAGAAAGGTGCTTATAAATAAGTATTAGATAAAAACATGAATCAGGGCCAAAATATGTTAACTTAAAAATGTACTTGGTGGTAAAAGTAGACTGATGTGAATGGAATAAAATAATAAATTATGAAAACGACTATACCTGATTCCAAGCTGCAAACTGAGCATCAAATCATAACTCCTGTGCCCTTTAATGATTGTTTCACCAGGCCTCTTGACCTCTCTTGCAAGTTTCCTTTGTCGCCGTTTAGCTCTTCTGGATGATGATGAAAAGTTACTATTTAACACAAGTTCACTAATTAGAACACCTTGCATATATTCTCGCTCCAAAATTGGTGGTGTATTTGTTTCATCCTCTCTCTCCACGCCTTCCAAGGTAGGTTCTGATGAATCATGTCCTATCACCTTTTCAATAGACACTTCAAGACTCCAACGCCTTTCCAGAGAGACATTTTTGTTGCGAGACTGCTCTAAGGTTAATAAGTTTCCTTTGGATAGTTTATCAGATGAATTGAGATGAGAACCCCGGCCCCCACCAACCTTGACATTTCCCATATCAACTGATGATGCATGATGGATATGCGCATGGTTCTGCTTTCTCATATCTGGAAGTAACCCTCTTTTTCTTAGAGCATTGAGGTATCGTTCTTGTACAGAAGGATACCGGCTGCCTTTGGGATAAAATGAACCTTTGCCATCCTTCAGACCATGTGTCCATGTCCCAACATAGCAACCGCCATCCCCCCATGTATATACACCAAAGCCATGCATCATACCATTTAACCAGCTTCCCTCAAATGAGTCGCCATTTATCCATGTAAGAGTCCCTTTACCTGTCATTTTACCTCCTTTCATATTCCCAAGATAGACATTCCCATTAGCCCATGTATACTTCCCTGGTCCTTCTGGTGTTCCCTGGATCCAAGAGCCCTCAAAGATATCTCCATTAGGATAAACTTGATATCCTAATCCATGCTTGACATTCAGCCGCCATCTTCCCTTGTAGGTCAAATTATTTGAACCAATATAGGTCCCTGCACCATGCATATGGTACCTGAGAATTCACCTTCATAAGCAGCTCCAGAAGGCCATTGAATTTTTCCAGTTCCATGCCTCATCCCCCGTCTCCACTCTCCCTCATAAATGCAACCGTCAGACCAAACATACTTCCCATTGCCCTCGGGCACATTGCTGAGCAATGACCCAGAATATGCTTCCCCATTGGGAAGAACAAGCTCCCCAACTCTAAAGGAAGCAGCGTCAGAAGAAGTATTGGCAGCTTCACCATTGATTGATATAGATAGGTGGTCTCTATCAAAGATGACATCAACAGATTTTGTTCTGTCGGCAGAAGTCAGTGTCCGTTCAACATTATGAGCAATGGCCGCAGGACCAGACATGCATAATGGCTAAAAGTTTACAATTCCTCGACAGATTACGAGTGACTTAAATTTCTAATTGATCTATATGACAATCTTAAATTCCATTAGAAGATCTGACAATGAGATATTGATATATCTTTAAATCTACTGGTCCTTTGATCTACGCATGGAAGATAAAAACAAGTTATTGATGGCAGAATAAACGAAAAATGCTATTATAAGAATTTTAAAAAGTACAAATGAAAATAACTAGGAATCTTCAATAAACAAAGCAATAACTCAACTTCATCACGATTCTGAAAGGTAGAAAGGCACCAAAAGTACACATTAAACAAAGCCAACAATATGTTTGAACAGCAAGGATGGAAACATGTCCTTAATAGCGTCCTTACTCCAAAAAATAATAAATTTATAAACTTTAATAAATCAAAATAAGATCAACGAACCGTTTGTTATTTCCTAGACCAGGTCAAGTCAACTAAAAGGAAAAGAAGAGCTCTCCTCTTCATTTGTCTCTTGAAATTCTATTGACATTGAAAAATATTATTCTGTAAACAATTCAGGAAAAATAATTATCATATTCAGAACACTTTTTCCCTGCCATTTAATTCTCTTGTTTCTACGAAAAATATGAAATTTAACTAAATAGATCCAAACATGTGTTTTCAATCTTAAGGGGATACACAGAGTCTTTGGTTCCAATAATCAACTCTTACACTTTCTTTCAATAAACGCTTCAATATCAGTTCAATCAACTACAAACCTTCATCAAGCCACAGAAATCTCAGCTACCGAACACATTAGAAAGCAATCCAGCAAAATCAAAAGCAACTTTTAACCAAGTTGCACATCACCTTTCAACAACAGAATCAGTTTCATCCTTGAGGAACAAGAGATCTCGAAAAAGTTTGAACTAATCCTACTATCATCCCACAAAATTACATATATTGATAAAACATCAATGCCCATTATAGATGCAGAAATACAGAGAGAGAAAGGAACTACCTTTGAAGGAGGACCAAAGAACCAAGTTTAGGTGAGATTGTAACAGTTGTTAGCGCAGAAAATAGCAACTAAAATCCTCAACTTTACTCAAAAAGTTTTTAAACTTTATACTCCCCTCTGTTTCAATGAAGCTTTTAGAAAATCAATCTTTTTGACGTTGACGATTTGTGGATCGAATCCCAAGCTAAAAAGCTGATGAGCTAACCATCTTCCCACCCAAAAAAAATAAAATAAACCAATATCAGATTCTCATTTTCTTTGATATTTATATGGGCCGCTGCCTCCTCATGTGAAAAGGCTTTTGTTCTCCCCACTTGGGTCAATTTTTTTTTTTTTTCTTAACAGAAAAATTCACTTTCTTGAATTTAATAAGTTAATGGTAACAATTAGTGATGTTGTCTTAACTGTAAAATAGTTGCAATTAATTAGAAAAGAGATAAAAATGTCATATACGAAATACCGTTTTCAAAAGCTATGGGGTTGGTTTGAGTGCTTCACTTGGAGTTGGTGTGCTAGATTGTGACCTTTGACCCCACTTTTTAAAATATTAATTAATAATAATAATAATAATATTCAAGAAAATCTTAATTCTTAAAATGCATTCAGCTATTTTAATGATGAGTACGGTTTTGATTTTAATATAAAACTGAATTAAAATAATTTAATTAGTTTGATTCTATTCTCATTATCAATTCGATCAAATATGTAAATTTTCAGGTTGAAAATTTTAAAAATTAAATTTTATAAAATGATTCAATTTCGATTGATGATATAATGAAAATATTTTTATTATTATTTTAGTTCAAATTTTAATTTATAATTTTATAAAATATTAATTTAATTATTTCATTTCAATTCAATTATCGCTGTAAAAAAATGATAGCATTGGATTTTATATTTTGCAAGTTTATGAGATAGTACGTTGATATTTATTTATATTTAATTATCCATGAAAGAGCATCATTAGTAGTTTTCTTTATGTTTAATTATCCATGAAAGAGCATCTTTAGTACTTGTGGGTCCATTTCTTTTTATAATATTTTCTTATTATATGGATGATTATGTAAGAAATATATATTTTTTCAAATATTTAAGGGTCCATATTTATTAGGTAAATTTTTTATAAGTACAATTGTACTTAAATCCTGCAAATCTAAGGCCATGGAAGCTTATAAAAGGCATATGTACACCTAGAGGTACATGCCAATATATATATATATATATATATATGAATAATTTATTCATGGATAGGCATAATTATCTACTCATTTGCATGTTCATGCTTTGGTTTAAGAATGTAATCTTTTTTTTAAATAAAAAATATAAAAAGAGTTATAGTAAGTAGTAACCTTAATTAAGAGTTCATGCAGACCAATTAAATTGACATTTTTATATACGTATATAATCACTACAAGAAAATTCCCATTTAGCAACGGAAAATAGCAACGAAAAATTAACAATTTCCGTTGCTAATAAAAAATAGCAACGAAAATTTTAGTTGCAAATGCGGCGGTTGCTATTTTTTAGCAACGCGGAAATATAATTCCGTTGCTAAATTCAACCAAGGAAAATTTCGGTGAATTGGTCAATTTTAGCATCGGAATTTTGAAATCCGTTGCTATTTTTAGCCAGGATAAAAAACTTTACGACGATACCATCCGTCGTCATTCCGTCGCAAAAAATTATTATAATTTTTTAATTTTTACAATTAGAATAGCAAAATCATAGGCAAATCATAAAATATTTAATATCCATCCACATTTAATAATCCAACCTGTTAATAAAAAAAATCATAAAATTCAATTGTCCAATATTGCACAAGAAGACTGATTCAAAGTTTATAAATTCAATTGTCCAATAATGCATCAAGAAAACATGCCATGTCGTTTAACAAAATCGCCACCCTACAAGATAGGGTCCCACTATTAGTTCATCAATGAACAATAAACACGACATGTGAAAAAAGAATACTCAATATTTTCAAAAATTTGGCGTCACTCTGAAAAATCGCCTACAACAACAATTATAATGTCTCAAACTTCATTAGTTAGTGAAGAGCATTTATCATATAAAGCCATTATCACAGCTTTCTTTGCAAGCTACAACCCACAAACAACATCACAATTAGGAGGCCAAATTATTTTCAAGAATTACTTCCATATTCAGGGAGTAGGAGAATCAACCACATATATGCTTTATAACTTCTATGAATGTGAATAAAATGAGAATCTTAAGACTATCATGTTTCTGGAGACACAAGGAAATTATTTATCACATTCCTAGATATACAAAAGAAGAGTTGACTTGATAATGATCCAACTTTCAGACCAAAAAAACATCATATTCTAAAACACAAACATAGAGAAAGCATACAAAGCACAAGTTCCGTTATATACAATCAGGAAAATGAAGGTAAGACAACCTAATCTTGTCCTTTTCCTTAACATAACCTTAATTAGTGTTTTCATCTAATGACAGAAGTACCCTCTAGAATTAGAGTCAGATCAGCGGAAAAACTAGGAAGAAAGAAGGATTAAAAGGTAGACCTCTTTGGCAATATCAGTTGAATTAAGAACAATAACAGTAGAGGAACCAGTTTTGATGGAATAAATTGGTCCAATACCTACTAGCATATGTTATAAGATGAGGAAATTCTAAGATGAGGAAAAAGCAGATAAAGACAGTAAAGCAGATAAAGACATAAACAACAATAACTACAGATCGAAATTATAAGATGAGGAAAAAGCAATTAGAGAGATATAAGTTGAATCTATCTTACTATTTTATGTATAAACCACAACCTTCTTTTTGGACTATCAATTTCACCGAATTTGATCCAAATACCAAAAACAAAGGCTAGATACATAGCTTCTGTCAAAAGATATAATATCAGCAGCAACTAAAACCAGAATGCATTCCTTAATGTAATAGAGACCAGCCGAAATATTAAATAAAACAGAAAATAGAACAAATACAATTTTAAGCGACCTTGGCATGGGCACATGAAACAGTAAACCAGACCAATGCATCCTAGAATACCTTATTCTAACTGGTCTGCATAATTTATATGCAAGACAGACTAACAGCTATAATATAATCGATGCATGCTATAATATTGTCACTGATTCCCAGGTAATGAAATGAAGGTTTTGAACTTAAGAAACTTGTAAGATAGGTACTTCTGTCCAATTTCACAAGAAAAATTAACAAAAATAGTCACATGGAACTGCATAATAGACACAAGTTGTTATTATTATTTGGCAGTATTACACGAGATGAACAAGTCAAGACAACTCATAATTATGAAATAAAATAATGTTGAGAGGTTTAAGTTTATATATATATATATATATCCTTTTGGCAGAATTTTGAATATAAGCTTCTAGACAAATGAACTAATGACAAAAATGTCCAAGATGCTCTTTATGTTCGAGAGGTTTGAGTTTATAATTAGAAATCACTATAATTAAAAATATTTCATATATAATTTTAATGACAATATAATTATTTTATATTATTTGTCATTTCATAATTATTTTATATAAATTGAATAGAATTAAAAATCCAATTCAATTTACTTGTTATCTATTAAAATTTGAGTTTATTAAGACCTCAAAAATCATTACTTCATTTAAAATTACTTGGTGCGTCAAGACAAACGAAAGAATAATACAACTGGACAGATTAAATCCTAACCAAACCAAATACTATTGCAGTTAACAATTAACAAGAGTGCAGCCCAGCCAATGGAACTAAAAGAAAAACCATTAGAGAATCACTGCTACCCTAGCTATAAAGCCTAAAGCAGAAAAAAAAAACGATCATTTTACCAAGACAAAATGCAGTTGGCAAGAGCAGGTATTGTATAAGATTAAAGTTGCAGATGTCACATGGAACTGCACAATAGGCATAAGTTATTATTATTATTTGGCAGTATTACACGAGATGAACAAGTCAAGACAACTCATAATTATGAAATAAAACAATCTTGAGAGGTTTGAGTGTGTGTGTGTGTATATATATATATATGATAGCTAAACACTAATCTTCAAATTCAAAAATTCTTCTAATCATTGACAAACACAACAAGAGGAATAATGTATCTAATCTAGTTCTTTACTTTGTTCACTTAATTTCAGTTATACGGCACAGGGAAATTAGATTCTATACTTTGTATTTATAAGATATATATATATAAATTGAAACTATACCTTACCAGTATTTGTCATCCAATACCCATCAATTCTGCTACTATTTTATCACCATCACGAACAAAATCCTAAATCTACAATCACAAATTGAGCCATATTAACTACGATTGATATGAAAATTACAAGAAAAGCTATGAGTAGCAATAAGAGCAACAGTTTCAATTTAATTAAGTCTGAGTCCACGAGCGAATGCTTTTGAGCAAGAAAACCAGCATTGTGGGGACCTACCAAAGGAGAATAATGCACAAATTAATAAAACCCATGAACATAGCCATTACAACGACCCCACAAGCATTTTTTATCAACAAACCATTACGCACCTTCAATTTTTATTTTTGAAGAGAAAAATTAGATAAAAACACACAAAAAAGAAGCAAAAAAACAAAAGTTCGAATCTAATTCTCAATGCCATCTTGTGTCTCTCCTAGCAACTCTCTAGGAAACCATTTTTGAGAACCAAATGAGAACTCCATCTGCCAACAGAGTTATTAGAAGATAAAACATTTTTGAACTATGCAGTTAGAATAGCAAAGTGCAGTTCAAATAACTAGACATGATCGATGTGAGATATTATTGGGAGATGCACACTCTACAAGCACAACTGTGAAATAGTTGCATGACTACTCCATCTATTGATGCCTGAAAATGATCTTCAAGTGTTATCCTCCTCAATCACTGTTGAGGCACCATAAAGATTATAATGGCAACATTTGATCAGTTCAAGAAATGAATGTGCATCTATCATTGTATCATTTCATATTACTCCCCTTTTCTTCTTTATGCTTACATTACACAGTTAGGCAACATGCAGTTTATATCCAGCTTTTGATTGGTTCTTACAAATATAATACCAAAAAAACAGAGCTTGAACCCAATTACCCACTTCAATTGCATTGGGTATATCTGACCATCTTACCTAATTAAGCTAGTTCACAAAGACTCAAACGCACATTGTTTTTACATTTTTCAAAAAACTAAAGCAAACAATGATAATTTTTCTCAACAGCACAAATGCAAGATAAAGCTGTTATTTTTCAAAAGAAAGCAAAACGAGAGAAGATGTTAGACAGGTAATTTGGGATCTATAAAAATGCATCCTTCCAAATATTCCATAAAGTAAAATGCAGTTCCAATCACACTTAGATCAGTACACAAACAGAACACTTTAGGAACCGGAACTTCTGTGTGCTCACCCAGCTCCCGCAAAACCTGTCACGTTGAAATGAACGCCCCCCCAGTTCCCACTTCCAGTAGAAACATAGGGTTCGATTGTCCATGTCCAAACTAATTGTATATATACACACACACACACACACACGAGGATCAAACAATAATTGAAAAACATAACAAAATTTGAAATGAATACCTATTTAACAATGAAAGAAGAGGGAGAGATGAGGAAGCCAGTGACATTAGCAGAGGCATAACAAAACAAAGCATCGCGATCAAAATCATGTTCGGATTGAACTTTCTTTAACAAGTCAGATGTATAAATCGCCATTATAAATTAGATCAGGATGAAGCAAAAAGGGTTAAGATTTTGAGGATAATAAAGGGTTAAGATTTTGACGAAAATTTTAGCCCTCAAATATAATCGAGTGAGATACATATAGTTTAGACTACATAAATCGTAGTTATCATCAGAAAATTCCCATGAGCAATCTAATGCCTTCAAAAAAAATGGAAGAATCGTACCCAAAAATAGCCCGTCTATGGCGAGTTGCAGCAAGTCGACTCCGTCTGTGAAGGAGGAGATGAGTTTGCCGTCGACTTCTTTGTTAGAGAGAGAGACAGAGGGGCGACGGTGTGTGAGGGAAGAGATGAGTCTGACTTCGACTTTTTCGTTAGAGAGAGGGACGGCGGTGTGTGAGAGAGGAGATGAATTCCATCAAGGGTTTTTTCAATTTATAGTTCTAACAAAGGTAAAAGAACTTAAATGCTCCTAATTTAGCAACGAAATAATTATTCTATTGCTATTTTTGCAACCGAATTAAATTCGGTTGCTATTTAGCAACGAAAATTACTTTCGGTTGCTATTTTAGCAACCGAAATAAAATTTCGTTGCTAAATTCGGTTGCTATTTTTTTATTGAAAGTGAAATTTAGCAACGGAATATTTTTTCGTTGCTAATTTAGCAACCAAAATAGCAACGGAATTCTATTTTGGTTGCTAAATTAGCAACGGAAATTATATTCCGTTGTTATTTTTCGTTCTAAATTTTATCCGCCATTTGTTGCCGCCTTAATTAGTAACTGAATACAAATTTCGTGCTAATTTTCATTGCTAAATAATGACGCCAGAAATTTCCTCCACTTTTAGCAACGGAAGCTAACCAAATATTTTTTCGTTGCTAATTTTATAAAGTTCAACCAAATGTAGTTTTCGTTGTTAAATAGCAACGGAATTGTTTTTCCGTTGCTAAATTAGCAACAGAATAAATTCATTTGCTATTTTTTCATTGCTATTTCAAGATTTTCTTGTAGTGAATGACCTTGATTAGAGTTCAGATAGGAACTTAGGATAACCTTATATATATATAGTCCAAAAATATTTTAAATTTCTAATTAGTTGACCATATTTTGTTTTCGTTTATCTATATATTGAGTTAAATTAATATTAAGAGTTCAACCTACAAATTGATTAATTATAATTAGTGGTTTCATGGGTGGAATCCTGAATAATATGTTGAAAAGTTCCTAAAAAAAAATCTAGTAATTTATTGTTTAATTTATATTGCCAAATAAGCTGCCCACTAAATGCTATTGGTCCAGACTGTAGAACAAAACAACAACTCTAATTTTAAACCTTTTTATTGAAGTTTTAAAGGATCGAAGTTTCCTGTAATGTTATGCAACTTGCATATATATAAAAATGTTACTTACGTATATTATTTTAAAATGTGAAGTCCTATTTTTGTTTAATTGCCTTTTTTTTTATTGAAGCTTTACATTATTTTATTCTATGTATTAAATTATTAATATTATTATTGTTGTTGATGATGATTCTGAAATTGTCAAAGCAAGTGAACATGTATGAGCAGATCGAATCAGGAAAAATTCGAGATCTGTAGGAAGTCTAGTTCGATTGAACCGAACGTGAGTATTTTGAAATTTAAATTAGTTAAAATTTAGAAAGAAAAGATCTCAAGATCTCGGTACCTGAAATTTTTGGAAATTAAGTATAGAAACACAGGTGGAGGGCAAAATCTGCTATTTAGATTCTAAATTTTATTTTATTATTATCATCATTACCTTGGTGGCATTTACATGTTATATAATATATAGTAATGGATTGACAAGGGCATATCCGAAGATGTGATTAGGAAGAATAAAAAAAGGGTTTGGTGTGGTTAACAAAAATAGTAATGCATTCACATAAATATCAAGGCAATGTATAAAAGCTATCCATTCATCACCTCATCATATTTCTCCTTTCAAATAAATAAAGGTTACAAGTTCCAACCATTAGTTGCATTTCACCCAACTTAAAGTTTCAGGGATACTGAGAACTTCAGCAACTGAACGGTCCAAGACTCCACTGTAGAATGGAAGGAGTAATTAATAAGATAATATATCATGAATTAAATTTCACATAAAAATTAATTTAAAAGAATTATAAATGAGGAAGGATGATTTTATATCGTTCCGAGCTCGTTGTTTTTACCTAAACTAAACGTGATTCATTTCGTAACTTTAATATGTTTTAATACTAGTAGTTCAAATACAGTTAATTAGAAACATTATCACAGTTAAAGCATTTTAGTACTAAATATCAACAGTATCGCTAGTACGTTTTTTTTGTTTTAAGTTATATACTAATTGATAACAACAGGACTATTAGATCGGTTTAACGGTCCGATATAAATCGAGCACTTTATCCAAATAGGATCCGGTGAGCCAACCAAAAGCCGAGCTCCTCAGGGAGATATGGCCGAACCATAAATCGGCAAAAGGTTGATCCCGAAAACAACTCCATCACGTTGAACAGATAAGGAGAAATAGGTATGAAAATGTTACTTAATTTTCTTTCACTCAAGAACTCTTCTTCTCTCACCCAGAATCTCTAACTTGACTGTCGGAGGCTCCCTTGTCGGAAATCTACCGGTCTATTGTTTGTATTTGCAGGTGTTCACAATCGCAAGAAGCTTGCTGTACATACTCTCCTGTCATCATTTGGTGCGGTAAGCGTCGAACATAGACTTATTTTCAGACCTCAACGTAAACACTTCTGAACAAGAAAACCATACGTCCAACCCAACCCCGTCAGGAACATTATAATTCCTCCCCCAACCCAACGACATCGTCTCCGCTTCCCCAGCTATGCCCATTCCAGCCGTTACTCCTAGCATTACCCCACAAACTGCCCAATCCCTCATTGCTACGTTATCCGCCATCATGGCCCAGGCTCAACACCAGCCCACACTCCCCCAAAACACCAACCTGCCCCTACCCCCATCTCAGCCACCTGCTCGGGAACCTTATTCCCCCGCAATAACCCAAAACCCGAACTCCACTATCACCCTCACTACCGAACAAGTCAATCACCTATTGGACGACATAATCCAAAGGCAGCAAAACCGAACTACACTCCAATACCAAGGCAGTTTTCGATCACCCAAATATTAGCCACTCCATTCCCCAACATCCGCCTTTCCTACCTCAAAACCTATAGCAGGAACACCGATCCCCGAGCCCACATTGACCAATTCCAGCATACCATGCTGGTGCTCACAGCAGATGACTCAGCATTATGCAAGATATTCCCCCAAACCTTAGCAGATTCCACTCAGATTTGGTTTCGGAACTTGCCATCACACTGCATCGAGAGCTTCGAACAGTTCAGCGACATGTTCGTTGCAAAGTTTGTGGCCGCTATTCGCCCTAACAAGGTTTCTGCCGATATAAACCTGGTGCAGTAAGATAGGGGCGAAACGCTGCGAGAGTACGTAGAGAAGTTTAATGATGTGGCCATGGACATACAGAATTTAAACTTGGAGGTCGCTATTAATGCCCTAATCTGAAACACGAAGTGTCAGGATTTCAATGATTCTTTAAGCAAGAAACCACCGAGCGACTTCACTGAACTTATGTCATGAGCACACAAGTACATTCGAATGGATGAGGCTCGTCATCTTCGCCATGCCTCACATAAAGCATGGAACTCAGAGAAGGAAGGAGGGAAAATCTCTAAAGTGGCTCGGAAAGGGGGACAATCCGGCAAATCCGACCCAAAGAAATACCAAGGAAATCACTTGAGCAATAAGGCATACGCCATCACCGCTCCCAGCCCTGACAACCGAAGGTACGACAGGCTCACACCCCTAACTACCTCCCGAGCATAGATTCTGGACTGGCTCAAACAGAACGGCCAAGTCAATTGGCCGAGACCCATAAGGGAAGATCCGAACAGAGATCAAGGCCTTTACTGTGCTTTTCATAGAGATAAGGGTCACGAGACCGAGTAGTGCAAGCAACTCAAGCGGGAGATTGAGCACCTGGTTCGGAAAGGCACTTTAGCTCGGTTCACAAAACATGATGATAGGGAAAAGACAAAGGTCGCCCTCCCCCCAACCGAGAAAAAACAGACTGAATAGGGAAAGACGAGCACCAGCCGGGGTCATACATGTAATTACCAGGGGAGAGCAAAGGGATCACCCACGCAAGAGAAAAGCTAAAGAGGTCATGTCTGTCTGCCGGAGGGTGGGCTCAGTCTCAAAGCCGATTCAGTTTACGCCTGCTGATGGGTCACATGTTCAGCAACCACACACAGACGCTCTAGTAGTCGAGACAATCATTCAAGACTTCCTGGTCCAACAAATACTAGTTGACACAGGAAGTGCGGTCAATCTCATAACAGCACAGGCATATAAAGCATTGGGAACGGCAGGACACAGGCTTGAAGAAGTCAGCGTACCTCTTATCGATTTTTTCGGAAGGCCCGTACGTGTGGAAGGTCTGGCTAAGCTATCTGTTCAGCTTGGAGATGACTCGGTGATATGTGCTTGCAAAGCGGACTTCATGGTAGTTGATATTCAACTCTCCTACAACACAATACTTGGCCGACCTCTCTTGTCCGAGGTGGATGCCTATGTTTCCGTAAAAAACCTTGTGCTGAAAATTCCCACAGAAGACGGGGTGGCTGTGTTGAGAGAAAATCAGAAAATAGCTCGAGAAACATATTTAACAATGCTCAGAGGGGCCAATTAAGGCTTACCTCTGGACACAATGGATGTACCAGATAAGGAGGAACGAAGAGCGAAGCTAGCAGAAGTGTTACAGGTGGTCGAACTTGAGCCAGGCAAGAAGGTTCAAATTTCAGCGGGAAAGACAGGGGCCGAGAAAGATGCCCTATTATCCACACTCCGGGAATTCATCGATGTATTCGCCTGGCAGACCTCAGACATCTAGGGAGTTAGGAAAGACTTAATAACCCACTCACTGAATGTTCGGCCAGAGTGTAAGCCAGTAAAACAAAAGAAGAAGAACCATGCCCCTGAGAGACAACTGACCATCGAGCAAGAGACTGCGACTTTGCTGAAAAGCGGGTTCATCAGGGAGATATACTACCCGGACTAGTTGGCTAACGTTGTGCTTGTTCGAAAAAGCAGCGGCAAATGGAGAATGTGCGTCGACTTCACCGATCTGAACAAAGCATGCCCGAAAGACTGCTATCCGCTGCCGAACATAGATACATTGGTAGATTCAATGGCAGGGTTTGAAGAGTACGCTTTCCTGGATGCCTCGATGGGCTACCATCAGATCCCGATGGCTCCCTCAGATGAAGAGAAAATAGCGTTCATCACTCATAGAGGAACGTACTATTATCGGGTTATGCCTTTTGGATTAAAGAACACCGGAGCCACTTACCAAAGGTTGATTAATAAGTTATTTACCGAGCAGTTGGGAAGGAATATAGAGATCTACGTAGATGACATGATTGTCAAAAGCCGAACGTCTACTGACATGTGCACTGAGCTGAAAAAGACATTTCATAGACTCTAGGAATCAGGCTTGAAGCTCAACCCCGAGAAGTGTGCCTTTGGGGTCCAGTCTGGGAAGTTCCTTGGCTTTATGATATCAAAGCGAGGGATCGAAGCAAACCCGGAGAAAATCAAAGCGATCATGACCATGGACCCACCTAGAACAGTTCGGGAAGTACAACGACTGAATGGAAGGATCACAGCTCTGAGCAGGTTCATATCATGCTCGGCCAAACGGTGCCTGCCTTTCTACCGATCGATCAGAAACCTCAAGAACTTTGCCTGGAAAGAAGAATATCAACAAGCGTTTCAGGACTTGAAGCAATTCCTCTCGACTCCACCTTTGCTCAGCAGGCCATTGGCTGGCGAAGTTCTATACCTCTACTTGTCCGTCTCAGCTAGCGCAATAGGTTCAGTTCTGGTCCGAGAAGAGGATGGCCAACAGTTCCCCATTTACTACACTAGCAAAGTACTTCGGGGGGCCGAACCAAATTATCCGATCTTAGAGCAGTTGGCCCTTGCACTTATCACAACAACAATCAAGCTCCGCTCGTACTTTCAGGCACACACAATTTCGGTACACACGAACACAAACCTGCGAAAGGTATTACAAAGACTGGAATGTTCGGGCAGACTAACAGAATGGGCCACTCGCCTTAGAGAATTTGACGTTAGGTATGAGCAGAGGACATCCATGAAAGCATAGGTGCTTGCAGACTTCGTGGCAGAGCTACATGAACCAGTTCTCGAACCTGACAAAGTATTGTGGAAGTTGTATGTGGATGGGGCCTCGAGTTCGGAAGGAGCAGGGGTCGGAGTAATGTTGAAGAGTCCATCGATAATTCAAGTCCAAGCCATGGCGCGCCTGACCTTTCCAGCCTCCAACAATGTACCTAAGTGTGAGGCCCTATGTTATGGGCTGCAGTTAGCAGCAGAAGTAAAGCCAGACAACTTAGAGATATTCTCAGATTTTCAGCTGGTAGTTAGTCAGCTAAAAGGAAATTTCGAAGCCAAAGACCGCTCAATGATCCGCTATAGAGAATTGACTTCTGCACTGCTAGCCAAGCTTGAAGGTAGGGGAACAGCTCGGTCCATCACTCAAATACCTCGGGCAGAGAATGTGGAGGCAAATACTCTAGCGAAGAAAGCTAGCCTCAATAGCCCGGTAGACAGTGCAGACATCATTTCCGTCATCATCTCAAGCCCCACTTATGAGACCCATCAGGTTCAGGTTCAAGAGCCAATGAAAGGTTGGCGCTTGCCCATTTATCAATACTTGATGTCAGGAACGTTACCAGAAGAACGAGTGCAAGCCCAAAAAATAGTTTTGAAATCGAGCTTATATGTTGTGATGGACGACAAGCTGTACAGGAGATCATTCTCTCACCCATGGTCTTTGTGTGTAAGCGTGGAAGAAGGGGATTACATCTTTAGAGAAATTCATGAAGGCATCTGCGGAGCCCACGAAGGTGCATAGGCCATAGCTCGAAAAGCTTTCTTACAAGGGTATTATTGGCCGACCATCGAGGCTGATGCGAAGAATCTAGTGCAAAGATGCGACAAATGCCAAAGGTTTGCAAATATTTCACACTAGAGCACGGCAGAGCAGAAATCGATCCACAGCCTGTGGCCTTTTGCCCAGTGGGGCATTGATTTATGCCCGGGACACTATCACTGGAAGCATCCCCACTGGCCCCAACTCCCTCATTTGAAGATATCTCCGAACTCATAACGAAATATCGAAACACAAAATACAAAGAAGGAAAAAGGGGGATGAGGGACAAACCTGATGAAAATAGACGAAGGATTGCGAAAAGAAGATAACAACTTCGAAGCCACAAGACAACGAGCGCTAAAGAGAAAGCAAAGATGGAGTAAAATGAGCAAAAACGAAAAAGAAGAGATGGAGAGGAGGTTTATATAGGAAGTCACGATAAATCGGGGCCACACAAGTGTAGGCGGATCCGCACTTGGGAGAGCGCATTTAAAGCAGCACACCCCGATCGAGGCGCTCCTAGCCGTTACACATGGCAAAGTAGTCGTTACTCCCGGTAAAATAGGGAGCTATAAGTGCTCCCCTAATAAATGCACGCGTGAGAAATGATGTCACCTTGTCGTAGCGCGTATGACAGGGCGACCCTGGGTATAGGCCCCCCCAACACCTGAACGAGTATGTCGACCTTTTGCGTCGAACTTCGAATCATAGTTCGGTAAACCCTAAGGCCTTAAGTTGTCGCAACCAGCCCATTCGGCCCAGTCGCCACTAGCTCAGATCCAACATTACTAAGTAAACTTGTTCAGCGATTATCCGCCAGTTGCAGACATAAATGTCGCCCACTGGGGGGGGACTTATGATAATAACTAAACTATTAGACCGGTTTAACGGTCCGACATAAATCGAGCACCTTGTCCAAATAGGACCCGGTGAGCCAACCAAAGGCCGAGCTCCTCAGGGAGATATGGCCGAACCATAGATCGGCAAAAGGCTAGTCCCGAAAATAACTCCACCACGTTGAACAGACAATCGCCACTAACCCATGTTTCCTCGAAAATCGCCGCTACTGGGTTAGTGGCCGAAAAAAACGGGAAACTCCTCCCATTAACTCCTAGAAACGTGGTAACCCCACCTATAAAAGAAGGAGAAACACGTATGAAAAGGTTACTTAATTTTCTTTCACTCAAAAACTCTTCTTCTCTCACCCAGAATCTCTAACTTGACCGTCGGAGGCTCCTTTGTCGGAAACCTATCGGTCTATTGTTTGTATTTGCAGGTATTCACAATCGCAAGAAACTTGCTGTACATACTCTCCTGTCATCACTAATTAACTAATTACAGCAGTAAAAGGCTAGAAGTTGTTGTTGTTGTTGTTATAACAAAGACATTCTGAATAATGAGCTGGTCAAGTTCAATAAAGTTTACAGCTAAAAGTAATCGCTCACGACCCTTTCGTTTTTTTTATCTGTTATTTGTATTATTTTTATAAAAATTAAAAATATTAATTAAATTTAAATTTATTATTAAATTATCAAATTTAACTGATTTTAAATTAATTAATTTTTATTAAAAATAAAAAATTAAATTACATTAAAAATATAAAAATAATAGATAAATAAAATTTATTAAAAAATACACATAAAAAAATGAATGGAGTATCAATTTAGTAGGGGCAAGCAAAAAAAACCGAAAATATGATTAACCGTAATCGATTTTTACTATTAACTTATCCGATAGATTCAATTACAGTTTTTAATTTTTGATTAATAGTTACAGTTTAGATTTTTAAATACCGATTAATCATTAGTCCATGTTTAACTGGTTCATATATATATATATCTTCAATTTTTTTCTATTTTTCTCTAAAATTTACATCAAATAATATTTTAAAATATATTTAAATTATATTTTTATTTTTATACCTTAATTTTTTATATTTTTTTATAAAATTTATATAATACTTTAAACTAAATTTATATTATATCATTCTCTTTAATTATATAGTAATATTTATATATAGTATTCGATTAACTTTTATATAGAATGTTTATCATATATTGGTGTTCATATTTTACTTAATAACATTTAATTACAATTTTTTTATATTTTAGAGTTTATATTACAATATTTAATATTATCAAAAATTTTATTTAACTTATAATCAAATGTAGTAATTTTCAATAAATATCAAATCTATTTTATAACATTAGCTATTAATTTATAAAATATAAATTTTGACTAGTAAATTATCTTTGTTTCGTAATTTTTATATGAAATTACTTTACACATTAAAAATTGAATTGAATTTTTTCTAATTTTTTATATAATTTTATGTTATAAATTTTAATGGTTAACCGAAAAATATTAGTTACCCAGATCTAAAAACCAAAATTGATAGACTAGTTAACCGAATGTAACGGATTGATTAATAATTAGTAATTTTGAAAAATTAATATTAATGGACTGATTAATTTTTTTACTCATTAACTATTAACCAATTAATGCTCAACCTTACATTTTAGCACTTTAAAGTTGCAAGATACAAAATCATTTGCCATATTGGCAGCTGCGTACAAACAGACAAGGAGTTTCATTCAAAATATGGATTTAGAGCTAAGAGGTAAAATGTGTTTGCCCACTTCTCTTATTTCCCAACAGTATTGGTGTGTAATAGTCGGTTCGATTCAATAATTGAATCAAATCAAAACAATCGAAATTTAATTTTTTGAAAATTTAGATAATCGAATCAAATTGAACTAATAAAATAACCAAATACTAACCAAACCAAAATTTTTTATTAAAGATATACTAAAAATTATACAAAATTATAAATCATAATGTACTAAAGTAAAAACATCTAAATTATATAAAATATAAATTCAAATTAAAGATATAATATCAAAATACATAATAAATAATACAACAAAAACCGTTGAATAAATTTTTTCAATCCAATCTTTAAAATTTCAAATTATCAACTAAAAAAATAAATACTAATAATTGATAAATTTATTCATATAATTTACAACTCAAAATAAAAATAATTTATATATACAAAATAATTATTCAATTAAAAATTTTAAAAAATTATTCAATTAAGTAGAATTTTGATCGATTCGAGTTTTCTATGGTTTTTCCTTTCAAAATCGAATTAAATTGAAATATTCTAAAATTTCAAATCAAAAAATCAAATAAAAATAAAAATAATTTTTCGATTTTAATAAAGGTTGCTCACCCGAGCCCATAGATGGTGTCGGTTCTGGTAATTAGCTCCATATTTATCACAAGGCGTGGCTTTTTGTTTTAAGCCAATGTTTTCTCTTTCAAATGATTGTGTGGTATATGCACATGGGAACATGGGAATACTGGCCAGTAGATTTCGATTAGAAAGCTGAAATGGGACCCAAAAACACCACTTTTCGTCACCTTGTGGCTGTCAATTACGCATCACTGCGCCAAATGATAAGATTTAACTTCGCCAGTGGGGAGCGCCATATCTTCTACTTTACCTAACACCTCATCAAACCCATTCCAATTTCCATCAATTTTTTTTATTTTTTTTTCAAATCATAATTTTTAATTATAACTATAAATATTATTATAAAATTAAATTTAATATATTTTGAATTTTCGAAAAGGTAATTTATCCCACTAAAAGAATTCCTATTGGCCCAGAAAAGCAGGTAAAATAATTAAATTGACGAAACTTTCGTTTTGAGATAGAATATACTACAGAAAATAAAATCGTAATATATTATAATAACTAGGGCTCGAGAACTTGAATATTTTTAAACGTTAATGACTAAAATTATATATATTTTTTCTTTTTTATTTTTTATTCTTGAATATATTAAATTGGTTTTTCTAATTAATAAGTTAAATATGGAACTTTGCGTATGAATTAATTGGGTAGGACAGGTAGAAGATATTTTTCTTTCATTATTATATTCCGGACTCAAGCATGCACATGTCCACATCAAAATAATTTAACTTGATTTTTATAGACTATGGTCGGTAAATATATATACATAAAAAAAAAAAACCTAATTAAGTTGGGCTGTCCCTTTCTAATTCTCCATTGTTCCATATGCCGGCCACCGACCATCTCCACCGTCGATTACTATATTTGTATATACTCTCATATTTCCTTATTATATATAGTTTTATTTCCAACTAAATATTATTATTTATAGACATAATGGTGGCTGTAATAATCTTATTCTAAGAAAATATCATATATCACTATATAGCTAACTTCGTGCGTTATTGGCTCACATGCTTTGTTTCAATGGCCTTTTTCTTATGATATTTATTGTCAAATTTCGTTATATTTTTTACAAATATATTTGTAATATTTACCGAATTGCTATTCACGTGTATGTGCTGCTATTTTTTGACCGGATATGCAGGATGACCAGAATGAAAAAAAAAAGAAAGAATTATGCTATTTATATCTTAATTATCTCCAACAAAATTTATCGTTTTGTCCTTTATACCAAAATAATAAAAATACATAATGATTGTTCTAACACTTGTGAACTTGAAAATTGTGAAGGGATAAACATAGATGAAATTTTGATAAAAATAAACATAAAAAAAAATTGCTCCAACCATCAAGTGATCTGAAAGTGAAAAAATAAAAGAAAATAGTTTGGTTTAGAGTTTAGAAATATTAACTTGAGAAATATATATGAGAGATTTATATTATCGGGCACGGTAGTAGGGGTGTGCATCGGTCAGGTTCGGGTGAATCCGACCCAACCAGAAATTCTGATATTTTGTCACCCGATTCTACCTTATATAAATATCGGATTACTACCCGATTGATCCTTTTTTTGAGCCCGACCCGAATAATCCGAATTTTATTTTTTAAAATTAAAATCCTAAATTAATACAAATAAATAATATTAAATACCATAAAAAATATTTTAAAAATACAACAAACTAACACTTTTAAAATTACATTAAATATATATTATATATTAATTAATATTGTAGAGAAATTAGTTTTTTATTTATATATTTAAAAAAATTGGGTTATTCGGTCAGGTTCGGGTTAGTCGGGTTTTCACCCGACCCGAAATATACATAATATCAAAAATCAAACCAATTAATCCCATCCAAATTGACCGGTTCGATTCGAATTAATCGGATCGATTCGATTTTTGCACACCCCTACATGGTAGAATTCAATTACATGTATATTATTTATTGGTTTCACACCATAAACTATATATTAAGTTATTAAATTTTGTAAATTTAATAACATTAAATTTATAAAATATACACGTATTCGTTAATAAAAATAATTTTTGAATGTAATAAAAATTAAAAATTTGTTTTAAAATAAAACTGAAACCGAAAGCGAATTGAAATCATGTTATGGTTCTACCATTCGTAAAATAGAAACAATGTTGACTCCTAGCTAGGTATATGAGACGGCGGCATTACACTATGTACAAAGGTAAACATTATTATTATTATTATTATTATTATTATTATTATTATTATTATTATTATTATTAATCCAACGCCACCAATACATAAATAATCGCCCCCTTGAATTTATATAAACATTTATTTTAATATATTTTTCATGATTGTCTTTATACATCTTAAATATACAATCAATTTTTTTAACTAGCTAGTTTTCTTATTCTATTATTTGTTTATCAATTCACGAAATTAATTAGCCAACAACTTTTTATAAAAAATAATAGATTTCGGTTCTTACTCAAATTTAAAAATTGATTTTATGAAAAAAATGGAACTAAATTTAACTCAGTCCAAAAATTAATTTATAAAATGAGAATTGTCTAAATTTTTATAAGGTATATTTTATTTTTATAATTAACGGTTGTGTGGTATTAACAAATTCCATGCACTTAGTTACTATTCCAATTTATATTGTAGTTGAGTTTTCTTTTTTCTTTTTTTAAACTAAATCATAATCTGTTACCATATATATATATAAATAACTTTTACATTGTAAATATAAAAATGACTTAAAAAGTATTTTATGTTACATGATATTCTTTATTATTTGAAACTCTCATGATATATATTATTAAGTGCACTTATGGACCGAATTTAGAAAAATATATTTGGTTGATGTACCACAACCTAGTGGAATTAAAATAACACCGAGTTTTAGCTTTATTTATCTCTTGTAATTAGTGGGTTGGACGTACTGATATATATATATATATATATATATATATATATATATATATATATATATATATATATATATATATATATATATATATATGGTATTATAATAATAATAATAATAATAATAATGGGTTGATATTGACTATTGTAGGTATGGAAAGTCTATTCTGTCATGTCCTATTTGACCATTTCTTCTTGATTTTTCAATTTTATGATTTTTTTTTTATATTATGTGCCATCAAGAATGCTCATCTGTCATCTCCTTAACTAAGATTTTTAATTCGTGTTTTATAAATGACAATAATTAATGTTAGAAGAGTTTTACGTGCGGTATACTAACTCAATTTAAATTAAATAAAATCAATAATTATACTAAAATATGCTATAAAATAAATAAAAAATATACTTAATGGAAACTAATTAATACATTTGTAGAATTTATATACGTACAACTGTTTTTTTTTCCAAATCTACAAAAGTTTTCTTTGAATGGTTCGTGCAATCATCTCATTCTTCTAAATTATTTTTGTTTATACAATTTTATATAGTGCTTAATATTAATATTTATAATTATAATTAGATATTAGATATATATATATATTATAAAAAAGAAAAAGAAAAAGAAAAAGAAAATAATCATAATATATTTATGTATTATATACAAATACAAACCCACACTTATAAGTAATACATATAACTGAAAATAATTAATTTTAGATTCCGTACAATCAATTCTAATTCACTAATGCTTTGTTTGGATGGGGTAAATTGAATTTACTTTAATGAGTGAAAATGAAAGTAATGAAATTTGTATTTCCAGTTATTTTTATTCTATTGTTTTGATAACTTAACAAATATAAAGAGTGAATTAGATTTCTATATATATATATTTGATAATTATGTCCTGCCATGTATCGTCTTGCCTATATTCATGTTTGGCCGTGCATCATGCACGGAGAGACTTTGAGTGACCGTGCAACACAAGGCAAATAGCCTTAAGTGGTCGTGCAATACAAGATTTGAATTTGAATAATTTGGTAATCTATTTACTCCGCTTTTCTCTCCAAATTGAAAGGAAAAAAAAAATGCAAAAGAGAGTTAATTGGAAAATCTAATTTCCATTAGATTTTCCTCTCAATTTTATGATTTTACAATCCAAATAAAAGAAAATTATTGTGATAATTATAAGATATTTGGATGACTATCAAACTCATCATTCTCCCTATTCTAGTAGAAGTTTACCTCTTCTATTTTGTGCCTATAAATACCCTATTGTGATTATTCAATATACATAATTAATAAGAGAAAATTCTCTATTCTACTATTTCTGTCTTTCCTTTACTTAGTTTATAACACGTTATCAGCACGATAGTCTCTATTGATCATTGAAAGTCGGTGGTTTACGACAACCCGACTCGAAGGAATCAAGAATTATAATTTACAAGATTAAACGGTAAGTAAATTTAATTCATAAATTTTAAATTATTTTAATTCTCATGAGTTAATGAGATTGATTAAGGGTCGATAATTCTACCCTATAATAAATAATTTTAAAAACTTCAATATACGAAAATATTAAGAACTGAGAATAATATTTTCTATTACCAAGGGCACTAACATGATTTTAGTGATTTGTTTTGCATAATTGCAATTTGATCCTTGCTTAATTATATTTTAATCATTATATTATATATGATGATTTATTTTGCATAATTATAATTTGATCCTTGCTTAATTATATTTTAATCATTATATTATATATAATGAATATATTTTATGTAAAGCCATATTTGGTTTTTAATTTGCTATATATATGTTGTTGTTATGTGTAATACAATTACTTGAAGGCTCCTGAAGAGTTATAATGCAATTACTTACACACAATTTGTTAGAAAATATATTATTTCTCAAATATGTCCCGCAGACATATATTTTCAAAAAATATTCGCTGAAATGAATATCATTTTGAGACTGAGAGATAAATACTTGAGATCTACTTTATATAAGATTAGTAATATATTTTTTCAGATAATTTGATTTTGATACAAATATTAGTAAACTCGAAGTTTGCTAATAAATACAAATTTTAGTAACCTGAAGTTTACTAACAAATATTAATAACCTATTATTTACCAATTATATAAATATCAATAAACATGAAGTTTGTTGATTAATTAATATTAATATCAGTAAACCTAAAGTTTATTGATTATAATAAACTTTAAAAAAAATTGATATAAATACTAATAAATATTTGTTTTATTATTTGTCACAATATTAGTAAACATAAAGTTTACTAATTGTTATACAAGTATTAGTAACATGCAGTTGACTAATTATTCAAATATCAATAAACCAGAAGTTTGTTGATTAATCGATACTAATATTGATAAACTCGAAGTTTATTGATTATAATAAACTTGAAAATTGATACAAATACTAATAAACATATAGTTTATTGACTGTATGTCACAAATATTAGTAAACCTGACGTTTACTAATTGTTTGATATTGATATTAAGAAACTTAATGTTTATCAATTGATATAAATATTGATATAATAAAAATAGTAAGCTTGAAGTTTACTAATTAACAATTGATTACTTGGCATGACCGGTTTAACCATTCCGGATCGATTATAATACATAAATTATTGACAATTCATATGTTTATTAGAGAACCAGAAGTTTCTTTAATTCTACTTAAGGAATTCTCATAATTTATTTATTCTCAAGAAATATTTTATACAATTAACATTAGCTGAAATTAATGTTAATACGATTTTTGGTTCTGCAAATGTAATTGAAGGCTCTGGAAGAGTCCAAATTATGCTTCCAAATTGAATAAAATTATATATTGACGATGCGTTGTATTCAAGTAGATTCCGAAGAAATCTACTAAGTTTTAAAGATATACGTCATAATGAATATCATATTGAAACGACAAATGATGAAAATGTCGAAGATCTATATATTACATCCACAAAATTGAACCAGAAGTTCATATTAGAGAAACTTTTAAGTTTCTCAACAGGATTATATTTCACGAAAATAAAAATGGTTGAATCAAATTATATGCACCGGAAGTGCTCAGACCCTAAAATGTTCATACTTTGGCATGATTGCCTTGGTAATCCCGGTTCAATCATGATGTGACGTATTATCAAAAATACAAATGGACATAGATTAAAGGATCAAAAAATTCTTTTATCTAATGATTTTTCTTGTAGTTTTTGTGCATAAGGTAAATTGATTGTATGACCTTCACCATCCAAATTGTATTTGGAGTCTCCTGTTTTTCTTCAAAGGATACATGGAGATATGTGTGGCCTAATTCATCCCTCTTGTGGACCATTTCGATATTTCATGATTTTGATTGATGCCTCAACTCGATGGTCACATGTTTGTTTACTTTATACTCATAATATTGCTTTTGCTAAATTTCTTGCTCAAATTATAAAGTTAAGGTCTAGATTTCCTAATCATCCTATCAAGACAGTTTGTTTAGATAATGCATGTGAGTTTTCTTCAAAAGCATTTTATGACTTTTGCATGTCAATTGAGATTAGTGTCGAGCATTTTGTTGCACATGTTCATACTCAAAATAGTTTAGCTAAATCTTTTATTAAGCGATTACAATTTATTGCTAGACCTATGCTTATGAAGTCACAACTTCCTGCATCTTCTTGGGGACATGCAATTGTTCATGCCGCATCTTTAGTTTGTATAAGACCATCTACATATAAAAAATTTTCACCTTTACAACTTGTTTTTGATCAACAACCTAATATATCTCATCTTAAAAATTTTGGTTGTGCTGTATATGTTCTCATTGCTCCCCCTCAATGAACTAAAATGGGCCCTCAACGATATTTAGGTATCCATGTAGGTTTTGATTCTCCTTCTATCATTAGGTATTTAGAACTTTTAACTGATGACCTTTTTAGAGCAAGATTTTTAGATTGTCAATTTGATGAATCAGTTTTCCTCAGTTAGGGGAAGATAAAAGTAAAGTACCAAAAGCACAAGAAATTAGTTGGAACACTCCAACCTTGTCCAATTATAATACACACACAAACCAATGTGAACTTGAAGTTCAAAGAATAATAAATTTGCATAATGCTGCAAATCAATTACCAGATATCTTTACAGACACCCAAAAGGTCACTAAATCTCATATTTTGGCTGCCAATGTACCTGCAAGATTGATTATCCCTGAAGGATTTTCGGTAGGTACCGTAGCCAATGAATCTAACATACGCCAGAAGCGTGGTAGACCTATTGGTGCAAAAGATATTGTTCCTCGAAAGAAAAGGAAATTGAAAAATATTCAAAATGATGCTCAAGAAGGGGTTAAAAATAACACATATCAACAACTTCATATTTCCAAAGAAGCAACCCCAGAAGTGGTTCCGGTACCGAAAAATTATGAGATCTCATTAAAATCTGAAAATATGTAGGATAGAGAAGACATGGTTATTGATAATGTGTTTGCATATGCAGTTGCTTATGAAATAATTAATGATAGTGAGCATGAGCCTCAAACTGTAAAAGAATGTCGACATCGAAGTGATTGGCTCAAATGAAAAGAAGCAATTCAAGCTGAGCTAGATTCATTAGCTAAGCGTAAAGTATTTGGACCAGTAGTCCAGACACCAGAAGATGTCAAACCTGTTGGATATAAATGAATTTTTGTCCGTAAAAGAAATGAGTTAAATGAAATTGTGAGATACAAAGCACGACTTGTTGTACAAGATTTCTCACAAAGACATGGTATAGATTATAAAGAAACGTATTCTCCAATCATGGATAGAATCACGTTTAGATTTTTGATTGGTTTGACTGTCTCTGAAGGGCTTGATATACATCTAATAGATGTGGTGAAAACTTATTTATATGGATCGTTAGATAATGACATATATATGAAAATCCCTGAAGGATTTAAGATGCCTGAAGCATATAATTCAAAACCTCGATAAATGTACTCGATTAAACTTCAAAGATCTTTGTATGGATTAAAGCAATCTGGAAGCATGTGGTACAATCGTCTAAGTGATTACCTAGTGAAAAATGGGTATGAGAATAATTCAATTTGTCCATGCGTTTTTATCAAGAAAATAAATTTAGGATTTGCTATAGTTGCAGTTTATGTTGATGACTTAAACATAGTAAGGACTCCAGAAGAGATCTCTATTACTGCAGAATATTTGAAAAAGGAATTTGAAATGAAAGATCTTGGAAAAATAAAATTTTGTCTTGGGTTTCAAGTTGAATATTTGCCAAAAGGAATTCTTGTACATCAGTCATCTTATATAGAGAAAATCTTGAAACAATTTTATATGGATAAGTCTTATCCATTGAGCATTCCAATGGTTGTTCGCTCTCTTGATGTCAAGAAAGATCCTTTTCATCCATAAGAAGATAACGAAGAGATTCTTGGTCCTGAAGTACCATATCTTCGTGCAATAGGTGCACTTTTATATCTTGCAAATAGCACTAGATCAAATATAGTTTTTGCAGTTAATTTGCTAGCAAGATTTAGTTCTGCACCAACTCGAAGGCACTGGAATGGTGTAAAACATGTTCTACGTTATCTTCGTGACACTTCTGACATGGGTTTATTTTTTTCAAAAGAAGTAAATTCAGAATTGACATGGTATGCTGATGCTGGATATCTATTAGATCCTCATAAAGCTCGATCACAAATAGGTTATGTCTTCATATATGGTGATACTACTATTTTTTGGCGATTTGTTAAGCAAACAATCACTGCCACTTCCTCAAATCATTCAAAAATATTAGCCATCCATGAAGCAAGTCGTGAATGTGTGTGGTTAAGAACTATGACTCAACATATTAAGGGAACAAGTGGGTTGGTAGCGGAGAAAAAGCCAACAAAATTGTATGAAGATAATGCAACATGTATTTCATAACTCAAAGGTGGCTATATCAAAGGAGATAGAACAAAATACATCTCACCAAAATTATTCTATACTCATGAAAGAAGGACAGATCGATGTTTGCAGAGTTCGCTCAAGTGATAATCCAGCAGATTTGTTCACAAATGCCCTATCAAGTTCAATTTTCAAGAAACATGTAGAGAATATTAGAATGCGCCAATTAAAAGATTTAGTTTGATTTATTTTTGAGGGGAAGTACATATGAATATTGTACTCTTTTTCCTTCGTTAAGTTTTTATCCCACTGGATTTTTTTTAGCAAGGTTTTAACGAGGCATATTCATAGTGTATAGTCATCCAAGGGAAAGTGTTGTGATAGTTATAATATATTTGGATGACTATCAAATTCATCATTCTCCCTATTCTAGTAGAAATTTACCTCTTTTATTTTGTGCCTATAAATATCTTATTGTGATTATTCAATATACATAATTAATAAGATAAAATTCTCTATTCTACTATTTCTGTCTTTCCTTTACTTAATTTATAACAAAAATAAGGTAATTTTAATATACTTTTTATCCAATTTCTCCCACTTCCGTTGATCCAAACATAGCGTAAAGCTAATATGTGATTGGTCAGAATGAGAAGTTATCTATAGGTTTACCTAATACCTAAATATATTATTCAACTAATGAACTAAAATAATCATAATATATTTATGCATTATATGCAAATACAAACCCACACGTATAAGTAATACATATAACTGGAAATAATTAATTTTAGATTCCGTACAATCAATTCTAATTCACTAAAGCTGATCTGTGATTGGTCAGAACGAGAAGCTATCTATAGGTTTAGCTAATGCTACCTTAAATATATTATTCAACTAATGAACCAAAGCTGATAATAAATGTTATTAAAATCGGATCAGATAAAATATAAGAGATGTAAAAGATTTTTGATTCGATCAATTTGATAGGATTTAATAAAGTTTTTTTTTAATTAATATCATTTTTAAAATTTTCTATAAATATTATAAAAATATAACTATATAAAAAATAAAAAAATAATTTAAAAAATATTTATCATCAAATATTAATTATAAAACAATATTTTTAAGTTATTCACTATTTATAATGACTATTTAAGATAAATATAGTAAAAAATTGCAAATGTTCAACAATATTCTTAAATTATAAATTATAATTTTTATTTTAATCATAAAAAATTTATTAAAATTGCCTAAATTTTAATTATTTTGTATTTATATTTATATTATATTTTTTCAGTAACAAATAATGTTACATGGATATTTTTGATAAAAAATGATTTTTTTGATTCAAACCGATTTTCTCTATTTATATCCGATTTTTACCTATTTATAAGATTTTATTCGATTCATACGTTTCCTTCATTTTTTTTATCATCAACCAACTGGATCAACTATCGGTTCATAGTTAAACCGGTCCGATCATTAGATTCGATTTTAATAACATTGCTAATAATGCGATCATCAAATATTCTTAATCACTTTAACTAATAAGATAAGATAATAAAATTCCATATCTAAATCTTGGTCAAAAACAGCAATTCATTAAATTTGCAACAAACCAAAGTCTACGAGTTTCTATTGATTTTTTAAGAAATTATTTTCAATGAAATCAAGTTGACTTGGAATTAATAACAAGCGTTAAAAAATGATTAACGGATTTCAATATTAAACTGGCAACTTAGCATTGTAAAGGTTGGGTCTGGCCCAAACCGGGACAAGCCCGGCCCAACCTATACAAGCGCGGCCCGTCATCTGGTCTTGTCCCGGCTTAGTTGGGCAGTCTATTCTTCAAATAAAACGTCCTGTCAGATTAATAAAGTCAAATAGATTAAACCCCAAACGACTTGACGTATTTATGCTCGAAATGCAGCGCCTCGTAATTCTTAAACCCTTAAAACCTCGAAGAACTTTAAATTTGTATTGGCAGCCATCGGTGCAGCAGAGCAGAGGCAAAAGCAGCAATGGTGAAGGCGTACCTAAGGTACGAGCCGGCGGCGTCGTTTGGTATAATAGCATCTGTTGAATCTAACATCGCATACGACAGCTCCGGTAAACACCTTCTATCTCCAGCGCTCGAGAAGCTCGGAGTTTGGCACGTGCGCCAAGGCATCTGCACTAAAACTCTTGTTCCTTCTAACTCTTCTCGCTCTGGTCCCTCCCTCGCCGTCACTTCTATTGCGTCCTCTCCTTCTACTCTGGTAATTAATCAATTCTTCAGTTTTTCTTCTGTTTGGTTTCTCAGAAAAGGAAAGGAAAGAAGAAGATTGTTTGGGAAATTGAACATTGAGGGAGCAGAGAGAATTAAGCTTAGAAGAATGCTATAATGGAGTTATTTGTTTGTTGGAATCAAGAGAATCGAGGAAAAGCTAATTTATTCAGAAATATGAAATCGATTTTAGCTTTTGTGATGTTTCTGATGATAAAAGGCCTGGTTTTTAGCTTTAGCAGGCGACAGTAACTAATTATAATTTCTCCTTTCCTCGCCTTTCTTTTTGCTTCCCATGTTCATAAATTAAGAGTTTTTTGTAGTTTACCTAGCAACTTATTCCTACTAATGAATTGATGAGAGAATGGGATTAACTTCTGAATTTGAATGCAGGTAGCAAGTGGGTATGCAGATGGTAGTATAAGAATATGGGACAGTGACAAAGGAACCTGTGAGACCACGTTGAATGGACACAAAGGGGCTGTTACCGTTCTACGGTTCAACAAGTCTGGTTCGTTGCTTGCATCTGGAAGTAAAGATAATGATGTCATACTTTGGGATGTGGTCGGAGAGGCTGGCCTTTTTCGCCTTCGTGGGCATCGAGACCAGGTTTGTTGTAAAACAATTGTGGTTTGTAACCTTTATGGATATAATTTATCATCATATTTTTGTTTTGATCCATCTCGCGTTGCAGATCACCGGCCTTGTTTTCCTAGAATCTGGTAAAAAACTTGTCAGCTCTTCCAAAGATAAATTTTTAAGAGTCTGGGATCTTGAAACACAGCACTGTGTGCAGATAATTAGTGGTCATCACAGTGAAATTTGGTCGATTGATGTTGATCCACAGGAAAAATATTTGGTTAGTGGTTCTGCAGACCCAGAACTTCGATTCTACATGCTGAAGCATGATTCAACAGATGGAAGAGGCTTGTCCAATGAAAATGGACCAGAAATTGTGAATAATGGAGATTCATCCACTCAAAATAAATGGGACATTTTGAAGCTGTTTGGTGAAATCCAGAGGCAGAGCAAGGATAGAGTTGCAACTGTGAGATTCAATAAGTTAGGAAATTTACTGGGTTGCCAAGTGGCAGGGAAGTCAGTGGAGTTATTCCGTGTGCTCGATAGAAATGAAGCAAAGCGTAAAGCCAAGCGTAGGGTTCATAGAAAGAAAGAGAAAAATTCTGCAAAAATGGCAGTTGATGGAACTGAAAATAAGGATACAAAAGTTGTGACTGAAGAAAATGGAGCTAACGTCATGATTACTGTCCCTGATGTGTTTAAGCATCTTCATACTGTTCGAGTGAATAAAAAGATTTGTTCCATCTCCTTTAATCCAATTACTCCTAAAAATTGTTTGGCTACTTTGGCTTTGTCTTTGAATAATAATTTATTGGAAATTTATTCTATAGAAAGTAATACTTCTACAAAATCTCTGTCTATTGAGCTCCAGGGGCACCGTTCTGATGTCAGAAGTGTTACACTTAGTTCAGACAATACACTTTTGATGTCAACAAGTCACAATGCAGTAAAGTTTTGGAATCCAAGTACTGGTTCTTGTCTGCGAACTGTTGATTCTGGGTATGGTCTGTGTGGCCTAATTGTTCCTCATAACAAGTATGCTCTTGTTGGAACGAAAGATGGGAAAATAGAAATAATCGATATTGGGAGTGGTACATGCATTGAAGTAATAGAAGTTCATGGTGGTTCGGTGCGGACTATTGTTCCCATTCCAAATGAAAATGGTTTTATCACGGGCAGTGCAGATCATGATGTCAAGTTCTGGGAGTATCAAGTTAAGCAGAAACCTGGTCAAGTACGTTTTTCATACTTGCTATTCATTAGAAGATAGAGCATATCTCTGTCCTGTTATTTAGAAAAAGGACAAAGTAAATGCATGTTGAAAATATTTATGTGCGACAAAAAGAAAATTCTATTCTTTTGGAGCACATATGCTTTGGAATTAGGATAAGGAATATGTTACCATTGCCTAGGGCAGTCCTTAATACTCGTTGACTGGGAAGCTATTTACATTATCATTTCTCATAATGATCAATCCAATGAAAAGGCATATTTTCCCACTTCATCGGAAGAAAAAAGCCTTGTATTACTTCACTACTTCATTTTATTTCTTTTCTCTTTTCTTTTTTGGTGCACTTTTCGTCCATTTTCTATCAAATTAATGAATTTCATTACTCCTAGTTTGGCAACCATGAAAAGATTGTTCAGAACTACTTAAAAACTTGGTAAGTGAAATAGCATATTTTTCACCCTCACGTCATGGAAAAAAAGAATGGGAATTTTTATATATTTTGATATAGTTGACATGATTTTCAGGCTGCATTATTTGGAAACTTTTAATTGCCGCACTTATTTATTTATACATAATATTGTTAATAGGAAAAGCAGAATTGGTGCATTTGGGAAGTGATGATCCTATTTAACTTGTGGTTTACTTTTCTATCACTTGTGTTTTTCACATAATATTGTTAAAAGGAAAAGCAGAATTGGTGCATTCAGGAAGTGATGATCCTATTTAACTTGTGGTTTACTTTTTCTAGGCTGAACTAGGAAGTTTAGCAGCAATAAAGTTGTTTAACAAGTGGGCTGAATGCACTTTTACAACAGCTATATGATAATGACTTAGAAGGCTTTTATCTTATATTAAAGTAATCATCAACTGAAAATTTGTATTCTTCTTACCATGCTTTTGAGATTTTATGGGTTGATTCCACAGGCTTATTATGTTTAGTTATGATAAACTGCTTCTGTAAATTTATATATTACCAGATTCTTTCTGTTCATTTGCAGGACACTAAGCACCTTACAGTGTCAAATGTGAGGACTATGAAGATGAATGATGATGTTCTAGTTGTTGCAGTTAGTCCTGATACTAAATATATTGCTGTTGCCCTTTTGGATTGCACTGTTAAGGTCAAATTGACTTCTTTAACCTTGTTATATTTGTTTTTTTGGCTTCATGGATTTGTTCTTCAAGTGCGGTTAAGCTGCTAAGTTGAGGGCTTCTGCTGCTGTTTATCCTGGCTCCGGAACAGAATGATGTTTGTTGACTTTTAATGTTTATGACAGAAACTTATTATAAATAATGAATATGCTTTGAATTTTGAGTTGAATCATAAGCACCTTGCAGCTTGTTCTTAAAAAACTTAAAGTTCAACCTACAAATTTATTCTAAGGGACTGTATCACATAAGTATATTAGGACATTGTTACATCATATCTGCCGGAGATACAAACTCTGAAAATTTTAGAAAGAAAATGTTATCTATTGCGTAACTTAACAGCACATTAAATACCTTGAGTCCAAATAAGATAACAGAATAACCTTCTTGGAATAGAACTGGGATTGTCGTGAAGCATTGGAATAGAAATGCACGGTATGAATATCTGTATTACTGCCAGATTCTAATTTTTCTGTCACATTTGTGTCAATGTATTCAGGTTTTCTTTGTGGATACACTCAAATTTTTCCTTTCATTATATGGTCACAAACTGCCTGTACTATGTATGGATATTTCGTCAGATGGAGATTTGATTGTTACTGGCTCAGCAGACAAAAATCTGAAGATTTGGGGTCTGGATTTTGGTGACTGCCATAAATCTCTTTTTGCTCATGCTGATAGGTGTGGCTTAGTTATAGTTTTCACATGAACTAGATAATAATTTCTTTCAACTGTTTCTTGTCTGAATTCTGATAAACTTTATGTGTTACAGTGTTATGGCAGTGCAATTTGTCCGGAATACCCATTACGTTTTTAGTGTGGGGAAAGATCGCCTTGTTAAATACTGGGATGCTGATAAGTTTGAACTGCTTTTGACTCTTGAGGGGCATCATGCTGATATTTGGTGTCTTGCAGTTAGCAATAGCAGTGATTTCATTGTCACAGGATCTCATGATCGGTCCATACGTCGCTGGGACCGGACTGAAGAGCCATTTTTCATTGAGGTATTTCTTCTCGTTTTATTTATTTTTGAAGTTGATTGATTTCTAATAATGACTGCTAATGCAATTACTTGAAATTCGCTAGTTTTTACCCAGAACAATGTGTCCTTTGATTTTTGCAGGAGGAGAAGGAAAAACGGTTGGAAGAAATGTTTGAGTCAGACCTTGACAAAGCATTTGAAAACAATTATGCACCAAAGGAAGACCTCCCAGAGGAGGGAGCTGTGGCTGTGGCAGGAAAGAAAACTCAAGAAACCCTTATGGCAACTGACTTGATCATTGATGCATTAGATGTAGCAGAACTAGAATTGAAGCGTATTGCTGAGCATGAGGTATATTGGTTATCCTCTATGGTTTTGTTCTGCTCGAATTTGATGCAAAGTTTGTAATAGTTTCATATTTAAGTTTTGCCTTTTGGTTTTTTTGACTTATCTTTCTCACAAAGACAAGTAAATGATCCCATTGTGTCTACATCAAAAATTGATTTGCTTCTATCTGTAATTTTCAGGAGGAGAAAACCAGGGGAAGAGTTCCTGAATTCCAACCAAACCCAATTATGCAAGGGTTTGCCCCATCTGATTATGTTCTTCACGCACTTTCAAATGTGCACACCAATGATCTAGAGCAAACATTACTGGTACACAAGTCCTGTCCATGCTTTCCTTGTAAAAGAATTCTGTTGTAACTTAGTGTTTGGGCATAGACCAATATATCAAGGAATTGTGGACAAGGATTCTTTGAATTTATCAAATCTTAATTACACTTTTAAGTTGAACCTTCAATAAGTCAATTGGTTGTATCGTCCAATTCCATTTCTGTTCTAATTTATAGGTTTTTGGGTATTTACCTGTTGTTTCTGTGCAGCTTATAGCTTAGGATCTAGTTTGAGCACATGAAAAATAAGCTGGTCAAGTTGGTACAATCAGGTGTTCTAGTGTTAATGTGGTGTAGTCAATCTCTCTAAAAGTTTTTGGGATAATTGATCCTTGTTTGCTTCTGTCAGCCTGTCATGTCCAATTCTCATTATTATCAGTCAATTTGGAGATATAATACATGTCATTTCTGGCCTTTGAAAAAATGCAATTAGAGAGGATTGGTACCTTCATTGCTTGAAGTTCTAATGGCTAGTCAACTAGGCAGAAAAAAAAATCGATCTTTTCTCTCCTGCTGTCACAAGTTTGTGCTGTTAGGCCCGTGCGTGAGTTGATTTAATATATTTTGATATCCGAGTCTGTCATTAGTTCTTCTGGAACTCTGAAGACTAGTGGTTTTTCGTTGCAGGCTTTACCATTCTCAGATGCTTTAAAGCTTCTATCCTACTTGACGGATTGGGCCTCTAATCCTGATAAGGTTAGCACTCGTGCAAAAACAATTGAATGAAATTTATATTGCATGCGCTTGCATATTTTTTTCTTAAATGCCTCTAAAATTTGGAACCTCTTTAATTTCTATACCACTGTGCTTTTGGAAATTATATTATGGAATTTTTTTCCCCACCTATGCATGAACTATCTTAATCACTGACTCGTCGAAGGGTGTCTCTATGTTACTTTCTAGTTCTTGAAGTCACTTCCATTGCATTCCAGGTTGAGCTTTTGTGCAGAGTTGCTACTGTGCTTTTGCAAATGCATTACAATCAATTGGTTACCACTCCAGCTGCAAGACCTGTGCTAACTGTTCTCAAGGATGTTCTTTATGAAAGGGTCAAGGTAATTAAATTGTTCAGTGGTATAAGTTCCTCTCCAAGTTAATTGGATCTTTGTTTTTGCAGACAAGATAATTGATTTCTTGAAGTCAATTTGAATTTGTCCTAACGTTGAACTTTGCCAATTCTTTGCCTGGGGTGTTCTGTTACATAAAGCAAACTTCTCTAATTTTGAGACTTAGCTTAACAAGATGATATTTGAGCTTGTCAGGAATGCAAGGATACACTTGGTTTCAATCTTGCAGCAATGGATCATCTGAAGGTATGGATGTGAGATTAATTTACGCTGTGATTCATAAATTGAAACAGTTTATTTTCTGTCTCAGAATACACTTTTAAGTTTTTTTTTTCCTTGCTTAAGCATGGTGTATTTATATAAATATATTTGGGTACTTTGAATCTATTAGCAATTGATGGCTTCAAGATCGGATGCATTATTTCGAGATGCAAAGACAAAGTTGCAAGAAATTCGTGCCCAGCAGTCTAAATGTTTGGAAGCTCGGACTGATACAAGAGAAGAGAGACGGAAAAAGAAAAAACAGAAGAAAATCCAGTGATATACATGCTTGGACATGATTAATTGACACAATTTTTTGGCGACCCTTATAGTGGCATTGGCTGGCTGGTTAATCGGTAAAAGTGGAGCTTAAACATGCTGTCAGTCCTGGAAAAATTTCATAATGCCTCCGATGAAAGCCAAAACTGTGAGCGAAGAGCAGAAGTTGGATGGAATGGAGAAGCTGTTTATTGCCGATTGAAGTAGGCAGTTTTGTCAGTCTTCATACTGTGAGTACTTGTCTCATTCTGAATGTATGATTTGTAGAATGACGGGGAAGACCCAAAGCAATTACAGTTTTCACATGATTTATTAAATTATATGGCGAAAATTTTTATGCGAAGAAAATATGAATCTAACATAGGCTTTTTCCATTTCTGAAAGGAATGTTCTATTGTGAACAAAGTTTAGGTGGGTGGGAATGAAATTTATCACTCTGCAGGTTTTGTTTCTGGATATAGTAAATTGGATGCTGTATTGTTTTGCTCGGAACCCCAATTGTTTTACTGCTCAATTGTTGTTGTTATGTTTTAGAGTGCAGAATTTGTGATTAGTTGATCAAATGTTAAATCACCAACAGCAATAACAGTGATGATATTTAGTATTACAGAGAAGCAAAGAGAATAAAGAGAAAAAAAAAATCAGAGGAAAAGCTATGATGAAACATGATAAAGCAACAGTACATTTATTCAGACATTTTATTTTTCCTTGATTTTCTGAAACTTTCATTTAAATGTTAGAGCTAATCCTAGATTAAGTCAATAATGTTCCACGAATAATTAGTAATAACTTAAATCAATTTTTTTTTTTTTATATGTAATGTGACATTTTGCTATTGATTTGATTCATAACTTTTGACGGATTTGGTCTAGATAGGTCTTTTTCTAAAAGAACACCATCATAATCCTAACCATTAACATACATAAAATCCTATTACAGTCTAATAGCATCATTTCCAATAGTCATAACTGGCATATAATTTATAATACAATAATTACCAACGGGCAATCACCGGTGCATTATGAGCAAATCTACCTGAAGTTCTTGCCCTCGTAAGTCTGTCCAAATTGCCAATTCTTAGGGGTAACATGCCAAGAAGTGGAAGTCCTACCATCGCTGGCTGTAACTCTAAAGGTAAGAGATTCATTCATCAAAATTGCACTAGTTTTCCAGGTGGAGCCCCAGTCACGTTGCATTTGGGTCCATCCAAGCTTGTCACTGCCCTTAACTTGGACACTCACAACATCTCCAGCTCCTGCAACATTCCATATTACAACCTGGTAGAACCATGGATTCCCATTTATTGTGAATCTGATTCCGCCTTTCTTGTGGCATGGAACCCTGCACAGAAAATACAACCCTTTTAGAATCTCATGCTGCATTCTTATGGAGCTTTTCATGCTTTTATTTATGACCGAGCTAATAGTAAAACATGTTTTTTTTTGGCATCCAACTTATCAAAGTGATTAGAAAATGCTGGCAAAGAAATGAGAAGAAATTAACCTGCGGTATTGGACAGGGATAATGCCAGCAGTATAATCAGCAAGCTGGGTAAAGACAGGCTTAGCAATATCAAAATGCTGGCGAGGAGGATTGCACCATCCGCCATTGTCACTTGGGAGTGATGGGTTTGGTGGGCAAAGATCTGTTGCTGTTATAAAAAGAGAAGGCTGACCCAATTTGCACCATTGAGGATCTCTTGCACATTTTATTTCATAGCAAGCCCCACATGTTTGCCCATTGTTGAACAATGCAGTGCTTAGTGCTGCTGTGTTGTACCCGAACCCTTCTGTTACCACGTCCTTGTAGTTGCATGCACCCCCTGCACCCATTTTTTTTATGGATTATTTTTCAACGTCTTAATATTTTTCACCTAAATTTTCTGGCGGAGCTGAGTTTTTATAATAAGAGGGCAAATTTAATTGAAGGTTAAGAATATTTAGTGTATTAGAGAGATAAAATTGAGATTTAAGTAGTTTATCTTAATTAAAAATATATATGGATCTAGACGATAAATTATCATGTCATATTAAAAAAGTAATTGCTTTATATTTTTAAAATTAGAATTATTTATTTGACATACCAATCTACTGTGAGGCAAATTTATAAATTATGAATAAATATAAAAACTTGGTCGAAATCAAGAAAACATAAAGATAATCTTATTCTTCATGATTGGGATAGGTTTTCTTTTGGTTGCCTTGTTCTTTATGTGATCAAAGTTTATGTTTACAAATCACTAAATTTTAGTAAAATGACTAGCACTCGATAAAAAGTACGAGAAATTTTAAATTCAATTACTTAATTCGGTATTTTAAGCTCTAGTCTCACCCCAGTGATATTTCATGGTATCGTATTTAAACTAGGTCATAATATCTAGAGCTTCTTTGATTTCATCTACCCAAAACTTCCAATAATGAAATAACAATAACTTGCTTAGGGTCTGTCTATATTTTTATTGATAAACTGAAATGTTCATTTTCTTATTACGTCAGTATATTATTGATATATCGGAAAAATAAAAGAGTGAATATGAAATTATGTATATCCCAAATGTGCCTGCGCCACCTTCGTAAAAGGTGGCATAAGCGCTAAACCAAGGGCCAGGCTTGAATCTTGGCCTATGATGCCTCATAGCTGCATGGTGAGGTGAATGATGTGCGTGTCGTCCAATTGCACGGTGAGCTGAATGTCTCCCTTTCTTTACATGTTTTGCTTGACAATTATCAAATGCAAACATTAAAGCCAACAACATTGTTGAAACTATTGCCCTAAAAGACAATGCCATTATTCTAACTATAGGGCAATTAACTTGGCAATGCCTTAAATCTTTTTCTTTTTTCTCTTTTGCTAGATCATTGGGTTGGCTATGGATATATGTGAACATAGTGGAGTCTGTTTTTAATGGGATATTGTTAGTTATGCTATTTTTAAGAGTATCTAATTGAATTAAGTTGGTAGGTTAGGCTTCCACTTCGCTCTTTGCCTTCTATTTTTACCAGAATTCAAGCTCAACTGCTTCTGAAATTCAATGTTTTTTCTTTTAAGTTTGATTCTTTACCAGTAAACCAAGATACTAAATAAATAGAGATGAGGAGTTATTGAGCCAGAAACAAATTTTACAGCCATATTTTTGTTGCAACTCCTAATTTAAAATTTTGCTCATAAAATTATCCAAGAATTGCTCCCGCAATTTGTATCTTTAAAAAAAAAATTGTCAATTTTCAACTTGTATGCTAATTATCTACAGACGTTAATGTTACATTGTTTCGACTTCTGAACTATGATTGAATTTTTCTTTTATTAAAAGAAAGACGCAATATTTAATTATAAAGATGTCTTTGTGAGGAATCTTTTGAGACTTAAGGATTTGCACTTAAAATTTCTTGCTATATTAAAACTAGTTTTTCGATTGAAATATCTCTAAAGTAGACAGATGAAATGAAAATGCATTAGATAATATATTCACCACTTTTAGATATAAATAAAAAATTAAGAACGATTATAAAATTTTTCAAAACAAGTACGACAATAAAACACAAGGAAAAATACAAATAAATTTAATAAATGAAGAAAAAGACAGGCATTGTGTGGGTCTACCACCAGTTTACTTAATACCGGTGAATCATTTGCTTGTATGCTTCCTTGTTCTTTGAATAATAGTCGATCTCTGCCTGCAAACAACAAACCATCCTCTTCTTCATCATAATTTGCATTCAAAAGGAAAAAAGAAATTGAATTTAAGAAAATTTTGTAACTGGCAATTCTAAAAAAGACTAGTGGTGAAGCCAGGGTTTATAAATAAGGGAAGCAAAAATATAACATAAATGTTATAAATAAATTGTTAAATAAAAGAACAGGGACAATTATCACGTAGTGTATTAACGAAATTTTATACATGTGTGTGTGTATATATATATATATAATAAAAAAAATTTCAAAAATTAAGGGGGGCAAATATGTGGCTGCGCCACTGTAAACAACTATGTAATACTAATACGGTGGATTCAAATTAAGCACGGTCAATGAAGTAGATAGAGATGTATTATGCATTATGACAGATCACTTGAAAATATTCCAGTTGAGAAAAACGATTAGACTAGAGAGAGTTCAAAGTCGGAAAGTTATTCAGAAAATTAGAAACTCAGAAGGATTAACGACTCCGAGTCATCATTTAAGAATTATATTTTGAACATACCTTACGAACACCTTTTATAGCAACCAAAAGCTTTTCCCCCAGTAGTTTCTCCAAGATATGGTCTTTCTCAAGAGCTTCTACAGATTCGGACAGTGATGCAGGCAATCTTTGTAGCTGTCCGTCAAGGTTTGAAGGATTTACGTCTATTTCAAAAGTAAAAATTAATTAGATTTGCCAAGAAGACGAAGAATGCTAAATGAACATAATTTGGCAGCATCATCTATTAAAAATATAGAAGCTGACTTCCAATGTCAGTTAGAAGAAACTGTAAAATCAGATTATTATTATTATTTTTAATGCCTTCAAATTGGCAGTGGTTTCATGCATTTTTCAGGTTTTTTTATATGGAGAATGAACCCCTAAAAGAGAGAATTTAATGCCTCAGTAATGACTGATGACTGGTATAGATAGATGATAATGCAGGAAGTGAAAGAATATGGGATAAATGGCAAGGGAGTAAAACTACTGGTGGTCAAGAATCAATAATTACCATAAATCAAGCAAGATAATCAAACAAAATTTGGTGCAGGGACGAAAGTAACCTAGTGCAGATAAAGATTTTTCATTTATAATTAACTCTCTAAAATGCAACAGAAGTGGAAAATTGTTTGATGCATGGAGTAGAGTCAAGAGACAAGATACACGCTCGTCTACTGATTCATCAAGTAATAGCCCAGGACAATGAATTTCAGACATCGAAAGAAGACCAAGCAGCACACTGTACAGAGTCTGAATGAAAACTAGTACTACAGAGTCATCTGCTAATTGCATGGTGAACCCATAAATCCTAAACTTTAATAAAACACAATAATGATACACAGATAATAAAATGTCCAAGACATTTAATAATCCAAGAAAAAGCTTACCAACAGGTTCAGGAAGAGAAAGATTCCTCCTAAGGCCATTAATACCGGCAGCAATTATAGCAGCCAAGCCTAAATACGGATTTGCACATCCATCAAAAGATTTAATTTCAAAGTTGCTGACCAGACCATCTAAGGTACCAGGTGGACAAGCAGTTCTTAGAGGAGCCTCCCTGTTTTCTTTGCCCCAGCACTGGTATGCTCCACTCCATGTGTTAGGTTGTATACGATCATAACTACAAAAGATACAACAGGCATTGGCATAAGTAAGAATGGTTGCTCCACTAAAGCAAACTCCTATTAAGCATATGGACCTTAATAGCAACAGCCTATCAAGTGAAAGTTTCTGTATCCAAGATGAAAGCAAGAAATAAAATCAAGTGCACCACTTATTTCAGCAACAACCCACTCAAATAAGAATACAACAAATCACATAGAAAATGCTATAAGCCTTGCGCCCTGGCAAGGTAGTTCCAGACAATCAAACCTTTATGAAGTGGAGAAAAAGCAAATCAATGAAATAACTATGAAGAATTTAACAGGATCATCAGAAGAAAACCTATTTGGAACTGGTGCTGTGAAGGCCAAAATTGAAGGAAGATGATGCAGCACTCCCGCCATAAACTTCTCCCCAGTAGTTGAAATTCCATTCCTAGATGAACCATCAGATGCCATAAAAACATTTTCCCCTTTCTGCCACAAGCTGATATGAACATGAGATCCAGAACCAATGTCATCTAGCGCATACCTAGGCAAAAGGCAAGAGATCAGGATCCCATGCAGAACGTTCTTATTAGGATTTGGGTGAATGTTTCTTTTACTATAAATATGGCAGACAGTTCATAATAGCAGTAGGTTCAGTCACGATGAGAAATGTGGATGAGGAATTACTTGAAAGTAACACCCTGCAGTGGCTACAAAATCTAAGCAATAAAAAATGCATTAAGGAAAAACTAAACCCCCAGGACCATGGTTATGCAATTATCATTCATAAATTAAGGATGATCTTCATATACAAAATCTAAGCAATCAAAATGCATTAAGGAAAAAATAAACCACCAGGACCATGGTTATCGAATTATCATTATAAATTAATGATGACCTTCATATAAGCACTTTCTTTTTCCAAAATGTTAACTGAATGTATACTTTTCCACTTGAATTTTAAGATGTTATGATCAAGAAAACACATTACTATATTTTGAAACATACTTTGGCACAAATGTTGCCAATAGTCCATGTCTCCTAGCAGTAGCCCTAATGGCTTCACAGGCAAAAATTAGGTTGTCAGCAGATTGCATACAAGCTGTGTGCCCCAAGGCAATTTCAAACTGGCCTTTTCCAGCTTCTGCATGGAACTGCAATATTTTTACAAGAAGTGAATCAACGAATGCAGGATATATCCAACTTAGTTCCCAAAAGATGAATCCATGGGTGAAATAGAAAGAGAGAAAAAGAGAGAGAGCTTGGAAACAGATGCAAGACCTATCCAGATTAATTGAATTGATGTTGCTCTTGGTTTAAGGGTACAAGTAAGTTACAAAAACTCATAAAACATCAATACATGCAAACATCAGCAAACCATGAACCAAAAGCCAATGCTATTAATGGACAAGTTTTGAAAGTGTTAAGTTACTAGAAATCGTACTATAATTACATGATACTCAAATAAAAAATGAAAGTACTTAAAACCAAACCAACACGTTTTTATAGTGTATCAGCCATACCAAAAGATTTTTCCAAGCCTCAAAATCTTGTATATTTATATACTTTCTGAATCTCCAAAAGTTAGCACTGAAAGCCCCTCACAAAGCAAATTTTTACTCCTAGTAGCCATCCCCTTCCCCACTAATTGAGCCAAATACTCTTTCCTATGGAAATTCTTGTTGGGTGAAGTTAACATAGGTCTCTGCCCATTCAGAGCAAATTCTTGGAACAGGAAAACTATGCCTCATTGCAATCCCTAGTCTTGCCAAACCAAGTAACTGGGAAAGATATGTTTTCTTCTGCGTTATAAATTGTAATTTGAGTTCACAAAGTGGACCAGTATATTTCCTTCTAGAGTGGATGATTTTCTTAACAGAAAATTACCCATTCCACATTCCAAATGTTTTATCAACCATTTACATCCAGAAATTTGCAAGAAATTGGACTTAAACTACAGTGCTTCCAGTTAGACTTTGCATGGCTAAGTGAGAATATTTGTAAGCTATTCCAAAATTTAAATACAAATGTCGACAGAATTTTGAGTTTTCTATTGCACCTGGTCCACAATAATGTCTAAGGATTCAAGAGAGGCAACAACTTCATGAAATATAGGGGCAACAGCATCATATCCTGATGTAGAGCAGTAGCTAGCTGAATCAATCGGTAACCATTCTTCTTCTTCGTCCCTACAAAATTGCACAGCTTAAGTTCAATACTAATTTTATAGCCTCATTTAATTCTCAAAAAACTAAGATCACATACTTTTGTACACTCTTCAAGAGCACAAACTCATTTTCAAATCCTGCATTCATTACCTGAAAATGTACAGTTAAAAAGTCAAAAAATAACTTATAAACTTAAAGTAGCTGTAATTCAAATTCAATGTGTATTAAGATACAGAATATCAGACATACCAGGTTAAATTCATCTTTCAAAACTTTACAAACCCTTCGTAAGGCCTCCCTTGGACAATACTCCCATGCTTCCCCAGGTCTGAGATGCATGTCAGCTAAAACCATTTCTTCTTGTTTCATCCTATTACAAAAGAGAGATCAAATAAATGAGTTTGAACAAAAATAAATTTATCCTGCAAATAATCAAGGAGTGCGAACTGAACATTCATGAGTAAATGGAGCCAAAAATGACTTGTAAAAGTTCTGCAACAGGAAATAATACATGTAGATAATGGCTATTTTGGTCATGACAGCAAAATTATCCAAGGACAATTAAAAGCAGATGATCATTACTGACCTCAAAAAGATACCCACCAGATCCCTATTAAAAGTTTACAGCAGAAAATGATCTATTCCAACTGACAAAATAGAAGGTTTTGGAAGTGTAATCACAGCAAATATAGTTGAAAATAACAACTTATAGTAGATGTCAACTTCTAGCGCCTTAGTATTGAGGAGCATAAACAAAGCACTAAGATATTTTGTGAATGGCAGGTAATAAAATTCATTCATGTAAAAGGCCAGTGAAACTTGAGCTAGAACAGTACCATGGGATTCTCCTTTTAGTTAATAAATCAGCCATCAACCTGATCTCACCCACTCCTGTCAGATTAGTGCCATCTGCTGGAGCATCAGCAGCAGAACTCATTCCCATGCATGCAAAGGTCAAACCAAGACCATTCTTCTTCACAACACCATTGAAGCGCTTCACTGGAACAATCTGAAAATTTAAATGACAAGCAAAACAAAAATCTGGGAGCATAAGCTAATTGAATGAGTCCAGATGACCACAATTTATCACATGTTTTCAACATGAAAATAGTATGTAATAATCTTTCCAAATGATGAGGTTCTCCATAGAATCATGCTGATGGAAGAACCAAGCTTAGGAAGCAATCAATAACTTAGAAACCAAAATTAGAAAAAAAAAAATTAAAAAAAAAGACTTACACGGCATCTATGTTGTCCAGATGCATCGACCCAGATGATACGAACAAATGAAACACCAGTCTCTGAAGTACTATTCCCAATGTTTGTGGGGTTATCAGATACTGTACAGTTCAAATTAAATGCTTTTCTATCCATGTTAATCTTGTAAAACTTGACAGCATTTTGTGCTAAGATGTCTTTAGCCACTTCAATAGCTTCAGCAACTGTGAGGTCACCATCACAACATCCATCACGTAGTACTGAAAATACAGTCTCTCGTGCTTTCTTTGCACCTGTAAAAACAAGAAGCAATAATTTAAAACAATAATTTTCATAGATAACACACTACTAGGAACTAAGAAAAACCTAATATTCACAGCATGGGTAAAAATTAAATATAAGGTGATTCAGTTGCATTCAATGACCAATTGCAACATCAACAAAGAAACAAAAGTTCAATAAGACAATATATACATAGAAAGAAATCAAAAAATCATATAAATTAAGAAGAATAAGAAAATAAAAACAGAGTTTACAAGCACTAAAGAGCATATCACCAAGATTAAATATCATATCAATTGACAAGAATTTGCACAAACCTAGGTAGTGTGTTTCTGGAAAGGCATAGCCATCGGTGCTGAACATAATCTGCAAATTTAATAATGTTTAATTATCAAATATATTATTGGAAGTGAATAATTATTCAACCATAAAAACAAGCCAAGCAATGTTCAGCTTAGCATGGTTAATTGCTGAATCAGAATGCCATTACAAAAGGCATTACGAGGAGATAAATTTTCATCTTTTACAATGGGATCAACTTTAAAATTTAGCATGGAATTCTACAAAACTACAAAATCTTCTCTTTCAACATTTCACGGCAAGAACTATAATCACCTTATTTATTGGAGCCAGCTCCAAAAGCTCTTTTAGTGAAGATTTCATCCCATGAACACTAAGTTTAGGAATTACCAATCCAAAGTCAAGGTACACCTGAAAGAATAAGCATTATATCATTTGAAAGAAAGCTTACATCATGAACATCATAACTTTACATGCAAATAAGGTAAAAAAATTCATTGAAGATTATTGATACTACCTGTGGATAAATAGAGGCTAGATATGATGCTTCCTTCGAAAATGGATATGATGCATGTAAAAGAACAATACGACACTTAGAAAATCTTTCATCGTCAAGAAGCATGCGGAGATGAAGTGGATTGGACAACCGTAGATCCAAATCTTTGTCACCAAAACTAAATATGGGAGGAAAGGGTAAAGCAACAAATAAAATGACCAAGTATACATTTGAAAAGAGCATGTAGATAACCAAATGCCTTCTATGATTGATCAGGACAAGTAACTTGGATATTTAGGATTTGTTTGTCAATTCCTAGAAGTGGATCGAGTTGATACTGTTCCACCTCAGGACAGGGAAAACCAAGTGTTGATATCAAAGATTTTGATATCAGCACAGTTTTCAGCTCATCCAACCATCATTGCATGAATTAAGTCCAAAAAATAAAGATTCAAAAACTTGAAACTAATTAACAATGGTATAGGTGACTGCATTCCAGTGTTTTCAAATTCCCTCCTCCCACATTTCCTAGAAATCAAATGAAGCATGAAGTCAAATTAAAACGCTAAGTTTTCTTTTACCCTGTGTGTATCTGCATTGGCAAGTCAAACTGTAGAGCAATCTCCAAACTCAGTGTGAAAATATAGTCGATAAAGCTTTTATTCTTTATCCGAACAGGCTTGCCAGCTGGAAAAAAAGTAATGCATCAATATCTCCCTTGATTGAAACAACATACAACTAATCCATGTATGCTCACCATTTAAAATTTCAGCAAGACCTTCCTCAGCATCTTTTCTGGTGACATTTGTATTGATTTCAAGTCCACTGCGGTATGCAGCTATGCTTTTCAATCCAACTATTTTATCAGCAACAGTAACCAATTTTAAGGAATTAACTGAAACAAGAACTCTTCTCATTACCAACAGCACAAGAGAAACAGAAAGTTATCACAACTAGTTGAAAGGATATGACCTCAAACTCCCAACAAATATTTTAGTAAACTTATCCATTGTCCAAGCTGAGCCATATGGCATCTCCTGAAAGAGAAAAACTAATGAAAATCTGAATTGAAAGGACCAGAAATGTCCAACAGATTCTGACTTGAAATAGAGAAGAACTCTATTAACTTTAAGGGAAAAAAAGAATGAATTCAAGTTCTGTTTGCCGCGAAGAATATCATAAATCCACCCAAAAAGGGGGGAAAGCAACTATGTTTGTAACTAATTTCTACCTCTACAATCTGGATCAAAACGGGAAATTTATGGTTATCCCAATACATCACTGTTAGCTTACACATTAAGGTTAAAATCCTGCTTTAACTGCTGTTTCCAAATTATTGGAACGAGGAAACCATTTACCCTTAAAAAGCATTAAATTAGGAATAGCACAATAAAATTGAGTCCTTGTCTTGCACTCTTTTAACTTTTTGAGGAAAGAAATTGAGCATCAACATGAATGAAAATCTAATACTGAATAGTGCAACCAGATGAGCAATAGAAGAACTCCACGCATACTTCCATTGAAGTTGATGATTATGATTATGAGTCTAATTATTTCAATGAAGCTGAAACTGATGACAAACAGAATCATTTGCTACATTATTATAATCATGCTTACAGAACCATAATCACTAAATGAAAGAAAAGAGAAACAGGAAATGTACTAATTGTGTGACAGAAATTGCATAATGGAAACATTAACACTGCGGTGAGAAAAAAAAACCCAAGAAAAAAAAAAGCGCAATTGCTCCTTATAGTTAGAAGATGAAAACTGACTGTAATAAACCAATAATCAAAAAATAAAAGCAAAATAAACATATAAATAAAAAATAAAAAAAGGAAAGTATTAGTATCTTACTTACAAGGAAATCAAATGTTTTAAAAAAATAAAAAGTCTTACTTCATCCAGAATCTCCTCAGCTATGCGTTCAATTCTCAGTATCCGACCAACAAATGGAGCACATATCTTATGCCACTCAAGATCATGCTTCTTATCCAACTTCAATCCATCATCAATGAGCATCGCAGCGATTCTTGCAGCTTTAAAACATTTGGAGCTAATGGATTCCAATCCAGAAGATCTGCGATAATCTTCCACGGCTTGCAAGGAATTCTCGCAGCCATATAAATCAGCAATTTCTCTCAAATTCCGCTTCAATTAAACAAACAATACAATCAGAATAGAAGCCGCAGATTCAAATCTCCTAACTAACAAAACTCACAGACATACTATCACAAAACATCAGCACCATTTTTTACAGCACTGACTGCTAAAACTAAGCATTCTTTTAAAAAAAAAATTCTGAATAGATTACCGGTATTGAAGAAGAAAATATCAAAACTAAAACATTACGAATTCATTACCGCAAAAAAAACGAAAATAAACACGCTATTAAGCAAAGAGAGAGCTTCTATACTGGAAAATGGTTAACTACCTTGAAGGAGAGGGAGTGAGGTGCGAAGGACAAGGCGTCACCAGAAGCTTCAGTGAAGCCATTGATGAAAGAAAAGGAAGAATCGAGCGCCACAATATTGTGAGCGTGAGCATCGACAAGTTCGACCTTCTCTATCGCCTCTCTTAGCTCTTCAAACTCCATTGCTACTTCTCTACTCAGTACTCGATCTCTAATCTAGTTTATTCTTGTATTTTTCTGCGAGGAATTTGAGGAGTTAAAAAGGGCAAGGTCGTCAACTATCCTGTTTTGATTTCAAGCCATGGTTTTTGCATGTCTCGCTCGCGCCATTTGGATTACTTTTTTTTTTATTAAAATTTAAAAATAATAAATAAATTTAAATTTAAAATTAAATAATTAAATTTAATAAGGAAAGAGCGTGATTGTAATTTGCTTAAAAATATTGAAATAGAAAGCACGTTAAGAGGAATTTGACTTAAAGCCCAATATTTTTCCTATTATGCAAACAAGACATAATTAAATTTGTTATTCAATATTAATGATAAAAGGAATTTAGCCTTTTATTCAGGCTAAGTACATTTGGAAGCCAAAGATTGATAATATAAAAGGGTAAAGTTCGTTATTTTTAGTTACTATTTGTAATGCATTTATCTCAAGTTTTTGTTAATAATTTATCCATCAAACATAATTTTGTTTGTAAGTAAAAAAAAAAATACTTATTACTTTTGTCATGAATGAGAAAACTTTATTTATATTTTTAGTACGTGACTCCATATTCAACCTATTTTTTTTAAGTCCATAAATTCATAATTGAATACTCTTTGAATTTAACATAAGAGGTGATTAGTTTAATGTGGCATGCTTTATGTCCAAAATCATTATTGAACCTAACATTTAAATGAAGAAAATATAAACTTTTTACTGCTCGAATCAATAACTATTAGTAAAAAATTATGAAATTATTATTTTAGAAAAATATAACATTACGGAACAGAAAAAAAAAACAGAATTCACTAAGCGAACTAACACATTAATATTTTAAACATAATTCAAAAAAATATAAGGAAAAGTGTTCAATATTAATACTCTTTACAAAATGGTAAAATATCTCGTCAGCTGTGGGCCTGGGCCTGTGGCCCTGTTAGGCTCGGGACTTTTAGAGGGGTTCAGGGCCTTAAATATAACTCTTAACCACATTTAATTGATTGTTACTAGGTATAATGCTGAAAAGTCAAACGATCCCTTTAATTTTATCATAATAGTCAATCAAGATTTTTGTAATTTACTTAGATCGAATTTACTCCTCAACAATCAAAATATTAAATAAACCTTTAAGAAAATAAAATATATCCTAATTGGAATATATGTTTTTCTCTTTTCTATCTTTTTCTTTTCTCTTACTTTGACATTTAAATGTGACCAAATTTAAACTTTGAATATCAACTATTAAATTGGAGATTATTTTCAAACAATTGAAATTGGACTTTTTACTGCCACAAAACATGAGAAACTTAAATGATGTGCTTCTTAACTAATTAATTGGACATTTTAGCATGCCTAACATCAGCAAAATTGAAGAATGGCATTCATTTAGACACTTTCTAAAGTCATGACCTCTCAAAAACATTAAAAAATAAAGTACAAAATATACATTATTAAAATATAAAAGTTAGAACACATATCGACATTAATTGATGGCAAATATTATTTTCTAAATCATGTTTGTGTACTATTCATGAATTTAACTAGTAATAACTATATAGTCCGGTATAAAAATTAATTCTTACAAAACAAGCATTTTAAGCCATCAAGCTCAATGTTGCAGGGCATCAAACAATTAAAACAACGGTACCAGTAAGTATACATTTCAATAGAAGATATTCTAAAATTATTCACAAGGCATGCAATAATAATAATTAATTGAAATAAATAATTTCAAGCTACCAATAATCATTACATGAACAAGAACCATCTTTAAAATGGTGAAATCGGCTGCGGTCCCTTACAACAATTTCTCTATTGAAAACTTTGGAAACGAGCTTGATAGCCAAATGACAATCAGCACAAACTCTCAAATTCTTGACAACCCTGATTGGGTTTCCTGGAGGTGTATTAACGAGCATGAAAGCAACTGCAATTTTCTCGCTATGATAAATCAAAGCATTCTCCTTTTCTTCCTCTTCTATATCAGCAAGCACATTTGCTGTGTGAGGCACATAACCTGCCAATTTCAGTTTGTTTGAGATCTCCACTAGCATTGCATATATTGCTTCTGTTTGAGGATGAGTTTTGTCACCCATAACAAATTCATGAACATTATTCCCCAGCTCTACAAGGCTTTTCCCAGGAGTTTTTATCACTCCATCACTCAGCATGGTTTTTCTCACATTATGCGCATCAACCCAACGCTGCTCAGATGCATAAAGATTAGAGAGTAGCACATAATCTCCGCAATGGTTAGGTTCTAATTGTAAGAGCTTGCGCCTAGCAACCTCTCCTAAAGCCAAATGCCCGTATATCGTACACGCCCCAAGCAAGGTCCTCCACACGACAGCATTAGGCTGCAATGGCATATTCTGAATATACTCATTTGCTTCTTTCACCAAGCCTGCTCTACCTAACAAATCAACCATACATCCATGATGTTCAATACTAGGCACAATCCCATATTCCTCTTTCATCTTCTTGAAATAATTGAACCCCTCATTTACCATCCCACAATGACTACAAGCATACAAGACTCCAACAAAAGTGATCTGACTAGGAACTAATCCCAATTCCTCCATCACCTTGAAATGGTCAAGTGCTTCCATACCAAACCCATTAACAGCCAATCCAACAATCATAGAAGTCCATGAAACTACATTCTTCTCCGCCATCTCTTCAAAAAATTTTTGTGCCTCCATAACCCTTCTACACTTTGCATAAAGGTCCAGAAGGGCATTAATAGCATGCAAATTCTCATATAAACCAACTTTGACTACATATGTATGAACCCTCCTACCCAAAGCCAATGCACCAAGCTCAGCACAAGCAGACAGCAAGCTAACCATAGTGAACCCATCTGGCTTAACACCTTCCAAACCCATTTCCTTATAAAGAGATAGAGCTTCATAAGGTTTCCCATTAAGAGCAAACCCATTAATGACAGTATTCCATGCCACAAGATCCCTCTCAGGCATTAATTGAAACATCTTGTGGGCATTATCGTATTGCCCACAAGCAGCATACATATGCATCAAACCGTTTTGCACAAACACCAATGACTCAAACCCATTTCTTACAGTAGTGGAATGTATCTTTTTCCCAACTCTAACATTCACTACCTTAGACACAGCCTTCAAAAGAAAAGGATAAGTGTGAGTATCCGGATCGATGGAATTCACATGCATGTGGTAATACAAATCAATAGCTGGTTTAGGATTCTCACTCTCAGCATAGCCTCTAATCATAGTATTCCACGTGAAAACATTCGGGTTTTGGATTTGGGTAAAGATGCTATAAGCATAGTTCATGGGGGCTGAGAGGGCCACAATTAAATAGATTAGGTGCTTGCCCATGTCTGGGTTGGCGGGTGGGATACCATGCCTGATGGAGAAGGCATGAATTTGGATGAAGCACAATTTTGCAGAAGGGCAATGCATTTTTTAACAATGAAAGGTATTTGTTTTTCAGGAGAGGCTGATTTTGGGGCCCTAAGCTGTGTTGTGGTGTTTTGATGTGAGGTTAGTGTGGGATAATTCTCAGCAGAAAAGTGGAGAACCAGCTGTGGGTTCAATTGGGAATTTAAGGGCATGACAACAGGAAATTTCTTACAGAGATCGTGTCCATGTATCTGCTCATAATCCCAACTAATAATATCCTGCAACAATGAGCTTTGAGAAATCAGAAAATACACATAGCTGAGAAACTTTCCATCATTTTTAAACATTTGTTGCGTTCTCAATAAAGCAGTGAAAAACATATCTATCATATAATCATATAGTACAATTGAAGCACCTGAATATCATCTTATTTTTCAAATTTATTCCTCTTATGGTGAAAAAAACAAGCCAATGTAAGAGCATTCATAGCCTTACTTTTGTAGAGATTATTGAAAAAAAAAAAAAAACTTTTAAACAAAAGTTAATGAATGTAAAAGTTACTCCCTCCGTTTTTATATGTTTAATGTTTAGGAGTTGTTAAAAAAAATTTTTATGAATGACTTTTTAAATTTTTGATGTACTTTGGTTATTTTGTTTCATATTTACCCTTATTTAATTAAGCCATATAATTAAGAAGAGAGAGAATGTTAGTATGAAAAATAGAGTTTTAAGGAGAAATTAATAAGGATAAATTAGTCATTTATATAATGTATTTAATAGATTATTGATTTTAGCAAACTAGCTTAAACGTCAAACATAAAAAAACAGAGGGAGTATATAAGAATGAGAAACAAGACACACCATACCTTAGGGGTTTCTACTTTCTAGTTGAGATTTAAACCTAGCAACAAGGTCCCCTGCAGAAAATATTAGAGAGCTGAACGTTTTCAGAAGCGGCCCGAACATCAATTTGACCTGCCAACTGAGTCAAGAGTGAATTGGTTGGACCGAATTGACTCAAAATTTTTATTTTTTTAATATAATTATTTATAAAAAATTAAAAATATGATATGTCAAAATACATTCAAAAATCTATTAGTTACCAAATAACAATATTAAAATATTAAGTCCAACAAAGTTTCTAAATATAAAAGTGTTGTTCTTGCAAAGGTATTAAGTAACAGAAATCATTGCGTAGAAATGCTCACAACTACTGAATGATCAAATCCATTATTATATGCATTTAGGTTGGTAGATTGATACTATAGACCTGATTGAAACTTATTAATGAAAAGGAAAAGACATGATTTTCCTTTACATTAATCATTCAACTACGTTTGCAAGCGCTTGGAGTTTCAATTTGTCGTTGCATTTACCTTTCATGTTTAATAATCTGTTTAATCACTTTATTCAGGAATTCAGCTCCTGTGATCCTGCAAGTCATGATAGCATAGATGACATGTTCCTCAAGGATTTGAATCCACGTTTAACACCCTATTATACCAAGACAAAATCTAAGGTTAGCATGCAACTTTCATCGAGTCGTAATTCTAACTTGCTCTAGAAAAGGTTCCACCTTTCCCAGCACTGATTTTTTGCATATGTTTCTGTCATCTAATTCTCTGATGAAGATAAATGTAAAACAATGATACAATATCTTTTGTAGGAGTTTGAGGCAATTGGATATCACTCTCCACTTGATGGCAACTCATCTATGGAGAATATGAGAATGTCTGATGAACTTAGTTTTGATGTTCATCTAAGGAAGGTATCCAAAAGTTCAAATTTCTATCAGAGCAATAATAACACAGGCTGCACAATGGCCATAGCAGCTCGGAGATCAGATGAAAGCAAATGCACATATGGTAAACAAATCAGCCTAAGACGTTTCTGATGTCTTAATGGTACTTGAGAGCAAATATATTATATTGTAATCCATTTCTTGAGGCTACATGAAACATATAATTAAATTAACGACCTGTATAGTAATAGCATAGCATGTAAGACATGATGGAGGAAATTAAAAAGACCAATGTAATAGTTACAATTCTGTCAAATTAAACAAAAACTAAATTACATAATGACTTGCAAATTGCAATTGAATCAAGCAGAAATGAGTGAAGAAATTGAGTTGAATCCAATCCAACATCTCTAATTAGTATGATCGTTTGGAACATCTGTAATAAAACATTTTGTTTTGCACTGCTTTTTGGAATCAACTAATTCATTCCAGCTTCTAATAAAAGAAAGCACAAGCTGCAATTAAGGAATGTTATCTGAACCAAATCATAATTACTTAGCTCATTGAATAAATTAGTAGAGAGGTTTGATTGGTGCAGGCTGCAAGGCGAGCTGAACAAGTTGAAGCTGTTCATCTTTATACGTTGAAAAAAAGCCAGTTGCTGTGGAAGCAGAAGGACCTCTACCTGTGTATTTAATGTCTTCAAAACATCCTCTTCCCATAGCTTTCATGCTGGTGTAAAGACGCGGCGCGATATAACTGTATGCACCCATGTTCATTGGCTCTTCCTGGCACCAAACTACCTCAGCATCTGAATCAAAGAACAAAACATCTGGTTAAATTGAGCTCGCCTTTAATTTAACAACAGAAACAAATTATTGATACAATACAACTGTTCTATAGAATTGAAGAAACAAACCTGGATGCAGAGAACTCCGGTGAAGAAACAAAGGCCGCACCTAAAGAAACAAAAGTCAAATTGAAAAGAGCTCCACCTTGATGGCACAGTCAAATGAACTTGCTCCACCAATGCCTAGTGAAAAAAAAAATCAAGTTATTACTTTTATTATTGGACTATGATGTGTGTGTGTATTGGTATAGAATTTGTAATTGATAATAATAAATACTTTAAATTTAACACTTTTTTTTGTGCTTTATGGAATTTATGAATGGTTTCTTTTAGTATTTTGTGAAGCTGATTATTGTTGAATTTTGAAATTTATTTTAAAGTAATCCAGAGCTTTATCTTAATTTTTATTTGATTTGGAAACAATATCTCCAAAGTTATAATTATTTATAGTTTGTACCTAGGCTAAGAATTCTAATTAATAACAAAATTTTTAAAGTATGGAAGGAAGGGTCATTGTAGACTAGATTATTTAAAGAGCTACTAAATTGATAAATATTAATATTAATTCCAGGTCGAAGATTAATTGTTCAATCACGAATAAATATAAATATCCTTTTAATTTTTCAATCTAATGACACGCCCTAAACAAGACTAAATAGTATATTTCTTAGTTTTTATAATTCTTCAAAGCCTTTGGAAATATAATTGAAAACTAATGAATAATAAAGATGGTCAACCTCATAACAACGCACACACATAATAATATACGATAATATTAACCAATAAGGAAAGTGAATTTTGTTAAATGGCAGTTAAACAGTATACCATTGAATCTATATATATAAGTTATATTGTGATACAAATTGCAAATTATAAATGGTTGCAAATTTTTACAGATTTATTCTCCATTTATGGCTCTTTATTTCCAATTTCAACTCATGTATGGCTAAATTCCTTTGTATATATAAACACCAAATTACATATAGACATATCGCATAACACTCAAGTTAAAATTACTCTGAGAAGCCTGGCGACAATTAATGGTGATCAAAGGAATTTTTGGCCTTCTTTCAGCAATCATATTCTGCTTCTTAAGTAAATATCTTCTCCTTTAAATTTTTCATACATATATATATATTATCTAGTATTCAAATATTATGTGATGTTATGTTTCATACTGTCTAAGGAAAATTGGTAGCACACATAGATTATTAAATTGTTTTAGTTAGTGCTTTAAAAAAATTATTTTTGAAATATATCTAAACAATATCGATATGAAATGTCGAAATCGCGCAAACATTTAATTATCAATATAAAAAAATACTAAAAACTAAATTTCACTCTCAAAATTACTTTATATGAAAGCAGAGCAAATATAAACATACCAATTAAAGAATAAAATTGAATATATGGTGTTACAAATATGGATTTATCTGTATTAATTAATTTATATGAATTTTCATCAAATTAATAAGTATCGTATTTAGGTGCTAAATGAAAGACAAATTCAATGAAGGGACTGAATTGAATAATTTATACAAGTACATAGAAATATACGTTTTTAATTAACTACTCTTCAATTTTTTTTTTCCCCCATGCAGGTGTCGAGGCAACTAAATTTACTTTCATCAATAACTGCCCTTACACGGTATGGCCCGGAACGCTAACTGGTAGCGGGGCTCCATTATCCTCAACTGGATTCGAATTAGCTCCAAAAGAATCATATCCTTTAACAGCTCAGCCTTCATGGAGCGGCCGATTTTGGGCTCGCACCGATTGCGCCGTCGACCCATCAAATAAGTTCGCTTGCGCCACTGCAGACTGCGGCTCCGGCCAAATTGAGTGTAACGGAGCCGGTGGAACTCCACCAGCCTCCTTAATCGAATTCACTTTAGCTGCAAAGCCTAATGCCCCGGATTTTTACGATGTAAGTCTTGTTGATGGCTTTAATTTGCCCCTTTCTGTCACTCCACAAAACAGCAGCGGGTGTAGGAGCTCAAGCTGTTCCGCGAATTTGAACTCCGTTTGTCCGTCGGAATTGGCGGTGAGAGGGGCAGCTGGAGGTGTTATTTCTTGCAAGAGTGCTTGTTTGGCTTTTAATAAGCCGGAATATTGCTGCACCGGCATGTATGGTACGCCGCAGACATGTCATCCGACGACGTATTCTAAACTTTTTAAGAGTCAATGTCCCGAGGCTTATAGTTATGCTTATGACGATAAGACCAGCACCTTCACTTGCAGCGGCGGTTCTGATTATCTCATCACTTTCTGTCCTTAAGCTTAATTATTGTTATGGGAAGTCTGTTAAATTTCCGTACGTTAAAAGTTTGGCATTTGGGTTCTTGTTATCCTTTCTCGATCATGAAAAAGATGTTTTATTTTCATAAATAAAAATACAATACATATATTAAAAAATAATTTGCACATAGTAATCATTGGCACTCGTAAATGATTATCCAGAATATTCTGTATACATATAGTTAGATAAAATAATTAAAATAAAATATAATATTTTTATCAAATCGAATGACGCGTAATGCACGATGCATTCGCTTATCAAATATTGTCTTCTGCCAATAAATTATTGAAAAACATTGGATTTATTCATCTCAAAATTCATTTCCACGAAATAGAAAAATAATTTTCTGGTCGTTTGCTTTGAAATGGGCCTAAATACGTACGATAAAAGATTTAATTTACATGTCCATGTCTTTGCTGTCTTTGAAAGCTAACGAGTTGTTTCTTTGTGTGACGATCGAATTCGATTTTGTAAAGGAAAAGAAGGTATTGCCGTCGAATTGAAACCTGATGGGAGTCTGATAATGTCAAATAATCATAGTCAAATATATGATACTTTTCTCCTCTTCTGTACCTGACATCTTATGTCTAGTTTGGATTCTAATTATAATCGAGTTTGAAAGCTATTTGTTTGATACATATCATTATCAAGCCATGTTCATTTTCTTTTTTTCTTTTTAATTTGTAGTTTGGTCCGTACAAATATTTTAATTACACATACTCTCTCCGTTTTTTTATGTCATTTTTGTTGTTTTCATAAAAATTAAAAAATATTAATTACATCTAAATTTAATGTTAAATTACGTAATTTTAATTAAATTGTTAAATTTAATTGGTTCTAAATAAATTAACTTTTATTAAAAAACAAGTTGAATTGAGATATAAAATTAAATTATATTAAACGTTTAAAAATATTCGATAAATAAAATTTGAATTTTACTAAAAAATATCACATAAAAGAGAACAAATGAAGTATATTATATTCTGACTCTTCTCTCTCATCGTTTTGCATCAACATATAAATTACATGATAAATTTCATTATATCATTTTAAATATATTATAGTTTGCATGATAAGTTAACTTGAAACGGTTTATATATACCATAACTCCACATTTAAAAAGTTTCGTAAGTTAATTAATAAATATATAGTTTTTGCTATTTTTATTATTTTTTCCTATTTAGTCTTTTAAAATAAAAAAAATCCTAATTAAACTTTCATATATCAAGCCAATGGTATAAACTGCTATACAGGATTATTAACCACTTGCTCTTTTTTTTTTTTCGTAATATAAACATTACTAATAAATTCCAATGGATTGGAAAGTTCCCTTTCCATTAGATCTTTTCACAAATTCCATTTAGATAAGTTCCCTTTCCATTACTAATCAATTCAATGGATTGGAAACTTCTTTGATCTTTTCACAAATTCCATTTAGATAAGTTCCCTTTCCATTACTAATCAATTCAATCAGATGTGGATATTACGTTTATATATATATATATACACACACACACACCCCTTCAAGAAAAGACCCTTTCAACCAATATGCGGTACCTTCCTAGCTAGGTAGCCTGCATTAATTAAATAAAACAATCTCAGCGTTGTCATTGGTCAAGCTTGAGAAAATGTCTTACTTAATTATGAAATTAAATCAAGTTATAATTGGTCACGTACGTGCGTGTTAGAAAATTGATTTTTCATTTTACAAATATTAAACTTATCGTAAAAAAAAAATATTATTCACAATCCTATATATAGATGTGCCAATCCCTCTCCTCTCTAACCAAAAAAAATTGAACCATGAAGACCACTCTATTCCTCTTTGGCCTTACCTTCACCTTCTTCTTCTATGGTATTCTCTTAGTTTTCTTTTTTAGGAACTTAATTTTATTTCAATACAGATTATATTTCATGCCAAATATTTTAGAATATCATTATTAAATTATGAGAATAGATTTTTAATTAAGAAAGCTAGCTATATTACCTGTTAACGTAACATTTCATGCAGGAGTCAATCCAACAATAGTTAATATCAAAAACAATTGTCCATACACTATCTGGCCAGCCACCCTAACTGGCGACAATAAGCTACAACTCTCAACCACCGGCTTCGAGTTAGCGAAACAAGCAACTAGAGCCATCGATGTTCCGACTCCTTTCACCGGAAGATTCTGGGCCCGAACGGAATGTTCCACCGATCAAACCACAGAAAGATTCACGTGTTTAACCGGCGAATGTGGTTCAGGCCATATACAATGTGAAGGAGTCGGCGGAGCTCCGCCGATGACCCTAGTTGAATTCACTATAGCAGGAAATACCGGACAAGATTACTATGACCTTAGCCTCGTCGATGGCTTTAATGTGCCTGTCTCAGTAACTCCACAAGGTAGTATTCGGATATACTTTATTTTTTTATCTGTCACTTCTGTTCTTTTCATTAAAATTAAAAAATAATAAATAAATTTAAATTTTATATTAAATTACGTAATTAATATTAAATTATTAAATTTAATTGATTTTAATTTTATTAAAAAAATAAATAAAAAAATTAAATTATATTAAAAATTTAAAAATGATAGATAAATAAAATTTAGATTTTATTCAAAATTGACACATAAAAAAATGGATGGGGTATTAACATAAGTGCTTATTAATTTAGTAACTTTTCATGTTTATAAAATTATATGAATTAACGTTATTAATTGAAAGTGATTATTGTTATGATGGGTTTTGAATTTAACTGTTGTTGGAATTAAGGCATCCATTGGGTTAAGGATAAGAGCTAATTTATAGCTTTACACTTACCGAAACCGGGTCAATAAGTAAATTACATTCCTTAATTATATATATATTTTTTTGAAGTTGTGTGCAAAACCGTACCAAAATGAGTTGAGAAAATTTTGATATGTTTAGTTTAGTATGTCGACTGGTGAGTTTCATCTATTTAATCATTGGTTTGATTTTTATTGAAAAAAAAACCAATATAATCGGAACAATTAAAATTTTGATAAACCAACTAATGTTGTTTCGATTTATTTTATTTAAATAAATATATAAAGGCCAAATCATAATTTATTTAATTATATATATAAATATACAAAGGTCCACATCAAAATAACCGAACCAATTAAAACGTATTCGGTCGATTCGGTCAATTTTTTGGTAACAACTTTAATTTAATCAATTTTTAAATTGAATTGACATAATTTATCTTTTCTGACGGCTTTTTATTTAATTACTAAATGGGAATACAGAAAAATAGCAATTCTAGGCGCCGGCAGAAGTGAATCAAGACAAATTGTTTTATAATGGAAACAAATTTTTAATAAAATAGTCTTTTAAAAGTAAAATTAATTTATTTTGTAAAGTTAAAAGTATCGGCCATTATATATCTTTTAAATTATGATAGCTTTTCATTAATTTATTCTCTTCGGTTGATATTATGTAGCCAATAATTTGATCTGCCATTATGCATGAAATGCAATATAATTTGGGTTTTGGTATTTGAACAGGAGGGTCCGGCGACAACTGCACACAAGCAAGCTGCAAGGCGAATGTGAACTCAGTTTGCCCAGATCAACTAGCAGTAAAAGGTCCAACAAATAATGTAATAGCTTGCAAAAGTGCATGTGCGGCATTTAACCAGCCACAGTATTGCTGCACAGGAGATTATGATTCGCCAGAGACTTGCAAACCCACAAGTTATTCGATGATTTTCAAGAATCAGTGCCCACAAGCTTAGAGCTATGCCTATGATGATGCCACCAGCACGTTTTCTTGCATGGGTGGACCTAGCTATACTATCACTTTTTGCCCATAACCAACATTTTTGTGATCCACGTGGGAAACTGCTGGACTAGCTGGTAGTCCTTGTATAAATTTCAGCCCATGACCAACACTTTGTGATCTTAAAGGAAAGGTGGCGGACTTGAAGTTTTCATATATATAAATAAAAGTCTTCAGACTTCACGTTTTAATATGACTTTCACCTACTTGCAGCAAAAAAAATTATGCTTGTATGTTGTGAGAAAGTGCTGATGATGATATCAGCTTATCACTATCAAAGAAAAATAAGAAATTGAAATTGACTTGTTACTAAATCAGTTGACATCTTTTGTTAAATATATCAAAGATAATCTGGTTTCAGATTTGAATGTTCTCTCTATAGAAAAACATTAAATTTCTTTCTCAGATTAATAAGATCCTTAAATCATCCTCAGATTTGATAATTCGCCTATTATAAGCTTCTTATTCAGCGGTCCAAGAAGCGGAAGCTTCAGTGGCCTCCAAATCTCTTCCATGCCTTCTTCTTCTTCTTTTGATAATCATTACAGGTTATATAATTATATGAATTTATTATTATTATTATCTGTCTTAATCTGAATGTTTTATAGTTAAAATTTATCTGATTTTAATTATTTCTCTTCTTATAGGAGGAAATTCTGATTTAACCTTTTATTTTGAGAATAATTGACAGGACACCTTGTGGCTTGCCGCCAGCCCATCCGACGGCGATCTGGATCCTACGAATGACCCGGATACGCTGGAAATTTTCTCCATGCCCAATCCATGGACGGGTATTATATGGGCAAGAACCAAGTGGGTTACAAATCTCACTGGTTATGTCTCTCGCGAAACCGGAGATTGCGGGTCGGGTGAGCTGGGGTGCCAAGGTCCGCCACCCACATACCGGGGTACTCTACTTGGATTTGATATCAAGAACAATGTGGTCCAATATGAAGTGAGCTTGGTCCATGGCCAAAACTTGGATGTCCGGATCCAACCTAATGGCGGATCATTGGTGGCAGGCGGATCCGGGGCATGCCCGGCTGTGGATTGTGTTGCGGATATTAGCAATGTTTGTCCTGCAACCTTAGTGGCGACAAACAAGGATGGGGCCTATGCTGGGTGCTACAATCCATGTGATTTATTAAAAGATCCGAAATATTGTAAGGATAATGAATATTCTCAAAGATTTAAGCAATTGTGTAATTTGTCCCATACATTTCAAGGGGACAGTAGTCCTCCTTTATATAAATGTAGTGGGGCTTCTAGCTACAATATTACTTTGTGCCCTACCTAAGTTTGCTGATTTGAACCTCCAATTTCTCTTATGAAGAGAAATAAATAAAAGTACAATTGTTGTTTACATTGCTTGTTAAAAATAAAATGTGTTGTGCACAGTACAGGTGTTTATGAATGCAAAATTATCAATAATTACAAAACAATGGTAACCGAATTGTATATCCAGACTCTCTCAAGCAGTCCGATAACAAAGCTATCTGGTCTGCCTTGGATCCGATCTGGTATTCTGACAAAATTATTTTTGAATTTATATCTGAACAAAAATTCTTAGTTACTTAAAACATGTAAAATTTGTATTAAGTAATCTCATATTTATTTTCCGATCAGATAAAATATATTTTTAGATGAATTTTATATTGATAATAGAAATTCACTCTAACTATAAAACTGAATCTTAACTAAAATAGGAATTGCATTCCTATAAATAGACTAGATATCTCAAATATTTTTTTTCCGTTAATCAATTTTACTCACAAAAAATCGTTCTTGTTCTATTATACTGATTTGATAATCGAAATTTTTTACCGCCGAAAATCCATTTGATCCAATAGGGAATCCAATAACCGAATTGTTATTGCAGACTATATGCATATATAGAGAGAAATATTTCTCTTGGTTTAAAATGATACTTATTGTTTTTGAGAAGAATGGTAAGAGTTCTTGACATTAAAATCGAAAATTGATGTCATAGATCCGATAGTTCAGCAAAAACACTTACCATAAGAGAGTATAAGGATAATGGTCAAGTTCAATTAATGGTAGCGCCCCGTTAATGAAGCATGGATTTGGATAGTTCAATGCCAAGAAAAATAAATCATTATTAAAATGCGATTAATAAATTGAAACCGGACAGGGGAATTTAGTGGTTACATATGGCTTCAGCCGCCAAAAAGCTTGCCGATCTATTGAGAATGACAAGGTACAATAAATCTTATTCTTGATCTATTCACTTACAGGCATCCAATGATCTTGCAAGATACACAGTTATTTTCGTTAAAAGAGCATTGCAACCTATAAGCTCGGCTTTAGGAGAATATTTAAAAAAGAGGGCCATGATTTTAATACCCAATTGCAATTTCTGATTTGCATTCTCTGTTCTCATTGTTTAACTCAAACTTGGTTCCCAATTCCCAACAATGGCTGAGCAAGGCATTGCAGGAAGGCAAAGGAAGAAGAAGTTCAATTCAATTGATAATATCCCATGTTTCACAAAGCAGCGTAGAAGCCCTGCCCCCAAACGACGTTCTGATTTCTCGTCGTTTTTCTCCAATTCAGGTATCTTCCTATTTCTTCCTTTTATTTTCCTTGATTTGTGAATTAGCTTACCGGTTTATCAGATTGATTTGGTTGGTAGACAGAATTCGGGGTTTTTGAATTGAATTTGTTGTCTGGTTTTGGAAATTACCGTACGAGCATTATTAGGGTCTGCTTTTCGCCTTCCCCAATTCATGATTCGTATCTGCTTTGATTTGTTGACTGATTTGATTGATAAACAAGTAATTTCTTGAATTGTAAGTCAAAAATATCAGGAATTTACCTTAGCTGCGGTTCTACACTGTTGCAAACTATCTTCAAAATGTTCTTTTTATTTGATCATTTTGTGTTTGGATTAAGAATTCGTTCCAAGAACAAAGATTTTCGTTGCTGTAGAGTGTATGATGTAAAGGACTGCATTTTAGATTTAAGAAGAATTTAATCAGACGAATGTTGGGGGAAACAAACCTGCTAATGATGTTGTGCAATGTTGTTTCTTTTTTCTCTAGTATGGTAGTTGGATTGTAATTTTATCTTTGTATTCCCTAATCATCAGGATCATTCAGAGATGGTTTTCCCAGTTTTCCTATGATTAGTTTGGATGACACCAAGGTTGACGCAAAGGATTTGCCTGCATTAGCTATGGTTCTTCAGTGTAGAAAATTGATTGACAAAAAATCAAAGTTATTGTCTGAGTTCTATGAAGCTCCAGCGATAGGAGTTGAGTCAGTTTCGCAAAATACTACTCCGAACCATTCTGGTGATAGGTTTGTCCTGTGCCCATAAGTGCTAGCATGCTATGAGTTCTGTGCTCAGTATATGTCGTCAGTCTTAAATATTTGATCTTGAAATGACTAATATTCATCTTCTTTTAAGAAATGACAGTAAGCAGACAACGGCCACCATTATCGAATCTACTCCTGAGAAATCGCGAGTTACAGAAAGCAGTGGTGTCTGTGCAGTTCCTGCAAATATTGTGTGGGCTAAAATTAATTGCCAAATGTGGTGGCCTGCTGAAGTAAGTTATCCTTGCTTTGTGCTTGTCTAAAAATGTGAGATTTAACAATTTCAAATAGATGCGGTTTTTGTCAGTTAAAGAGTTTCTGTGGCCCTCAAATATATAGCAAATTTCAACTCTTAGTCTGCTGATGCTTGTTAATATATAAAACACCTTATATGTTTTCCAGATAATTGGAGAAACATCCTCCGTAGCTGATTCAGGAAACCAAGGAATTGATGGTCATGTTCTAGTACAGTTCTATGGGGATCAAGGGAGGTAGGCTTCATAACTCTTGTGTGCTTTAACATACAACCTTAAAGCTTCAAATTCTCTGTAGTTTGACCCCAACCATGTGTCAAATGTTTTTCAGTGCTTGGGTTGATCCAGTCAGAGATCTTTCACAGCTTGAGGATGTAAGCATTGACTACTTCATTACTCTTTAGATAGACTAATTAATGTGCTTTAGTTTGTTCATCTGCTACTCTATCCGTTATTTGTTCACATCAATGATGTTCACATCCTTCAGTGCTTTGAAGAAAGAAGCTGTAACGATATGGAAAAGTTTCAAGATGCCTTAAAACAAGTAAGTCTTATTTTGGCAGTGCCACCATGTTTGCAATTTGCTTCAGCTAAAATTGAGAACCTGAAATTTTCTTTTCTTTTTGAATGTTGCCATTTTATAGGCATTGAAAAGGAAGGAAGATCTAAGTTCACGTGGACAACTAGCTGGAAGTGCTGATGGATCCAGTGACCCTTGTCAGCAAAATCAGTCGTTCAGTATTATTCTTCTTTCTTAAATTATCTTTCCTCTTCAACCCCATTAAAATGTCAAATAAAAGGGAACACACCAGCCAGAAAAATTAAATATAGAGATCGGAACCGCACCATTTAAACAGCTCCATGGTAATTTTGGCTTCTTGTTGTTTGATAGATAAGTGCACGTCATCGATTTCAAGTAGAACGGAATTTGATGTCCTTCCAAGAAGAAAGAGTAGTAGGAAACAAAAGCCAAAATGCTGCTTTGATGTGAGTGGCTAAAATGTTCTGGCTATTTGATGGTAAATAAGATGCCTGATTGCTGTTCTTATAATCTTGGCATGTATTTTGTAGGAAGTTGTATATCCTCTAAAATCTCCAGTAGCAGTCCGTCGATTGAGGATAATGCGGTATCTCGGCCTCATAGCTCCTATTGGTTCCCCTTTTTGACTGATGAAATCTAATTTCCTAATTTCCAATATCATAGGATTTGATTTTCTTCAAAATTTCATGTTTTTTTTTTTCTGGTCCATCTCATAAATGAAGATATCTATGTTAGGTACACAAGTCATCACTAGTTCAATTAACTTGCTATTTGTTATTGATTTCTTTTGAAAAACAGAAAATGTGAAGATGAGATGTTAATCAAATTCTCTTGTGTAGACTGTTATTAAGATAGCCAAATCAAGAAGTTTCCCTTGATGGTTGCTTGTTAAGTAGTGCAAATTTTTTTCAATTTAATACTTCTAATTCTTTTTTTTTTTTTTTCCAGAAATGAATGTGTTCTTTATTTTGTGGTCTCGTTGCTTTTACGGCCTTAATATTTTTAGGAGTTTGGAATAGACTTTCTTTCCTCCAGTCCAATTCAAAGCCCATTATTTTCGGCCGCTTGGAAATTTTGATTGTTTCGGATCAATCTGGCTTGAGTACTCATTTGGTGCATATGATTTTCTATTGTTAGATTAAGATTTTATTTTTAATTTAACTTTTAAGTTAATTTCAATTCCACATCTTGCCACTTAACTTATCAGACAATATATGATAAAAAGATGATTTTCCAATAAACTGAATGAAATTTCTCTTCTAATTCTGCCTCGTCTAGGCATACTTTCATATCATTCAGAAGTCTAAAACGAGTCTATATCAGACCAAATATTTCAACAATTTTATTTTAAAGAACATTATTCATGGTTTTCTTTGAGAATGGACAATCTCTTCGAAATTGTTCATGGTCAAGGGCTTGAATGTAATTCATATAATAATTAGTATTTAAATCCAAACAAATTCACTCAACCTTTTATGGATATATTTGAACTTATTTGATTGGATTGTATTGCTTGTATTAAGTTATAAATATTAACTATAGGCTAGAGTAGCTTCAGTTGGATTTGATTGAAGTAACGAGAAGAATTATTAGTTTTAAAAAAAAAAGAATTATTCCCATCTTATTGTATATTCATGAGTGTTTCACCTATAATTGCAAAGATTTGCATTAAAATTTAAGAGATTGTATATGTAAAAACGAAATTTAGAGATACAAGTGCATCCTTAATGAGTTAAAATAATTCATCTTTTTGTATGAACATATTTGAACGTATTTGTGTGGCTTATATCCCTTTAATGAGGTTATTTTTAACTAAATATTAGAGACAGCTTTGGTGGGATGTGATTGAAGTAACAATAAGAATGATTTACACCTCACACACATTTGTTTTAACATAATTAATTGTCTTGTATTTCTTGGATGGAGTTTTTGCCCATATTTTAATTGAAGCAAAAACAAGAATCTCTTCAATTATTATTTGGATCCGATAGATTTATTTGTTTATTTTTAAATTATACATTGAAGTTTAGATGTATTATTATTAGTATTCTTAAATTATGAGATTTCGTGGGGAGTCGCATGTTATGAGTAAAATGATGTTGTATCTGGTTTAATAGAAAAATGAAGTGGTAGGATCCGATCGGTTTGGATGGATAGAAAACCTGGAAAAAGAATACTTATTCGGTCAGACCAGATGTTAGCATAGACACTTGAGAGATTTATTTTGATTTCAGAATAGGTAGACTGTGATATGACATTCAAGAGGCAGTGAATGGAATGAAGGCGTATGTTAGAGGACTGTAATGTCCCGAAAAAAAAAAGTATTATTATTATTATTATACGGCCATAAGTGTACACCCACTTATTCTTATCATGATTATTATTATTATTATTATTATAAAAAAAAAAAGAAAGAAGGAAACGAAAGAGAAAGAGGGAAGGAGACAGCGTCGGGGAGAGAGGAGGGCGCGCCGGTGGCAGCTGCCGGAGGCGCTGCGCGTCGCCGGTGGCCGCCTCGTCGCCGCCGCTCTCCGGTCGCCTCTCTCTTCACCGTTAACGCCTTGATCCGTCGGTTTTTGGTTTCCGTTTCTCTCTCCCTATACCGAAGCTTATTTCTCTTTTTCCGGCGATTTCCGACGTCGGGTGGGGGAGCTAACACCACCGGCGGAATCACAAGGGTGAGGTGGTCCTTTTGGTGGTCACCGATCGTCCTAACTCGCCGGCGTTGAGGAGATCGGAAATGGGTTTGCCGCCACCTTCCGACGCGATTTCCGGCAAATTGAGAAAGCGGTTTGGCGCGTGACTACCACCGACGAGTTTGGGGTAGCTTGATCTACCTGTGGTGATTCTCGGTGCAGCTCCGGCGAGACTCCGGCGGGTCTCCGGTGAGACTCCGGCGAGGCTCCGATCGAGCAGAATTAAGAGCACATTTTGATGGTATGGAAATCTTACTTCAATAATAAATTGCTTATAGCAATAAATTGTGATGGACATATAATTGAAGTAAGGAGAATTTGATTAAATGATTTTAGTGTTTTTAATGATTTGGAATTGATCTTAGTTCAAATGGTAAGAAAATTAATGTGATTAAATGGTCGAAGGCAAGTAAGAATATAAACAAAATATATATATGTGTAATTAAGGTTTGAGTTTTAGTTTGGAGATAAGCTAATGGTGTGTGAATAAAATTTTAAGTATGGGTGAAATCTCTTATTATTGAGTATGGTGTATAAGACTAAAGATTGAGCTTTTTATTTATGTTTATATATATATATATATATATATTAATTGGTTGAATAACACTTCTGATATGTTGGAACAAATAGGACCTAAGCCACTTGGGATATAGAATCATGATTGTAGTTACATAAAGAGGTGGATTTGGAAACGTTTTGTATAATAGATGAAAAGGGTGTGGAATTATTAATTATAGGTATGTGATGAGATGCTAATCATGTGTTTCTAGTTTAAGGAAGCATATTAGCTTAATTTCCGTGGTCTAACTGGTAACAACTTTAAGTGACTCATTATTTTAATAGCGAGAATAAGATCTTTCTTAGCCTGTTGGTGTTTGTCCTTCATTTTTTGCATATTCTTTTTAGAGTTATAACCACAGGAAGTAAATCTATTTTATAAAATGGATTATGTTGGAGTGGTTAAATAATTAATGATGTAAGCATTGTTTTAAATTAAAAGAAGTTATTAAAATGGTTGATTAAATAGAAATTATGGTTATATTTAAGTACTTGTTTTCTGGGTAATACGGAAAATAATGGGATGCAAATACATGCACATTATAGTTTACAATAGGCGTTACAAAATGCATGTTTAAGTGTGGAAACATGCTAAGAATTGGTATATCACTTGTTTGTTATTGGCATATTGAGTTGCTTGTTGGCAGTTATTTAGAAACAGTGTGCGCTCTTTTATAGTAAAGTAAATTAATTGAATCAAATTTGCTTAATTTGTGTTAGTTATGAATATATATGTATTCTACTACTAAGGTACATGGTTAATCATTTTGTCTAAATTGTATGTATATTGTGACTCTAATATGTAAATTAGAATTAACTGAAGATTATGTAGTTTAAGATATTTAATGAGATCGTTTAACAGACTTAAACTGTTTAATTTAATTAGGAGAACATGTTTCTTTTTGTCTTATTATTACTTATTGCTATAAAGTGTTTATGAAAACAAAACCTTGAGGGGTTAGTGGTAGCCCGGCACGGTCTCAAAAGCAGACGTGTGGGACATGAGACCCCAAAAAGGACAATATTGACTAGTGCTCCGGCATGATCTCTAAAGCAGACATGTGGAGGCACTGGAAGACGCGTTTTGGGGGCTCCGACATGATCTCCAAAGCAGAAATGTGGAGTACCTCAAGAGCAAAACCGTGAGGGGTAGTGGTTACTCGGCACGATCTCAAAAGCAGACGTGTGAGACATGGGCCCCAAAGCGGAAAATATCTGCTAGCGGCTGTTACATTATGGGCTGGATGGCTCCGAGAGCTCGGTCCATAAGTATCACGCCTTGATGTGTATTATCGGATTGAATGGCTCCGAGAGCTCTTCCGGTAAAAGTAATTAAAATGAGTTGTGGGCTGAATGGCTCCGAGAGCTCGGTCCACAAGTGCATATAAATATGTATGTTTTAATAATAGACCGTATGGTTTCGAGAACCCGGTCCCATGTTTAAATTCTGTTTGTTCAACTCGGTACAAATTCCAATTAATACATTAAGGGAAAATATTAGAAGTAAATAAAAGAATAAAGGTTGATGTAAATATTTTACCAAATATTAATAAACAGTTTACGGATTTTGTACTGTGATTAATTTAAATTATGATTAATTACAACTAATGATGATTGGGATTGATTGGTATTGGATACATATATTCGTATTGTAATTAATTGTGTGTTACAAAAATTTGAAGTAGTATGGTGTAACTAAGAATGTGTATAACATGATTATGTATTTGTAAGTGTTTGAGAAGTGATATGAGATATTCTTGCTTAAACCAAATTTATTGATTACTTATTTAAAGTCCTATATTAAGTTTTGGGATTGGAGAACTACGTGGTTCTGATTCCCTAAATGGGATACGTAGGAAGCTTGAGAAATGATATCTCAAGTCCGAACCAAATTATATTCATATGATTGTGCACGTTTTAATAAGTACAGGTACATGGAATCCTGGTGATGCAAATTCTTATTTATATACTAGTATATAGGAGTAAATGGTTATAATTATGATGAACTAAGTTTCTATGTTGAAGCCATTTTTATAAATTGTGTTAATGGGACATGTATATAAAGAAGTTTTTAATATATATAAACCATGTGATGAATTATAAGAATTTGTTGTAAATAGGGCATGTAATTTAAATATTATATGAATTCAGTGAGTTGCGTGAATGAGCTTTATGTGAACTGTGCTTGAGTGGTTGTGATTGTGTTGAGATGAAATTATAGAAGTGTTGTGTTGTTGATTGAAGTTCTGGAGTTGAAGGAACGATATTGGGAGTGTAAAATTAAGTTTTGCAGGTTTTGGTAGCATGAATTTTAAGCTGTCATGCTGCAGAAAATTTTTTAATTAAATAGTAAAATTAATAGCGTTTGAAATGACAATTAATTGAGATTCTAAAAGTAGTTATATAATCTTAGTAATATTTTATATTCCTTTCCTCAGGAAGTAGCCATTAATAAGGGGAGATCATGTTAAAATTTTGGTAAAAATAAATAATATGTTAAATTAATAAACTTTTTAATTTTAGTCAAACCTTAGAGTTGATCCTCACAACGAGATCCAAACCCGTGTGTGACATCCAGTACCCGGGTCTTTTAACTGGCCGGGTACAGGGTGTTACATTTAGTGGTATCAGAGCCTGGTTTAGGCGTTTCTGGGCATGGACCAATAAAATCTAGTTAAGATGGAAGTTGAGACACTCGGTTTACCTGTCAGGAATTTCTGACATTGAGAGCAGTGATTTAAACATTAGTTGCTTGGGAATGGGCAATATGCATTGCCAATACATAAGATGTGTATTAATAGGGCATTATATGTATAAAACATATTACATTTTTTTTATCAGTACTATTTGACTAATCATGACGGCCTAAAATGTTGTACACGCTTCAGTTGAAAGGAATTGATGGGTAACAAAAAGAGTGAGTAGATATTAAGGAGAGTAAGTTAAGAAAATGTAAGTGTATATGCCATTAGGCATTAAAGGAGATGTGATCCGGAAGTAGAGCCTCTTTATTATCATGATGAATTTAGTGTTGATACGATATTATATTGGCAATTATGATTAGTAGCTCATAAGAGTTCATACAAAGTTATACCTATGACAGAGATGAAATAATAATCAAGTCTGTATTGCTAAGAGCTATTTAAAATTGACTCAAGACTGTTAAACGGATTATCCTAGCATAGGAAGAGGAGTTTTTATGAATAT